>CM023481.1:55330432-55682196 GCA_013339685.2 Hyalomma asiaticum
ATGTATGTATTGTTGCCTACCTCCCTTTATTTTGCTTACATGGAAAGTACAAAGAAGGAACTGTTTGAACCTTCGCGGAGGTGCAGTGTCTGGCGGTTATGAGGGCGTGGGAGGGGCTTCACTGCAGACTTGAGTTGTATAGACGGTTTCGCTGTTTGTAAACAAACAGGAATGCGCCGAACGGCCTGCCCACGAAGCCTTTCCGGTGTGGCAATTCCAGTAATACTTTTTCAACGGTCTCGACGGTGTTTACCAGGTGTGTTTGAGTTTGTTGCTCTATTAATTCTGACGCATTCGTTTGGATGTGTTTAGAGCGATGTCTGTCGACATGAAGGGGATCGACGACGTATCACGGGATAAGAACAAGCAGAAACTGCAGTGGCGAAGAGCTGCCTGATCCGCTGGATAGGGAAGTTGCAGCCTGAAAGGCACCTACATGATGAATTGACAAACGATCTCTGTGACTGCATGTCAGCCGATATTGCTGAGCAAATCGTTATGTTAACTTCAGAATTATTGCGAAAGGTAAACAAGATTGCGCAGTTTTATGACAAGCCTGTTAAACAGCAATAAAATGATAATAAAAGGCAACAAGCAGAGAGCAAGTTGAGTCTGATGGAACATGCCTAGTTGTCTTAACATCGCACGTTAAATCAATTGCTATCTTTACTGTGACAACATCTTTTAAAGAGGACGTAATAATGAACATCTGTTTTTCCCATAAGAATGGAGCTGTGTATACGGAACGCCACGTCACATGGACGCGTAACCTTAAGTTTTGGCACACGTATTGTAAGCTGCCTAAAACGGGCTAGTTGACACACTCAAAATTTGGTCTGGGCACACATCACGATAGAACTCTTATTACTGCGCTTGCGTCGCAGCGGGTACTTTTTGAGAGATCGGCGCCGATCGGAATCGATGGCGATCTAAAGTGTTAGGTGTGATGACTTAAATAATAAGAAACGTACTCATTATGTGACGACGTCAGGCGCGGCTGAGTCACGCGAACTCCTGCGGTTTACTCACAGGTACAATATTTATCAGTCAAACTTTCAAGCTAACCAGCCATGCTCCCACCGAAAGATAAATTAGCTAGAGTGCGACGGTGTGCGGTAACACGACAGGCAGTCGGTTGCACTCACCGATGCGAAACCACTCGCAGCCGTCGCTCTCGCAAGAGGCAAATGCAACAACGTGCGCACCGCGACTGTGCGGCGATTCATGTTGAGCGCGGCTGCTTTGGTGTCCCGAGTGTTGCTTCGAACAGTACACATCACTGATAGCGCTCCAACTACAAGAAACACCCGTGCGATGGATTTTCGGCCTTATCCAGCTTCCACATTTTGCCATCTACACCAGGCGTCAGCGTCATGGGTGGGATACGACGGTGTCCGACGTGTTCCTTGTAATTGGGGGACCTTAGACTTACGTCTGAGCATCGCCTTTGCGCCATTAGTGTTTGCGCTGAGTTTTATTTGCGTTTGATGAAGCGGGCAGAACAAACCTGCGCGCTCTTTGTTGGGTTCCAGTTTTCTCGCCTGGTCACTGGAATTTCTTTCCGCTTCATCTGTCGGCAAACATAACGTTTCGACTTGCGATAGCAAATTAGTTCCAGATCGCAGACTGCACCCTGGCACCACACAGCACAGTGCCCGAGTCGCGAGCGCTTCATGGGAATAATTCTATCCGCGGAAAACATCGGAACACAAGCAGCCGCGGCCACCAGAGCACGCTAAAACCACGCGAAAACAAGGTAAACATGAAGTTTTGAAGGGCACGTTTCCGGTGAACGCACAATGTTGGCAGAGACCGCCAAGCGCTGGCGAAACCGTCTATAGTTTCATTTCAATAACGACATGCGAGGCAAACACTTTGAGAGTAGCAACGAAGCTTGGAATGGAGTTACGAACACAAACACAGCGGGCGATGGAACGAAAAATGATAGTAACATGAAGACAGCCCAAGTGGCTCGGACAGACAAGGGTAAGCGGTTTTATGACCGATGGTCACTTAGATCGACGGAAAGGATACCGAGAGATTGTAAGGACAGGAAAGATTAAGCTGCGCATTCTAGATAACAAGGGTGGTTTACTCGTCAACAAGAGATCCTTTAAAACAAAGCTAACCTTTGAGCAAAAATACTTCTACCCGATGCACACTGTTGGACGCTATGCCGACCAGATTTAGACGGAGGGGTATAGTGGTTCAGGAAGAATTACGCTAATTTTTGCAACTCACAATTAAGCAAGCACGGCTAAGCGTCTAGATGTGAGATCTCATTTGCAGACGCGCAGCGTGTCTGAGAGCCAAACATGGATCCGAATAATGTAACTCTGCTGCCTCCGCAGCCACAGACAGAGCTATAGAGCGCTCGTGGAGAGAGTTACCATAGAGAAACATACCTACTTAGTGGAGTTGTATTTGTGCATCATGGACAAGGAGGTTCCATTCAGTTAAACTACCGGATCACTGAGTAAGCTCCTCCTCATAAGGCCCGTCATGCCGTGCATTGAGGGGTGTCCACATAACGTCGATCCCTTGTCATGGAGCGGAGACCACGCATACAAGTGGCATGGCGATCCATTTGTTTGTAGGTTAATTGTCTCTAATAGCCACTAGGGCTACATTTAATTTAACCTGCACTACGCCCATACGAGTGTAGTGTAGGGCAGAGGCGATATGACTTATGGGCTTAATAGGTGTGCGCCATGTCTGTTCTGACCGGCGGCGGTGTGGCGGTCGTTTCTGGTCGGCGCGTCAGAGTGGCGCTGATTAGTTCATCGGTGGCTAATTACGTAGTTACGTGGCTAATTACTTCTCTACAACTTGTAGTAACGTAATTAAGTTACATCACAAGGTACGGCTAGCAAAATGACACTAAATCACTTACTTTTCAAAAATAAGGAAAGGTTCATCAATGATGCACTAAGAAACATAGTTTCTCCCGACAACCATCCCGACAACAACCTGTTTGATGACGCGCCTCTGACCTGTCTCGAAGCTAGAGTGTACTAGAATTATTCTAGTACACTCTATCGAAGCTTCGTCGTTCCTGACATGTCCCTACTACGCGCAAAGGGGGACGCGGTTCTACGCCTTACGCAACAATTCACAACTATCACAACCGCCTTTCTAACCTCGCTCATCCCCCTTTGGCCACACATCTCAACCATCGGCCCAACAAAATGGATGCGGGCTGGAATCGTGAAGAGGCTGCAGACGTCATTAAGCTAACAAAAACACGGAAGTTAATTTCTAAGAATAATTAAGAGAACGCACGACTGGAAATACCTAACTAATACAATGTTAAACAAATCAAGAGAAGACAATAATGTAACAACGCAAGCACGACATACAATACAACCGCAGCTGACATATTCGTCACTATTAATAACAGAAATAAGAGGGTAGCCCGGCTCCCAAACTAGAGGCGAAACGTCTCAATCACTGTCACGGTGGTCTCCCGCCACGGTGGTCACCCACCACGGTGATCTAGTGGCAAAGGTACTCTGCTGCTGATCCGAGGGTCGCGGGATCGAATCCCGGCCGCGGCGACTGCATTTCGATGGAGGCGAAATGTTGAGGCCCGTGTGCTGTGCGATATCAGTGCACGTTAAAGAACCCCAGGTGGTCGAAATTTCCGGAGCCCTCCACTACGGCGTCTCTCATAATCAGAACTGGTTTTGGGACGTTAAACCCCACAAAACAACAACAAATAACAATCAATCACTGTCCCAGTCAATAAATAAAAACAGGCTTATCTCGCACATCCTCGGCTCAGTCGTCTCGTCGTCGGCACGTCGACTGGTCGGGGCTCGGGTCGGGGCTTGGGTGCTGTCCTTGCAGTCGCTGTAGCTCACGGAGTCCTTCCGATCATCGCTGTCGACTTCGAGATCTCGCGAGGATTACTTCATCTCTCCGACGTTGGAGAGCCTAACATCGGAGATCTCTGCCGACTGACTGTCCCAAAGACAGGACGAAGTTAACCGCACCTGCGAAGCTCGGGAATTCTCCCTCTCTCGCTTCGAGATCACTTCGTTGTCATCGACGACTCCGCCTCCCCAAGGCGTTTAACCAATTGTTGCATATAGCACCGCCTCCATTTGGTACATAGTAAGGGAAAACCCCCTCACAAAACAAACCATACAAAATACACAAATTTCCTTTCTAGAAAGGGGACCCTGACAGAGATACTGTATATGCTCCCAAGGGGAACACATACAGTAAGTCTACTAACAGTTTACTGGCGCCGCCGAAGACGTATCCCATGACAACGCAATTTAGCCGGACAAAGAGGCGCGCTGAAACGAGCCATGTAGTCATCTTTCCGGAGCGTTTCCATAAACAGCCATGTGTCTGGTGCGGCCAGCGAAAAGCCTATAGCCACCGAACCCTGTGGACGGGTGCATACCACAGTCATGTTCTCACGCTCCCACGTCTCCACGTCGTCTTCGCGTCCACCTGACTCCTTTCCTTTCCGCTTACAGCGGCATCCGCAGGCCAGGAACAAAAGCAGGCCACCTAGGCGTCGCACAGCGGGGTGTCAGTCTTGGAAGCCACGAGGGGTGAGGGGGAGGGTCACTTTCTAACGGACTCCGCTCGGTGTGAGAAGAAGGGGTAAAACTGAGCGCAGAAAGGTACCCCCCGGCCAAATTGACATTGGCCGAAGATGTTCGCCCGTCTAACCAAAGAATTATCAAACATTTGACTTCGCTGATATTCCAAGCTTGCCTATATATCCATACAGCCGGTATCTGTCGGGATGTCACATTCCGTTTAACTCGTTGGACACAACTGCAAATTCCGATGCCGAGATGTCCGACAGTCAAGAACGCAGGGAGCATATTCTCCGGCCACTCTCAACGGACTTCGAAGCCAGTGGAAATGCTAGGCTTCTGTGGGCATGCGTTTTTGCCACGCTCCTAGTTTGGAACGATCAGCAGCCTTGCTCTGATCATTTCTTTCCTTTTCTGGTCAACTGTTTTAGGGAAAGGGAACTGGAAAATCTATATATTTGATTTAGAAATCACTTGAATATATAGCGAGTAATTTTTCTGACCCCGAGGAAAGCCCCAGTGAGCCTCTGACTTCCTATCACGACATCACTAAGCCTTATCGCCTCGCTCGTCAAACGAAATCGCCCCCGCGTCTCAAACTCACAAAATCTCGGGAAATCGTGCGGCGCCGTCTCCAAATGCTCTATTTCGCACGTTGTACCACTGCTAACAATGCGGGTCTAGTCGCCACACTTCCGCACATACTGTGGGACTGCAGCGAGGACCCACCACGGCCCGAACTCCTTACCACTTATTCGCCAAGGGCGTGGGACACCGTTCCCCGCGACTCAAGCTTGGAGAAGCTATTTGAAGTCATTAAACGAGCAGAACATGTGACGGCCAGGCACCGCCTAAGCTTCTTATTTCCCCACTGAAATAAAGTTGATTCTCTCTCTCTCAAAAAAAGAAAATTACTCGCTCTTTCCAACTAACTTATTGTTTGCTAAATTAATGATTTCTGGGGTGTAACGTCCCAACGCCCCAGAAACCACGCTATGTTTATAAGAGACGCCGTAGTAGAGGGCTCCGAAAATTTCGACGACCTGAGATTCTTTAACGTACACTGACATCGCACAGCACACGGGCCTCAACATTTCACCTCAATCGAAATGCGCCGCTTCGGCCGGGGGGATTCGATCCCGCGACCTTCGGATCATCAGCCGAGTATCCATAGCGACTAGACCACCGTGGCGGGGCTGTGGGCTAAATTACAAGCTCTCGAAACTTATTTGATCATTGCATTACTGATATAGTAAAAAGGAACTTGATTACAGTAATTTCATTACTACTTCCTCACATATTAAGGGCGGATAGCGCTCAGAATGCTAAATGCAAAATGCTTGTACGTGTGTTGTTTTTCAGCCGATGTACTGAAGAAAAAGTGGGCACATCCCCACATCCGAAGAGGTGCATGTATATTTAATGTGCAGATCCTTGCTTGTCCTTGCGTCGTAGTGAATGCTGTCTGCAGACAGACAGACACTAGAGAGTTTTAGTGCAGCTTAAGTTGCGCCCCGCTAAACGCTAAAATTTAGCGGGGTCAGACTGCGCATGCGTCCGCACGCTATTCCAGCTTTGCGTTTAGCGATCGCTCGCTATTTTCCGAATTTAGCGGAGACGCAAAACGCTCGCTAAGTTTGTTTAGCGCGAAGAACATGGCGGCTCCCTACAACCAGCCTACAACTGACGGCTGCCCGTTTCGCATTTATCGTGTCGTCTTGCTGCGTTGTGGGACTAGCTGATTCACGATAAATCGTGTTGCTGGTTTTCGCTTCCACAAGACAACAATCTTTTCGCTGTGGATTCTAGTTTGACCACATTACACATGAACAACGAAAGCGAAACTCTGCCTCGTCACACTACAGCAACACTTGTGCAATTATTATTGCACGATGTTCTTTTTAATAAATCTTTTTGCGCTTGCGTTGCTTTTTAAGTTACTAACAACGGCCGACGGTTTTGACGCTTTCACTGTTCGCGTTTAGATGGCGCAGCGAAGGTTTGCGTGCCTTGCGTTTTGCGGCGCGTCGTCGTCTCGCGCTATACTAAAGAGCTATCGAACGCTATCGAATAGCACTCCGCAAAAATTTAGCGAGCGTGACTCGCAAGCGCTAACGCAAAAATTTTCCGCAATACTAAATCTACCTAATGTCAAGACGTGCTCCAACACGGATACAGTGTAGAAGGGCAGGCAACACAAACATATATATTGACAGAAAGGTGGCACTATGGCGGAAAAGAAGACGTATGGGTCTACGTGAGAGGTAATTAACACTATGGACCCTTACCAACTCGCTCAGCTTTCTATCATGTCGTGCTTGCACAGCATTTCTTAATGTGAAAGGTTTCAGATATAAATATGCCTTCCTTCGCTCCTACGCTGCCTGCAGAAAACTGCAGACATCGAATTTCGGCATGAATTTACGCGATACTGGTTAACGACCTTTATGCACCAATAAGTTCCGATTTTGGGACGTAAAATCGAAATCAAGCAGTTCCGATTAACAGCAGGGATTTACACTACATCGCCCTAATACATTCCCCATAACCCCAGGTGGATCTCCACAACCCCCAAAAGTCTTGGAGCTAACCAATAACTACGTATCAACACTCCCCCCCCCCCCCTCTATACTGAAATTCTGGATAAATCCCTACATTAGCACAACAGCTGTCTGCCCTAGAAAGAGCGGCGCCGCAGATGAAAAGAACTTTGCAAACCACGGCAGATATAGTACGTAAACTTGTCTGTTTTATAAATACAGGATATATATTATATATACTACATATGTAGAAGGGAACGAGTCGATGGGCCAGTTTTCTTTAAATGCGGATATGTAAAACACAGTGTCAAGCGGTGTCAGAAAACAACTTTCTTTACTTATCGAACCAGTGCTTCGAGCGGGGACAGCTCTTCCTCAGGGTTCAGATGTTACTGTCGTCGCCCTGCGTTCCCGCGAACTTGTTTGGGGAGGGCGGTCGATGATTGATGAGCATGTGGATTGATGAGCATGTGGACTGACTCCAGACGGACGTCGAGGAGTGGCGTCGGTGGCTTTTTGTAACTTTTTTTTCTCCTTTCTTCGTTCGCAGCCCGAAATCGCCCACACTGCACTCGGCCCTTTCAAACCGGCAATGGTCGCAGCCGCTGGTTATGTCGAGACGGCACATTTTTGCTGGCTTGTTTCTCTGAGGCAGGAGAGTCGGCCGATCGTCCTCATTTATGTCGGATTCTCGTGTGCGATACTTAAAAATAAAAATATGCCTCGCGTTGTTCACGCGCGCGCATTTCGGAAGCCGGACTGCAAAATAGTTACCCCAGCATTCTCAAGGCTGCGACTCGGCAGCCAAACGTGTGTTGATATATGGGCAAGTTCGGCAGCGAAGTGGCATGGTACCCGTGATTGTTGAACCGCAAGCGAAAGGCCGTGTCCGTTTGGCCAATGTATTGCTGTGCTATGCAGCATATAAATGAATGAGTAAGGAAAGTTGTTGTGTTCTGACAATGCCTCACTGTGAGTGTTTTCATATCCGTGTACATATACATATATTGACCGACGATGAACGTCAAGTGTTGTCAAAAGGCTTAATACTGGTGTCACACGGGCGCTTCGAAGGCCTTCGAACCAACTGTCAATCGACTCAAAAATCATGTTTTAGCTGCTACACGGGCGGTTTCGATGGCTGCCCAGTCGATAGCCTATCGAGCTCGACGAACTATCGACTCGACCAGTGGCGTAGGCAGGCATGGGCTGACCGGGCTGAAGCCCCCCTCGAAATTTTTCCGGCCGGTGCCCCACTGCCTATCTACGCTGGCCCATGCATCACATGTACGAACAAGGGTGCATATTTTGGGAAGGTGCGGCTATGGGCTTTCGCGTCTCAGCGTTGGGCTTAAAAACGAAGAACAAGGCTCTTTCAACTCACAAAAGAAGCTGACTTGTCATTCTATGGCGGGGAAAGTTGCAGTTTGTCTGCAGGAAACGGTGGTGGCAAACGAGGGGCACCTGTCATTAGTGATTTTTAGTATATCGGAAAGCAGCAAACGTAAAGATTTAGCGTTAAGGTTAACGTTACGGTAAAGCTGTGTGCACTTAGCGGCACAAACTAGACTTTTAGTATAGCGGAAGAGAGCGAAACGCTAAAGCTAACGCAAAGGCACGTGCGGCGACAACTACACCTTAAAACAACTCTTATTAAATCCCTAAGTGCGCCACAAAATCATTGAGCCAGTATCGTGTAAGTGTGTTGTTAGCGCTGTGTCGGCAGACCCGACAAACATCGCTTCGTTTCAAAATGCCGCCATCGAGTCTCCTTTCTGACCCGTACTGCCTGTCATTTTGAAGTTGCGATGACATAGGGGCGCTTAATTTATACTTTGGAAACCAGAGAAGCTACGCAGGCGGTCCATGTCGTCTAGGCTATGCCGTACACGAGAAATTTCGCCATTTCCGCTTTGAGAAGGCGGATTTTCCACTTGTCATCAGTGCCCCAGAGCTTCTGCAACATTTCTCCAGAGCCCAGGGGGTGCGCATCCGTGCATGTGCCTGCGAAGGCTGGCTTATCCAAGTCGCCTTTGTGACTGAAGGAATACTTTGCCAAATAATACTGTCATTTCAAGCATTATACATACAGTAATGCACCACACGACTCGTCTCGGCTTTATTTAATTGGTTGTAGCTTGACACAGCCGATGTACAAAAGGAAAAAGAGCCCCGGTGGCAGTGCCGCCATCTCGAAGAGACTACCGTAAACGTGAGCAAAGCGACATGGCCTCTGAAATTTCGAGCGCCGGCACGCGCAGTCTCGAAGGCCGTGAAAGCGAGCGCACTCACATTTTAAGCCTTGTGTGCCGCTTACTGAGAGCGTATCTTGAAAACAGCGACACATTGTCACCAATACACGGCTGGCGAAGCTTAATTGGCCAAACCTAAGGCAAATAAGAACATGAGCGGGTAATGAATGAGCTTAACAATGCAGGCCGATGTCCCGACAGATCTGAAGCGAGTGGTCTCACTTCGACTGACGCCGCTATCTTGCCTGCCGTACGGGTCCCTTTGCGAGCGTTAGCGTTGAACGATATCTTCCGAAAATAGCGTAGGCACGTAAGGGTATCGTATACGTTAAGGTTCTGCGCATGCGCGGTGTGTTCCACAGTAACTTAATGTTAACGCTAAATCTTTGCGTTTGCTGCTTTCCGATATTCTAAAACTCACTATTTACCGGCAATGAGTGCTGCGATAAGAGCCTGAAAGGGGAGCTTGCAGTCTTTGCAGCACAACGCCGCGGCGGGCAGACGCTTCTGCAGTGTGTTGACAATAAGCTCTCTCTGCGGTGATGGGAGAATATGGAGAGTCTGCGTACCCGGAAGCATGCGTGGTTTTCCTGCGAGTGAAACGTTCGTGGAATAAGCTCATAGAGCTAGCGAACCAACCACAAAGTACGCCGCTGTTCCCTGTGCGACGCCTTCCTCTGTGCCGCCCGATCCTTGTTCCCCTCTTATTCCTGTTTCTGCGGGGCGCTGACGCTTTTCGTGCGTTGTATGCGGTCGCGTGGGGAATATGTCGTACAGTGCATACGTTTTTTTTTTTCTTTTTGAGCAGTGCCCCTACATGGGTAGCCCTACACAGCTTCTATTTCGTCATTTTTCTTGACGACTTACATATGGTCGCAATGTGCGCGCACGGCGTGTCCCCTTCCGAAGACGATACCGCAGAGAGAGGAATTTTCAACCAACCTTGCAACAGGACAGCACTGCTTCGCAGTGTTATCCACAAGCAAGCAAACTACGGAATAACGAGTCGACAAAACGACCGCGCTGCAGTTCTTCGTCGACCGTGCACAAGGGTTAACAACTCCGCTACCAGCAGGCGGTGGTCGCGAAATTCATTCAAGACGAGGTCACCATATTCGTATCGTCGCTTTCGCGGCAATATGTCTCAAGGACAGCAGCAGCTTTCCGTCTTCTGGAAAAGTTCATTTTCGCACCGCCAACAAACGAGCGAGACCTCGAATGCTAAGCCCTTTTCCTCAACTGATTTGTACTTACGTGATACCTTACATCCTCTGACAATACAGTGGCTTTGTAATGTGCCTAAGATGACCTGTCTGGATTATATGTGAATTCTCTGATAACGTTTGAATAGTCCCTTGCTGTTTCTCACATGAGGTCATACGATGCCTTATTAATTTCAGCAAGCCAGGAAATTAATTACAAATCATTTCATTTCTTGAATACAATATACAGCGGTTGTAAACATAACAGCCGAAATAACTACAGTCGCCGAGACGATTGATCGGTCAATCAGTACTTGACACAATCTATGAGCGGCCAATGGGAAAATAAAATGAGAAGAAATCTCTTTATACCAATACCTTTTTCGGCTACAGTATCTGATCGAACAACTCGAATAGAGAAGGCTACATCTTCAAGCAAAAGTGCAAATGAGTTCCATGAGGAAAAAAAAAAGAGGGCAAGAGAACGGGGACAAACACAAAACACGTACAAAGGACAGGCATTCCAAGCATGCAAAACAAAATTGCCCACGTCGAGCCTCTGCTCATTCAAGTAAATAGATTTATCAGGATGTTTTATTTTGAAGAAACTAGTGTTTAGATGTACGAAATACGAAAATTTCGCGCAACTGTTAATTCAATTCCAAGTTAAAGCACCAAGAAAGTCCTGCAATTATTCGCCATCGGAATAGTTACAAGTCACTCGACGGCCATCAAAACCGCCCGTGTAGCAGCTGAAACATGACTTTTGAGTCGATTGACAGTTGGTTCGAAGGCCTTCGAAGCGCCCGTGTGACACCAGTATAAGTTTTTCTCTGGCAACCGGCAGATTAGACAGTTCCAACTTTTCAAAGATCTGGAGAACGTTTCTCGCACGCTAAGTTTAACGAAATACTACCATGGAAAAACACAGGACGCAAGCAAGGACATCTGGCCAACACCACAATTGGACTCCTCCTTCACAAAGAGACAAATTCTTAGATATTTACATTAAAGCAGTGCAACGCGACATGCTCGCTGCGTACAGGAATCGAATTCCGCCCCAACAAAACCTTCACATAATGAGGCAATAGCGCTACTGGGATTTAAGCCAACGCTCGGACGTAATAATCAAACCAGCAGACAAAGGCGGCGCCATTGCTTTATTGAAAAAAAACGTGACTACATCACAGAGGCCGAAAGGCAATTAAGTGACACTTCATTCTATAGGCGAACTGATAATGACCAGACAACATTCTTCAAGAACGAAGTACGACGGATATTGATCACACTTGTCAAAGACAATAAGATTACCGGTAAAATTGCAATGGCATCTAAGCTTTAGGTCCACGGCCGGGAAGATTTTACGTGTTACCCAAAATACGCAAACCAGGCAACCCAGGGAGACCCATAATTTCCGGTATTGGCACAGTAACGGAACCAATATCCAGTTTCATCGATAACCTAATCAAAGACATTCCACCAACATTACCTTCCTACGTCAAGGACACGACTCATTTTCTAGCTGATATTATGGATCTTGTCATACCAAAAGACAGCCTGTTAGTTACTCTGGAGTCTGGACGTCGCCTCTCTATACGCAAACATTCCGCATTCAGAAGACAGCGTCAAATATGTCATTCAGGCCTACGAAAATTCATTCCCAAATAGTGCAATTGATGGTGAAACTCTCGGAATACTTCTCAAACTATTCTTAGAAATGAATAACTTCGAATTCAACAACACACACACTATTCCAAACTAACGGTACATCGATGAGAACAAAAATAGGACCCAACTATGCCAATATCTTTTATCTTCATGGGTACATTACAATCTAAATTTTTAAGTAGTGCCGCGTTCCGCCCCCCCTCTCCCCCCCTTTTTTATCGAAGGTTCATCGACGATTTGGTGCCACGGCGAAGAAAAACTCAGAGATTTCATCACCGCTTTCAACAACACCCACAAAAACATTTCCTTCTCGCACACGTATTCGGCATCGACCATAAACTTCCTCGACGTTTCCGTAAAGATATCGGACAATAAGCTTGTTACTGACCTACACCAATACCTCCATTTTAAAAGCAGCACTGTAAGCTCGGCGTACCATACAGTCAGCCCCTTGGGTTCAAGCCGATATGTTCTGACGCGGCGGATTTTGCCTCCAACTGTGAACAACTAAGTAGGACCTCACTCGGCAATAATACCCGCCGTCTGGCATCAATGATGCCATCAAGAAATCTGGCAAACAGGACCACCGTCACTTAATAAGCAAACCAAAATCTTAATCCGTAACACCACTCCAAATCTCATTCTAACGTATTCTGCATCTCCCCCTAACATAAACAGTATCCTTAAAAAGCACCATAATATTCTTCTCGAAAGCGACAAGTTGAAAAGCGTCTTCCCTGAACATGCGCGTGTTGTCTACAGACGGGCGCGAAATATCAGAGACATTGTAACGTCATCTAAGGTGAACACTCCTAAATTCACAGGCAGCGGCCCCTGCAACAAACCTAGGTGCAAGCTATGCCCGATGATGAATAGAACCTCCACAGTAAACAGCGCTGCGTCGCTATTCTTTTACCAAATAAGAGGAAATTTTGACTGCGACAGCTCAAATATTGTATACCTTCTTGAATGCACCGTGTGCAACGCCCAATACATTGGCCAAACTGAGACTCCATTCAGGATAAGAATAAACAACCACAGGGCACACATAAAGACCCTGCCCCACCTTCCTCTCTCCAAGCACGTAAATGATCTTACTCATCCCTTCCATACATTCACAGCTGTGGTGCTCCAATCTGATTTCAAAACGTATTATGACCGGGAGGTTCGCGAAACTTACCTTATTCACAAATTCAACACTGTGTCTGGTGGCATCAACGAAAATACAGGCCGACTATCTTGCTTGCCCTGTCAGGCAACTAAACCAATCAACGACGCAAGCGACTAAGTGTCTTCAATATTTCATATTTTATTGGTGTTTCTTTTTTATTATTGTTGTTGTTTTTTTAGGGTCCCACGTGCAAATGTGTGTGCACTATGAACTCGCGGAACTCTTATTTTTTTCCTTATTCGCTTTCTTTTTTTCTTTCTGGTGCATATTAGAGGAGTTAATGAATACACGTACGATGTGCCCCGACAACGTATTAAGCAATATGCCAATTCATTCTTTCCTAAAGCAACAAGAGAATGGAATTCACTGCCTCCTACACTGCTCCGATCTACCACTGCAGAAGACTTTGAGGAAGGACTCAAAAAGTATTTTGTGGAGTCTGAACTATAAGGTTTTATAGTGCTTAAAAACTTTACTAAATGCTTTCATTTTTCTTTGATTCTATGATTAGGTTGACTAGTTAAATATCCGGGCACCTATTTAATTGCTCCGAGATATGAATTATTTAGAAATTTTCTGTTATAAACCACATAGCCGCATTTTGCAAATCACTTACTGCATTGTTAAGCAGTCATGTACGCGTTGTGGTTGTTCGATGTGGATGTTATATTGTATTGCTTGTAACTCGAATTGTTTTAAGTTCAACTTTACTAGCTGTGAAACATAAATTAATATATTGCTGTGTAACAAGGACTGTTGTTTTCCTGTGTATTACTGTAACCCACCCCTGTAACAGTCTGAGGGCCAACAGTATTCTGAAATAAAATAAATAAATATTCAGAGCCCTCCTGTTGAGGTTTTCATTTCAACACCTATTCAACCTATTTCATTTTATACGTATTGTTAATTTTTTTGTTTGTCCCGATTCTTTCTCATTGCATTTATTTTCGTTTGTTACCTCACGATATTTGGTACCCCATCATGTTTCTTTCTGTCTTTCTCTTATTGTTGTCTGATGTGTCTTGCTCATTTCACACTGCACGCGCACAAGGTGCAAATATGTCTTGTGTGCCCTCGGCCCTCACTCGGGCAGTGTCTCCTGTTGGAATGCGGAACTGATTGTCGATGTCCACCTATTTCATTTTATTCCTATTGTTAATTTTTTGTTTGTTCTGATTTAATTTATTTTCATGTGTTATCTTAGGATATTTAATTTCCCATCATGTTTCTTGTTGTCTTTATCTCACTTTTATCGCATATGTTTTACTCAGGTCACGCTGCACGCGCACAAGGTGCAGATATTGTGGGCGTTTATTATGAACTTCTTCCTCATCTGTACATTATCATTATCATCCTGCTGGGGTTGATCTTCATCTTCAGTGCCTCGGGATCATCATCACCGTGTTTGGGCCTTGGCTGGTTTGATGCTGCCGAGTAGCAGGTCCTAATAAACGTCGTTGCTACCGAGACGTCATACTTGGTGGAGGTGGTTCTTCGATCCTCAGTCCTCTGTCCGGTCAGCCTGCCACCTGGAGCTTCGCTCGGGCCGCCGCTTGCGCTCACTGTCCGCCAGCATGGATCACGACTCCCCACCCTCCACTTCTGCCGATACCGCTACGTCATAATATGTCTTGTGTACCCTTGGCGCCCGCTTGGGCAGAGCGTCACACACTTTTGCTAGGGAACGGGTTTCGCGGAGTATGACTCGTAAAAGCTAAGCGACTCTCCTTTTTGTGTGATGTTTTCTCTTTTTTCTCTCTTTGTGTGTGCGTGTGTGCGTGCGTGTGTGTGTGCACATGCGTATCTGCTTTCATGGACCAAACCATTCAGGGTTGTTCGCGTATGCTCTGCGTTTCTTTTTCTATCCTCCATTTTTCGTGAAACTCAGCAGGGTGACGATCCTCTGCATTGTACTGGAGGCCGACCGCGCACAGAGCAACCTGTCCCTCCCCCCCCTCTCTCCTCTCTCCCTCTCCCCCCCCTGCTTTTTTGTACTCCGCACGCAGCAACGACATTTCCTTCGGCGGTTCTGTGCCGCAATGCGGGGGCTGCAGCGGCACAGCGCGAGCGTCTCCCGCTATCTGCCGCCTGATGACCTCGGCCCACCTGTTCGGTATTATGTAGGCGCCACGCGGACGCAGACGTCATCTTGCACTGGCCTTTGGCTCTTAGACGCACCTCCGTATCCTCAACTCCCTTTTTTGTGAGCTATCCCCTTTCCACCCCAACCCATTATGCATGTTCGCGAAGTGTACTTAAAAACCATTCGCCCATGAAAAACTTTCACCTTTGAAAAAGGCTGGTCTCCAGCCGAAACGTCAGAATGAATGCTAAATAATATGTTCGTCACTGTGACTTTCAAATCGTATATTTATCCCGATTGCCAGGAAGAAAATTTATATATGTTGAAATCTACGTACTCTATGTTGAAATATATATATATATATATATATATATATATATATATATATATATATATATATATATATATATATATATATATATATCCAGTAAATGTGTCTGCGGATCCCGACGAATATGAGCAGTGAAGGAACGGACGAACGTGCAAGAACTTTTTCACTTTCCAACGTTTCGGCCGGTGGTCCGGCCTTCATCAGGAAAAACCTGATGGAGAAACCTGATGAAGGCCGGACCACCGGCCGAAACGTTGGAAAGTAAAAAGTTCTTGCACGTTCGTCCGTTCCTTCACTGCTTTATATATATATATATATATATAATCAAAGCGCACGTACGTAGATTTCAACACTGACGTTTCGGTCGGGGCCCGACCTTCGTCAGAGCACTAGAAAAGTACAATTTATATTTCAGTTTAAATAGCCAGCAGTAGACTCCATATATATGTGCATGTGGTTGGGCATATATGTTGCACTCAAATGATAAGCGTGCGGCATTGAAATGAGAATACATGTCAAATATATTGGTCCCGTGGGTGATGCGATATTAATAAAATATGTGGTGCATCATATTACTATACGATGGAAAGATGAAAAGATGCGACATGCGCATTGCATAAGAAATGCAAGCATGCTCATTTGGTGATATTTTTGTGCATGCAAGAATGTAAGACATCAAAGTGTCAGTGTGTAGTAGGGGTGTCCAAATATTGGAAAACTTGGAATAACGAATCGAATAGCGTTCTATTCTATTTGGTACCCTTATAGAATAGTGCATACCCGAAAAAGCGAATGTTTTTCGAATAGCTGGGGAATACTGACGGACGAGAACTCTATAAAGGAAAGAAACGTTGCGAATTGTGAGGGATTATTTTTCTTTTTTCGTAATTGTACTACCACGACGCATGTAGCCCAAACTGTAGGAATACGGAGGATATATTGATCCCCTAGATATATATGTTAAAAACTGTAGCCTCGCGGAAGCGAAAGTTTCAGCATTCTACTGTCATCACAATGATAGCAGCAGTTTTGTCGTTTTATTAGCAGAGCTCTTGCACGGCCGCTCGATCAATCTCCATCGGGCAGCCGTGGCTCTTGGCATGGAAGAAGGAGTAAAGCCAGCAAAGGGTGTAACGTGTCAATCCTGAAAAAATTTAAAGAGTCATGAAAAATAGGCCTCGGTCACGAGATAGCCAAGCGTTAGATTAAGGTACGGGCAGTCGCCACCTACGGTTACTTAATATCTCAAATACCCGATGGTTACTGCTGAATGAAGGCCTATCCCATTTTCACAACTGTATTTTCATTTTTTTTTGTCGGCTAAGTATAACCAAATACTTCCTTCGTCAATGTCTGTGAACATTTCTTGCGAATAAAATGTGGAACTTTTCGGGCTGTGGAAATATCCAATAACGAAAAGCCACACCACCACGGCCCTATCCCCCTCCTTGAGCGCCTACACTCGAACCTTGTCTCACTCGAGCGAAACCCGCGTGTACAGGCGATAACACGCGGTTTCGCCGCTCCCGCTTTGCCATCTCACCAAAATTAACTCTCATCTCTCCCCTTGCCACTCATCTCGTTCCCACGCGCGGTGTTCGTTCGTTGCTGTGGTCGCCTCTCTGGAAGAGGGAGAGGGAGTGGGAGGCAACATCGTTGCGTCGCGCCAGAGAACACATGGCACTATTCTAACGAATCTCCTCGAAAAGACGGCAAAGAAGCAACGCTGGGAAGAGGCAAGCCAGGCGGGAAGCGCTAATGTGGCGTGGAGCAGGGAGGAGGAGGAGGTGACAGTTAAGAAAAACTGCGCAAGAGCCCCGTTTTAGGCGGCTTAGTTACCACAGAAAGGAGGCACTCTAAGCAATCCATCATATTTCTTCCCTCTGCTCTCCTCACATCGCCCCGCCGCGCCTTGTACTCTCTTCTTTACGCTCCTCTCTCTGCGTTCTCCAACTTTCGTTGGGTACAGATCCTACACTATACACAGTCGATACAGTCCCGACTCCGCGCGCAGAAAGAAACGCCGCCCGCGGCGCGCCAGTCTCTTTAGGTCGGCGGTGGCGCGCCGAACTAAAACACCAACACTGACTACAGCACCGCCTTTCAGTCGCAGAAAAAAATTTGTAGCGCGGTGCTAAGCTCTGTGAGCTCTGCTGCCGTCGAAGTTCTGACGTGCGACGTCTTGAATTTAATAGTTGTGGAACTGTTCTGCAGAACGGATGCGGAGTCCCGGTACTCCCTTCGTAATCTCAGCTGTTTAAGAGCTGGTGGTGACAAGTCTGCTTTCTTCTGGATGACTAGAAAAGGAAACAGCTACAGCGTGTAGCAGACACCCCTCACTTTCTGCGCGTTCCCCGTGGGTAAATATCTATAAAGACTTCACCCACGCGCAGGCCCGTGGGTCTCAAAAGTTACGGTTTCGTTTTTCTTTGACCTCTGAGACTGGCAGACCATCGTATTCTTGGCTTAGGCTTGGGCTTTTTGTCAAAAAGAAGACAAAAAGCCATCCATCATGGCAGCCTCCATTAGCAGATGGTCGCTGAGGTGGGTCAAGGTTGATCGAAGTGAGCCGGCTGCACATAACCCACGTCGGGTTGCCTCCATGCCTTTGTATTGTGTTTTCATCGCAACAGCTACCCAAGACAGCGTGCTGTAACTGTGGGGTGTACCGTCCCAACAAAAATGCTGCACAACACTGCCGGCTTTTGTCGACTGCCGTCCTTGCTATGCCGGAGCGTCCCAGCTGTTTCATCGCGGACCGCCACGCTGGTGTTGTCAACGCTCCCTCACAAGTTCGTTCATTCTGGTAATTTAACTTGACCTGACAGTGTTAGAAAACGTTAACGAAAGAGATCGGCAGGTGGCTGAGAAGTCTAGTATTTACAGCGACTTCGTCGCGGGATAACATCGGCTGATGTAATGCGATGACTTTATAAATAGGTAACGCTGCTCTGCGACCCCTGGCATGCTTTTTAGTCGGGTGCGCCGAAACAGCTCCGCTAATGATCGCCTGCGAGAGACAGACAGACAGCCTGCGAGAGACGTTTAAAAAGATTCTAGTCGTACGATTGCCGATCTTTACAGATGCGATTACAACGTGCATAAGACATCAAAGGCGCGGAGCGTGTATGTATTGCGCGGTGTATGCTTCTTGCTATTCTTTTCCAGATTGCTACAGTAACTGCGACGTGTTTTTTCACAAGCAAAGTCTGCTCTTTGTGTCGGTTCGGACAACAAATATGGTTCGGAAACCTTATGAGTCAAACCATATTTGTTGTGGATCTTACATCCCAGCGCGGACGCACTGTGCCGTCGTTTCATCGTCTACTCCTAGTCTAACTTCTTTATCATCGTGATCGGCCCTGCTAAGTTGATGCTTCTTAAAGGTGTAAATAATATTGCGGAATTCATTGTAAATAAGCGAAACAGGAAGAAATGCATTCGTCATCGAGACTTAGGAAGTGAAACGAAATTAAGAATGTTTCCTTTTATTGTCATCAGCCTATTTATATTTATTTCAGGACGAATATCTCCTTCAGTGATCACCAGTTGCTGCTGTCATGTGCCAACTTACCCTTTCCCACAGCACCTGCAGGTCTCTCGTCTTCACACCACCCAATTCTCTGCTCTCCTCGACTGCACTTTCCTCCTTTTGGCATCTATTCTGCAACTCTGATAGGCCATTAGTAATATTTTAGCATGTGATGCCTCGCCTAGCTCCCATTTCTTGTTCAAGGCTTCCTGCAACAGCCCCGCCACGGTGGTCTAGCGGTTGTGGCTCTCGGCTATTGATCCGAGGGTCACAGGATTGAATCCCGGCTGCGGCGGCTGCATTTCGATGGAGGCGAAACGTTGAGGCCCGTGTGCTGTGCGATGTCAGTGCACGTTAAAGAACCCCAGGTGGTTGAAATTTCTGGAGACCTCCACTACGGCGTCTCTCATAATCAGAGCTGGTTTTGTGATGTTAAATCCTGCAAATCAATCGTTCCTGCAACACTTCTTGAACATAGTCAGAAAACAGTGCGAATCACTTGTGGAGGCCCCTGTGAACATGTGATGCAAATATTAGTGCGCTACGCGTTCCAGGGAATTTGCAGTTCAGCTTCAGATACAGCTAAAATTTGCCTGCCCTTTGAGAGAGGTACTTAAATTTTATTTACTTGTTGATTCAGAACAAACAAATAAAGTGTAATGCTAGATAACTTTCCGTGATCATGAAAGTAGCCAGTGCTATTTGTCCCTCAAGTGACTTAGTTGGGGCCCCAATGACATTTGTTGACAAAAAAAAAAAAAAAAAGAAGCGAACGCTTTCCAGCTGTGTTTGAAACCAGATTTCGAATTCCCTGCTGTGTGCAGTGCAATAATATTTGGCTCACGTGTTTACAGCAGCCTGCACAAATGATCAACACCGTTTTCTGTCTTTGTCAAAAAAGTGTTTCTTGGTCCCTTTAACATCGGCTAGTCCTGTTTGCTTTCTGATTTGCTTCATTATCTTTTGGTCACTTAACCTTACACCTTTCTTTTCTCATCATACAGGCCTTAACATCATCTCACTTGTGTTGTATCTGCTCTATCTTCAACAAGTTGGAAATGTTTGTGTGTTTTTTTAACAAATTACACCGTAAGATTGTTACACAGAGTGAATATGAATTTTTGATTTTTGCCAGCAGTTGATTTCTATCGGCTTGTCAGTTGGGCTGCATGAGAAGTTGAGAAGTGAAAATTTACACAGATAAGAAGTTTAAGCAACCCGTCCTTATTTATTATACTTAGGCACTGTGTCAAGGACACGAAAAGAACAGTGCAGGAAGAAATTGTCATTACCACTAATCTGAGGGTGGGGCCTTTCCGAGCTTGTTGCGTTCAGTGGGTGTCCAAGAATGGCTGACCATGATGATGGACAGTTGATTTTTTGTGCAGTCACCTACCGACACATTCTGACCTTGGCAGCACTAGCACATGGACTACTCTGATTTTCAGCATCAACCTCGTCTGCATGGCTGCACTAGAGGTTCTGTGCCACCTGCTTTATCACCATCTCAGGTGCTCTCCTGAGGTCTTTGTTTACTGGTATTATGCAATGCCTCTGGCATTAGTAATGTAATCATGGCCAGCCGTTGAGCATGAACCACAGAATGTCTGCTCTATAAGTGCTATTGTGCTTAGGGAGCACTCTGAAAAAAGAGAAGGTTTTGAGAGGAAAGATATGTAAGCCTGATTTGGAAGCATTGTTAAAACTGCAGGGTCGAGTCAGTCCAGTGGCCTACAAGCGCAGCCGCACAGGAGTCGCCGTCACCTGAGCCACTATGCGGTGGGGGCAGGTGCCCTGTTGTCAGGCTACTTGCTCTGGAGGCAGCGTGCTATGTGGCTACCCGTTGCCTCAGCGTCTACCCTTCCACCACCATCCACCCGGTTCAACTTCATCGCTGATGCTGTTGAGAAGACAGCACCTGCTGTTGTCTACATTGAGATACTGGGCAGGCAAGAGACTTGGATAATTCCATACGTGACTTAAAAGAAAGAAAAGGGGGGTGTTATTAGAGAGCAGCCTCGGCAGTTCACAGTCATGGTTAACAGGCGTGCAATGTTGCAAACCACGGTGAGAGTTGTGATTATTTGATCTAGGCATAACAATGGCTCCCACATTCGTCACAATTGAAATGTACCCTATTTGTGGCTGTCTGGATTGTGAACATTCTCAAATTTTGCTTGGGAGAAGGGGCTTTAATGATTTCTGGAAAAGGTTAGCACTGAAATTGTAAATTAGTGGTTATAAATGAGGGAGTTACGGATTTTTCCTGCTCAGTTCATCTGTGCCTACTGCCAATACGCCAATACTGACTTTTTTATTCTGATTGTGAAAGGACAGTGGGGTGGAAGCAATAGCACAATTTCAAAGAAATGTCACAGATGGTAACCTGAAGTGCGTCTCTTCACTTAACCATCATGCACGGACCTACAAATGTACACCAAAACAAAAATGCATTGTTGCCAACACTTGATTCAAATACTCCATAATGAGTTTTCATAAAGATTGGTCTGACACAGAATGTTTTTTAGCGTAACTGAAGGTGAAAATTGCATTTCTACATGGGTGCTGCAGCGCCTAATTGGCCTGTTGTTGCTTCTGTCCAAGTTTCATAAAGCGCCGTGTAACATAGCCACAACACCAAACTCCTTTATGGAATTTTTGCCAGTGTCACAGGGATGTGAATCTGCACTAATTTCAATTTATGGGCTAGTGTTGATGCTACATACTTTTGTTGCAGTCTATATTGTTAAATCGCTCAAGCTCAGGTTCATGATTTACAAGTCCACTGCTGGCTTCACTATTCAGAACTTGAAAGCTCAGTGACTTTAGAAATGTTACATCCTGTCACTCTGACTTTTTCTATAACTTGCATATAAGTTTAGCTTTTTTAATAAGTTTTTACGAAACTATGTCTGCTCAGCCTTTCAGTATTTTTGCTTTCTATTCACTTGTTGTTTTGTCTGCACGCCTTTAATACTCAGGTAAACTAAATGAACCCATTAGAGACAGCAGATTTGAATATCAATTTTTGTTTGTCAGCTAGTAATATTGTGGTACTGTTCAAATCATTGCACCTTTTATGCAGTCTTCTGCTTTGGTAGAAAAATTGTCTAATGGCCTTTGTTACTGTCCAATTAACAAAAAAAAAGGAAGAGATGCTTTCAAGGTTGCATTAAAATTGATTGCATTATAACTCACTGTGCAAAATTTTTTTTTAGTTAGTCATCCAATCACATTTGCACTGTTATTTTCCATGAAATTACACCATGATAACTCAGATGCCCTGCTGCAACCTGCTCACTGGTGTCGTTGCATGCATAAGATTCAAAGAGAGCTCCTATAGAAGCAGCAGCTTTCTGCTTTGTTTCCTTGCTGCTGTGTCTGTCGTGCTCAAGTGAAGCTGCTTTTTGGACTTCTTGTTGCTTTGTGGATGCATTTCAACTCGCCGTGTGACCACAATAGAGGCAACATAAAATATGTGTGCATTATCATTTTAAGAAACAATGGCTCGAGCTAGTCGAATAATAAGTAAATGGCATGTGTTACCCTTCTGTTTTGTTTTCTTCTAAAGTGTAGTTTTGAAAGAGCCTGAATGTCATGCTGGATTTCTTTTTGTATGCATTACTCTAGGACATTGTGCTCCGGCTGTATATTTGAGAGTGTCATATGATAGCACACCTGCAAGAAAGAAAGCCTTACAAAGGAGAACATAGGGACTTGAAAAGTATTTGTATGTGTGAGTGCTTTCTTAGGCCTCTAGTTTTTCTTCTCGAATAAATAAATAAATAAATAAATAAATAAATAAATAAATAAATAAATAAATAAATCTGCTGAACTTGCCCTTATCTTGACACTGCTTGGATGCACATTTTAGGACGTAAGGTGTAACTAACTTTGTAACTTAGTGTTAATTTGCTTGTCCTAGGTACTGCATGAAGCCTTATTAAGGCATTATGTGCAGATTGTACCATAGCTATGCACAGGGTTGTACATTAAGGGGGGCAAAGGTTAACTGCATCCCCCTCCCCCCTTCTCCTCCCAACCCCATCCCACTGAGGCATTTAGGTTAAAATGCAGTGCACTATAATGGGATGGAGCAGATTGGGCGCCTCCCTTTTTTTGGGCGATCAGAAAGAGCGGTCGTCGCAGTCCCCTCCCCCTTCTCTTGTGTGTGCATGCCTATGGATTGTGCTATTTATTGTTGTGTGTGTTGATTGCCCAGTTTTAGAAAGGAAAAAAAAGCAGGTTATAGAATATGTGCTAACCTTTTAATAATATGCTGAATGAATACATTTTAATTGTATAATTTTTTTTATTGAGAGACTCGCTTGCTGGCAGCAGCTTTCATTCTTTTTACATTTAGTTCTCTAACTAGTTGGATACTGAAATGGAGTGGAAATTGTCAAACTTCTTCTCTGGAAAGCGGTTGCAAGGCCTCTTTAAGTGTCATAGGAGAAAAGTCACTACTCTACTTTTCTGTTGACTTCAGTGCACCTCATAAATACCCGCTAAGTGGCCGTGCACTTACGTGTGTCAATTCCAGAATTAATGTTGATGTTTATGTTATGGTCATTTATTAAAATTGATTGCTAAAGTTCACTTATGTGGACTATTTTGCTGATGACTGAAATTCCTATTGTTGTCACTTATAAATTTTGCCAAGCAAAAGTCTGCATTTAGCACTTTAAAGCAACAGTTGTTTCAGAATCATCTCGTTCTACTGAAGAAAATAGTGGGTAGTTTGATTGCTGCTAAGGAATGTACAGTGGGCAGTTGAAAATAAATTCTACGTGAGTAAGCAGGAGTATAGTAGTGAGCAAAGTGAAGGCAGGATACCTTGCATTTGAGTTTGCGACATGCTAAACTAGATAACTCAGTAGAGGCGAACATAAATCCCATGTTTCCTCTAGTATAACTGAATAATTCTGCAAGTGTGCTTTTATAAGTTGTAGTAGTATTAAAGTAGGCAGCATTTTCACCATTTCATTATGCTCCCAGACTACTGCACGCTTGTATTAAGAGGCCTTGTGCTTGCATAATTCTGTTGTTTGCAGGCACCCATTCACGCAACAGCAGATAGCTGTGTCAAATGGCTCTGGCTTTGTGGTGCGTTCTGACGGCCTCATTCTGACGAACGCCCATGTTGTGGCTGATGGCCGGCTTGTGACTGTAAAGTTGCATGATGGACGCCAGTTCACGGGAAAGGTGGAGGCTGTTGACCGCCGTTCGGACCTGGCCACTGTTCGCATCCCAGCGGTGAGTGCCTCGTCCCTTCACCGCTTCGACGATATGATTGCCATTTTATGATAAAGACAAGTGTGAACGACAAGGAGACAGAGGAGAGATTACATAGTATGAGCTCTGAACTTTGCGTGATATGCTTCTGAAAAAAAAAAGGCAGAGTGGTATGTGCACGCTGCATGCAGTAAGCCACTATTGAGACTCCAGGTATGCAACTAAGAGGTCCAACTAATGGGAGAGATGGGGCAGCCAGCCACATGGATGAATGATGTCTTTTACACCTGTGTGTTATATCAGTGTGTCTGTTATCAGTGCCTCTTGTAAAGGCGCTCAACTGTGTATGATTTTTTGAGGTTGTATCAAGGATTGACTGGCAGCGTTAGGGGCCCTGCGACACTTTTTCTGCTGCCTTCTGGAGCTCTGCAGTGTGTGTAGTATTGAACGCTGAGATGAATGCAAAAGGAATGATGTGGTATGTGCACGCTGCATGCAGTAAGCCACTATTGAGACTCCAGGTATGCAACTAAGAGGTCCAACTAATGGGAGAGATGGGGCAGCCAGCCACATGGATGAATGATGTCTTTTACACCTGTGTGTTATATCAGTGTGTCTGTTATCAGTGCCTCTTGTAAAGGCGCTCAACTGTGTATGATTTTTTGAGGTTGTATCAAGGATTGACTGGCAGCGTTAGGGGCCCTGCGACACTTTTTCTGCTGCCTTCTGGAGCTCTGCAGTGTGTGTAGTATTGAACGCTGAGATGAATGCAAAAGGAATGATAAGAATTGGTGCACGAAAACATGAGTAGATGGCCTGAATAAACGTTCCCTATCACATTTTGATGTTGATGGTCGCTTCCAATCTTCACGTACCTCATAT
The DNA here is from genome assembly GCA_013339685.2 of Hyalomma asiaticum. Lineage (NCBI taxonomy): Eukaryota > Metazoa > Arthropoda > Arachnida > Ixodida > Ixodidae > Hyalomma > Hyalomma asiaticum. The sequence continues at coordinate 55,355,888 of CM023481.1, forward strand.
ACCTGAAGTTTTGCATCAACGTGGCTTGTACGAATTACCTTGCCACTACTATTTTTGGCGGAGTTGTCATCATGGCTACAATGAACCACGTGTGTCAGTCAGGAGGGGCAGCTGTTTTTAATGTATGATTATTAAAACAGGTTTCTTCTTGTAAGTTAGGAATATTCATGTTGTGTTCCCAACGCGCCTCCAACTCTTTCAAATGCACCAACCTGCTGCTACGTAGCACTACGCAATAGCACCACTGCTGCCCTCAACTAGTTTTTGGCACCCCTTTCCTGCTAGCGCAAAAAAAAAAAAAGACGATCATCTCTCTGCACCACTTCGGCTGCCACCTCCACTGAAAGCAGACAATGAACAAGTTTCACCTGTTTGAGGCTATGTTTTTTTATACCACCACGACTGACGCGCGTGTTTACGGGGCAGGGAGACCCCTGGATGTAAGTTTCTATATGCTTGGTGCTCAACAGTGGGGCCTAGCAGGGATCAGTGAATGTAAGATGCGGATTGGCATGTCAAACCAATTGCAATGGGAAGCCACTGTTAACACTGCCATGTAATAAAACGTCACTTCTTGTACGAAAATTCACCATTGTGTGTCACCATGGTTCAAGCAGAGCTCTGCCGAAGGCGGTTTCTTTATAGAAATAAAATTATAACTGCTTTACTATTGGTGTTTCTACTCTCTCTGTGACATCCCCACATGCCAGTGTTCTTCCGTGAGGCAAAAATGGCACGCTTGGTTGGTGTTGCAGAGCCCTTTTAAAGGGCCCCTAAACCACCAAGAGGTCGAAATTTAGTTGTAATGTTGCTTTTGTGCCGGTGTCTGAAACGAACACGTAGCCGCAAGAATTTTTCGAAACGGTGCCGTAATAGCTGAGTTACATGCGTTTGATTATTAAAAAGCGACGCTTGCCTGTTTCGCTCTCTCCTGCGCCCGCCGGCCGCTGGCGGGTGCCACCTCCTCGCCGAGTGTTCCTCCGAATGTCACGTGACATACATCGCCGATGACGCGCATCCGGTTGACGCGCCTCCGCCGGGCTCCCGCGTTCGCGCAAGTGTTTTGATGGTGCTGTGCCAACGCTCTCTGTTAGCGCTATCCGTCGTGTTCTGACCGTTGCTGCAGTTTCTAGTCGGCTGTACCTCACTTGCACTTGCGTAGCGTAGCGCATTTGCGAATTCACACGCGAACACCACACGAACGACAGACGACGAGGAAAACAAACAGGCAGGGAGCACGTGCACTTGCTAGCAGACTAACCGGAAGTAGACGTTCTCCTTCGACCAATAAGCGGAGCTCGGACTCTTTTGACGTCAACAAAAACCACAATGTCGTCGCGGCTAACTTTGGTATGCCGGAACTGGCCGGAGAGGCGCACGGGATTGTTTTTCGAGTTTGTGGCGCGGCCGCGGCGCGTAGCGTTGCCGCATTTCACATCGTTCATCGTGACGGCATTTTCAACTTGATGCGCGTGTTAACTTGAAATGTTCAAAAAAATCGGGTGGTTTAGGGGCCCTTTAAGGGTACAGCGTTTCCATGAGTTCTCGGGCAATGTTGTGGGGCACTTTTTTCAACATCTAATGGAGATATCTACCAGATGTTTGTGTAATGTTGTCCAGTACTTAGTCTTCTACCTAATGAACAATAAGCATTTTATTCTCTGAAAAAGTAAATTAAAAATATTCTTGTTCTTCATAAACGTAACTAGACAAATTTTTGTACAGTGTAAAGCTATTCATCGAAAAATGGTTTCTTTAGTTCAGTATATTGCTGCACAACTATTCTGTATGTGCTGAAAAAGTCAGTGCACTGTGTTTTGTATTGAAGGTAAATTGCACTGACTGAAAAAAAAATCTTGAGAAAACAGAATTCTAAGTTAACAGACTAGACCGAATGCTCTACACATAGAAAACATGCCAGAAGACACAATGCTTGTCTAGAGGTTTATCCAGAATTTCGATTTTGAGGGGTGTTACCCATGGGGGTGTAACCAGTATGTGGAGAGGTAGATGCCAAGTCATTGGTTATCTGGCAAATTTTTGGGGGGGGGTTGGAGGGGGGTGTTGAGAGGGTGTGCATAAATCCCTGTATGTCTACTAACAAAGGAAAGATTATTGGATGGCTTTTGCTTTGAGATAATTTTGGGTAAATTTCACGGTTTTTGCAGATGTATGCTAAATGATCTCTATGAAAACACATCGTCTGTTAGAAGGGACATGTTGCTGATGGCTTTGCATTTAGAATGCCTTTTTTATGTTGTAAATCTTGCAGAAAGGAATGTGACACTGGAAAAGATGTAGAAAACAATTTGCTTTCATATTCAGAAAGAAAATAATTTTTTTCAAATTTTGCATTGATGCTGTCCCTTCATATGCAATAGACAGTAGATAGCAGACAAGGTTATGCATACATATCCTGTATTCTGAGCAACTGGCATTGTATCTTTTCACTTTTGGTTCATAAAACCAGGAATCTAGCAGACATGTGCTGCATACTGGGAATGCTGGTGGTTTGAAGGAAGAGCATGGCTTGTTGCATGCACACCAATATTACTGATGGTGCCTTTCAATTCATGCCCTGCTCTTTTGCACTAAATTTATAAGGGCAGAAAACCACTGGAATTCCACATCACTGTTTCACACAGTACTAGTATTTTCTGTTGACTTGCCTAAAGCGACGATACCGAAATGGTTAAAATGCCAAACATGGAATATATATGCTTGGATGCCTCTTTAATGATACCTCAGTCACGCTATGCAGAACTAAAGTGGGATGAGTGAATACAATCTTATTTCTGTGCAGTAATGATGCAGTGAAAACCTTTATGTCGACACTGTGTTGGAAATCTGCCGTGTGTTAAGGGAATAAGGTAATACTCACCACCCTCCCTGCGTTCATTACTGCAGAAGGGTCTGCCAACGCTGCCACTTACTCGCACAGACCAGCTTCGACCGGGTGAGTGGGTAGTAGCCATGGGAAGCCCACTTGCCCTCAACAACACCATCACAGCGGGGGTAGTCAGCTCTGTGCACCGTTCAAGCAAGGAGCTTGGCATTCACAACGAGATGGACTACATCCAGACTGATGCCGCTATCAACTTTGGCAATTCAGGAGGGCCCCTCATCAATCTGGCTAGTATTCCTTTGGCTCTGTTTCTCTTGGGTTTATTAATGCTCGTTGGCTTAGGGGGAGCATGTGCTGAGAAAATCTCTTACTTGAAGGCCAGCATAGGTTTTACTTACCACTTAGAACAAAACTGGCTGCTGCACTTTTTTGACTGAAGCGATGCTGCAGCAAACTCACTGTCTAGTAAAAATTGACTTCAATGAACTTCACACTTGAATCCCGCAGTAACACAGAAATATGTTCCCTGTAGGTGAGAGTTCATTGAAGTGAAATGTACGTTCAGGAGAGTGATATATTCTTACAGTTGAAGACTGATGTAGAAAGCTAACAGAACAGGTACACGAAAGCTATACAGTCGACGACTGATTTTTTGGACCCTCAAGGGACTGTGAAAATGTCCGAAATATCAGGCTGTCTAAAAAAGCAAATGTGCCGCCAAAAAGCTCCATTTATTGCTTACTATTTAGGTAGAGGATGGAAAGAGTGATTAATCCTCTTCTGAACCATGCTTCGCTTCTGTGCGAGCTGGTCCGCCTGAATTTCGGTGAGAGTCGTCGAGTTGCTGTAAGCCGATGAAAGAGTTGCAACCACTTGCATCAGCTCAGCTTGCATCGGCTGTGCTGTTGCAGGTAAGTTGTTGTCGTCATCATCGCTCTCGGACTCCGCAAGCACTTGGCGAATGATTTCTTCATCCGTGAGGCCAGCGCACAGTTCCAGCTCACTGTCCACAATGCAAACTCGGAAAAAATTTGAGGGAATCTCGACGCCTGCAGTGCGAAGGTCGTCGATGAGCTACTCACTTCCAGACACCTGCTCGACGACGCTGTCCTCATCTAAGGCGGCCGAATCGCCATTCAACACAAATCTCGCGTGGCAAAAACAGTTGCGCAGTGTTCTTGATGCCATCGACTTCCACGCATCAGCGAGCATGCTGGCATGCTGAATGCTCCAAGCAAATCGACCGAGTAGGCTTTTCCGCTGTAGAGGCTCACCACCACACATGAAAGCAAACGTGACCGATAGTTCACTAGTGCGTATTACAGCCTACTCCATCGATTGTAGGACACTTGTTGTGTTCGGTGGCAAGAACTCGACGTGCACAGACTTTTAAGTTGTTAATGTGTCTGTATGCAGCGCATTTGTCGACAAACAAAAGAATTTTATGGCCTTATAGATCAAATTTGCGATCTAGTCTTCTGACATAGCTTTCAAAAATCTGCTGAGTTACCCAGGCCGTTTTGTTTTCAACAAAACAGGCAGGGACTTTGTCTTTGAAGCACCTCGGAGCTTTCAACTTAGTGATGATGAGCATTGGCAGTTTTTCTGTGCCTGACATATTGCTACTGATCAGTACATTAACTCGCTCCTTACTGTGTTTGCTACCATGGCAAGGGTCGCCAGCAAAGGCAAGAGTCTTTTCTTGCATCAGCTTAAAAAAAGGTCCGGTCTTGGTGCAGTTGAAAGTATCGTCTAGCAAGTACTCCTGTAAAAGGGACTGTAGCTTTTCAGAGCGGTAGTTCGTAACGGCGCTCAGGTCAACAGCTGCACTTTCGCCACACAGTTTTTTAAAACTGAGATCAAAGCGCTTCTTGAAGTTCCTTAGCCAGCTGTCACTCACTTTAAATCCTTCAATGTTCATTTGAAGCTCTATCATCTCAGCTTTCTGTCTGAGGCCCCCGCAGACGGGAACCTTGCTGGCCACTGTTAACTTCAGCCATACAAGAAGGGTCTCCTCGAGCCTTGGGTAGGTGCCTTGGCTTACATTTTTCTAATGACATCCAGTAGACTTTTCCACTGCCTCCAAATATTTTGCTTGGTTTTGATGTAGATCAAAAGAGTCTGTTTGGAAATTTTAAACTCTTTCGCAATGTCTGCCCGTGATTGGCCACTTTCAACGAGCTTGACGATAGCAGCTTTCTTCGCCACTGGACATGTTGACGTACTTTCCCCACTTTGTTCGAGCTCTCGAGGCTAACGAAAACATCGACAATCTCTTCTCCATTATGAATCAGCACATAAGCTAGGCAACACACTGTGAAACACATGGCAAACACACAGGCAGACATTCAGTCAATGCTGTCTGACCCATCCGATGGTCACAGCTTTAAAGAAAAATGTTTTCCGGCAGCGACACCAGTGACGCCATTACAGAAATAGCCTCGATCCAGCGTCAACTTAGTGGATGTAGCCACCCTAGCGGAGGTATCGACTGCGCGCAAGGCTGGCACCGGTTTGAGGCTACTGGAGGAAAAAAGTTAACAGACAAGGTGGCAACGACACATGCAAAAATGCATGGTAGTTGGCTCGGCTGACGCTTGGAAAGTTCGAAATATCTAACAGCCCGTCCTTAAAGGAGTACTGACACGATTTTGCGGCGGCGCAAAATATACATTTTTCGTTTTCTAGTCATGTATTGTTAACGCCCTCCGCACGCGGAATCCAGGAAGCACGTACAAAATATTTTAGTTTGGTTTTAAAGTTTTCGTTGAACAGCACTGCAAGCCAGCACCAGCGCAATGGACACTACGATGACGTATGAGCACAGTCTCAAAAATCACTGAAATCGCTGTCAGAGTCGCTGGACGACCGTGAAATCAACGTTGTTTGCGTGCCCCACGCGTAACTAACTGCAGACGACAGAGTTGCAGCGACGCTATCACGAACTGCTGTCCCTACGTGGCTTAAACGTATGTCTGACTCTGTTGACACGTCACTAGGATACCGCCCCCTCGAAATCGAAACCGAAAGTGGGCTTTTAAGGGAGTCGTGTTAAAAATATATTCATTGCGTTGCGAGGCGCCATGATACTGTTTTTGGGGTTCTCCCCGCCAGTGCTTTCACTTACAGCAACAACACGAGAACGTCAAAAATTCGTGTCAGTACTCCTTTAAGTGTCCGAAATTTTGAGCTGTGAAATAAATTGAATTTATAAGGTACCTCCTGGTGCCTGTTGAAAGTCCAAATAAGCAAGCATGTCCAAAAAATTGGGCGTCTGAAATATTGCTAGTCAACTGTATTCGGTCAACTTTTTGGGGTGCACTTGTGATTGGAAAAACAATAGTAGCAGGTAGCAGTGAAAAGAGTGATCAGCCCGATTGGTGAAATGCGAACATTGTTACACCTGTTCTGTCTATGCCGTGGTGCCTGCGGTCACTCTTTTTCCCCCTGTGATTGAGTCGAGGGCAACCCCGAGGGGAATGCTGCAACAAACTTCATTATGGATTGCTCAGATAATTTTCAGGTGCATGTACTACATAACTGCATTCTCCTGAACACCACTTCCTTTCTAGGATCTTTTCATCTTTCCCTTTTAATTTTCACAGCTTATCCCAGTGGCTACGATATAGCACTGGTTGGAAGTTTTATGTTCAATCCCAACCATGGCAACTGCAGTTTTAGGGGGAACAAATGCAAGAATGTTCATTGTGTTTAGGCTTAGATGCAGGTAAAAGAAGCCTGGGCAGTGGGAATTATCCTCAAATCACAAAATAAACTGGTCGTGCACTTATATTTCAGTTCTTTGTTTTACTGCGTACGTGAGCTATATGCGTTTCACCAAGACCAGGGGCCATTTAAGTTTGTCCTTTTTTTCCCTATATTTTTTGACTACAGGATGGAAATGTTATCGGCATCAACACAATGAAAGTGACCGCAGGAATCTCGTTCGCTATTCCGGCTGATTATGCGATGAACTTTTTAGAAGAGGCATCAAAGAAAAGCCGTGAGTAGAAAATGATCATGTTTTCTCTGCGTGGGGATCTGCTTTGACAAGCATTTGATGGGTATTGTCACTGTGGACATCACCTTAGTATGTCTAGTATGTCATCACCTTAGTATGTCAGACACAACCACCTTAGTGCAGTCAACGACCGATTTATCGGACCCCCTCAGGAACGCAAAAATGTCCGGAAAATCGGGCAGTCCGGAAAAACGAATGCATGCAAAAACGCACTAACTTACTGATATTTTTCTTATCAAGGGGGTCAACGACGAAATACTACTGCTTCAGAAGCACCAACCCCATGCGGCCAACAGGTGTGACGCGCCTGCGGGCCATGGTGGAATGGCTAAGAGCTTCCACCATGTGTATGAGATCGGGTGCATTACACTGAGACAACACGAAATTACTGCTCGTTGTCACGCTTCCTGCTGTCAAGGGTTACTGATGCGCCGATTTGATGGCATGGGCGCAGCCAACGCGCGCAACGTCAGGGCGGAACCGGACCGAATTCTGCCGAAAATCGCGGTCGTGTTGACGATTTCACATATGGCGGCCGCCACACACACAAAGTACATGCGCCCTGAAAGCGCTGCAGACAAAATCGCGGTCGCCGTGATCACGAACGCCAGCGACTCTGAACAACTCTGAAAGTAGGCGCGTGGCCAATGCCCGAACGGAGGTTTTACCGTTCGCCCGTTTCAAAAACCGCGGTCGCTACCGGCGCGGTCTTGTACGGCCACCACCAGCCTGAAAGTGTGTGCGCGCCCAATGTACCACAGCGAGTCGAAGCAAAGCTGCTTTCTGCAAACGCTGCGAAAGAAACCGTGCTAGTCGCTATCACGGATAGCGGTAACTGCAGTTCATGAAGGCACGTACGCAAAAACGGAACTATGGGTTGCTGCCCAATGTAGACGAGAACGCTCTCGCTATCATCGCGATCATTGATAGCGCCTATGTATACCTCCCAAACTACGCGGCCAATGCAGCGGTAGTATAAAGGCAATAGAGCCATAGAAAGGCACGAAGCGTTACAGCTTTCCTGTCGATCGCTATCACTACGGCGGGGCGGACTTTGGCACTCCGTTTTCGGTTGGCCTCTGGCGCACGCGATGCGACGCGCAGCCGCAGCGCTCCGAGGGTCGTTCGTTCGAACAGCTCATTGTGCAGCCAAGTAAGTCCAAATTAGCGAGAGTTCGATGCCAATAAACGAAGCGTGTGCTTGCGGGGAACAAGAGGTCAACTCATAACAATCATATTTTCCGCACTTGTCTGGTATTCTAGACAAAATTTCGCTGCGACGAAGTTCCGCGGCCATGAATTTTTCGCACGTCCTGTCAGTTTCTTCGAAGCGAGATTTGAGGGTACGCAGTTTTGACGACTTCAGACCTTTCGTCGCGTCAAAAAGTCCGAAAAACTGGACGGCGGAGGATTCGAGCGTCCGAAATTTCCGACTTTTTTATACATTGATTCTATGGGGCTTGTGGCGGTGCCGCGAAGACGTCCGAAATATCGGGCATGTCCGAAAAATTGGGCGTCCGAAAAATCGGTCGTTGACTGTATGTCTAGATGCCTCTTTTTCCATTAATGTAATGACACTGTTTGCATCTTGTGGGTTTGGCAGCTGCCATATGCGTGCACCGGTCAACTGCCACGATAAGAGACCAAGTCTGGTGCACACCCTCCCCCTTCTTTTTGATTTCAGTGAAGTTTAGATACATGACTTTGAAGGGGACATCGAATATAATGAAATGACCATGTGGTTTCCTCTCGGACAGAACTTGACTTTGATAGTCTGACATTGATGACAGGTCTTCATGTAATTCTCTACATCAGCTTTCATGTTTTTCCAAGTAAAATGTTTATGAATCTTCCAGTAAGTCCGCCAAAAGCCATCATGCCCTCCTGAGTGTGGACTGTCGTGGTAGAGCCACAATAATTTTGGTATGTAGCTTTGAGGGGCAAGAAACTTTCCATAAATTAATTTTAACTCTTCTGTATCTTCCCGTACACTTGTGATGTGTGCCCCTTGAAAGTAATTTGTTGGTGGTATGCGTAATCTGGACAACACATCCGCATCTGGTAGCTTTTCACCAGGCCTGTGGCTAACATCAAAAGTGAACTGCTGAACTTTGGTAATCCACCTTGCGACTCTTCCCTTCGGTTGTGTAAGGCTGAGAAGGTATTTCAAAGCTTGATTGTCTGTGAAAAGTTTTAACTGACAACCCTCCAAATAACTCCCGAAGTATCGTAACGCTGGCACGACTGCTAAGACCTCCTTTTCCATGGTCGTGTAATTGATTTCAGCTCTTAAAATGTGTAGGAGTAATTACCGGTGAGTTTCAACTGGGGGGTACGTCTTTGGTTGAATCTCGTTGGTATAACACCGCTCCTGTGTGCGTCATAATTAGATACATCAGTGCAGAGCTCGGATGGTTTGGTGAAGTCTGGAAATATCAGGATTGGGTCAGAAAGTATGGCAAATATGCTAGTTCTCGGTATGCACGGTCACACACGTTGCTGCACAGAAAGGGAAATTCCTTTTTAGTGAGTCTTGTAAAACACCTTGATATTGCTGCAAAGTCCTTATTGAATGCCCAAAAAATGTCCGGCCAGTCCTAAGAACACACGCAGGGAGTGAACATCGTAGGGCTTGTGCATTTCCTTGATTCATTGTAAGGACTGTTCCTTCGTAGTCTCTGTGAAGCCATCCAGGACTCTGCCAAGGAACACTACCTTTCTCTGGAAGAATTAACTTTTCTAGTTTATCTTTAAGCATGACTTACTCAGTGCTTCTAGTACTTGAGACATGAGGACAGGGCTCTTCTTTGGTACGAGAGTAGATGACGATGTCTTGGACATACACATTGCAGAAATCTCTTATGAAATCTTTAAGTATACTACTGTTCATGATGCATTGAAACCAAGTGCCAGAGTTCTTCCGTCTGAATGGTAGGCGATACCACAACAATATATATCAAATGGCTTTATGAACGCCATGTACCTCTGATTTTTCCTGGAGGGGTACCTGCCAGTAACCTCTGCACAAATTTATTTGTGAGAACCATTGGCATCCTTCAGTATCATTAAAGATGACATCAGTCAAGAGCATTGGGAATAGGTAAAGCTCCTTTTGGGTGTTGATTTGCTGATGATCTGTAAAGAGTCACAGTGAACCATTTTCTTTAGGAACAGTAGTTATAGGAGACACAAAAGATGATGTTGAGGGCCTTATGATGCCAGTGTTCATCACTTGTAGCTCTTGTTTTAGCCATGCTCTTATTTCATGGGAAATCCTATACGCTCTTTTCCATACAATAGTTGTGTCACGGACTTCGAAACATACTTTGGGTATGAAGCTGCAGGTGGATATGTATAAAGGCATGTAAGCTTGGGAAAAAGTTGTCCATACATCATTAGCATATTTGGCAGTCCTCGTCTGTGGCAGCATCTGGATAGTCAAAACAATGAAGTCTATGATCACTTCATCTTTTCAAGAAACGTCCATTCATAGCTTCAAGTGGGGTCTTGACAGTACATATAAACAAGAATTCGACATCACGCATAACCAGCGCTTCTGGTGTAAGGTCCTCCCCAGCTAAATTTATATTTGCTCTTGTCCAGGTGTGCAATATCTGGGACAGACAGACAGACAGACAAGTTTTATTTGGTCTTGAGGAACTGCATTGGGACCCTCCCTTGACAACGGGGATCCCGGGTAGTTGTGGGCCGCGCCCATGCAGGAGCAGGAATACTGTGGCCCTCTGCCCTTTCGCAGGCCCTCTGGACAGCCCAGAGTTGGTTTGAGAGATCGCTGCTCTTCAGGGCTTTCTCCCAGTCTTCACGGGTGTGTAATTTTGCATCCTGTAATGCAGGACATTGCCAGAGCATGTCATGTGGAGAGCTGTACTTTTCTACCCAATACGGACTCTGCAGTTTTATGCCCGGGGTGATCAATCATAGCTCTTCGCAGTTACCACTTTACCTTGTCACATGTCATCTCTCTTCACCATGGTTTTATCAATGAGGCTCACCGAAGCTCCTGTGTTAACTAAAACATTTACTTCTTTTCTTTTAATGAGAATTGCAGTTCGCAAAAAGTTTGGTCGAATCAGGTAGACAACCTTGTTTTGGTAACATGGGGGGGGGGGGGGGCTGTGCACCCACATTTATTAATTTTTAACATGAAAATGTTTTATGCCGAGGTCCACCAAGAAATCAGTGACGTACTTCTGGTAATGGAAGTGGACCTTTGAAAAAATGAACTTGCATTCATAATGAAAAAGTTCTATCCAGGTAGACTCGAACCCACCTTCAACCGGGATTTGACAAAAGGAGCTGGATGCTCTACCGACACATCACTGCAGCAACGCTCGTACAGAGAACAGATGGGACTTATATGTTCACTATGGCACTTTAGAAGTTACATTTAATTGTTGTCCGGTTAAAGCAGAGGTGTTTAGTACAGTGAACTATGGTGTTTAACAAGCCTAATTACTCTTAAATTAACATCGCCTTCCTTATAGCGCACTCTTGGTTTGCTTAGGTTCACTGCGGTGGTACCGCCATCTAGGAACAAAGCAGAGCAAAGCAGATTGTCGTACTGATTCACGCTGGCAGTCAGCCTTTCGGTAGTGTTCGTGCCTCGACTGCCGAGGAAGTTGGGGCTGTGGCAGCGTCGTGACAGCATGTTCCAGGGGCAAAGTACGAATGCGGCTGCTACAAAATTTGTCTTGCATGGCCAGGTGTGTTGAGTGGCGACGCGTACTGCTCCAGGATTGCAAAGATGGCCGTAGACAAGCAAATGATTGGCCTTTCACACGCGAACAGTGTGTTCACAAAACGACCTGCTGACAACCCGTTAGGTTTCGCTTGCAAGGTGTCACCGTTTGCGAATGATCCTTATTTATGGCAGGCTTGTGCAAGGTTCTGGCGCGTGCAATTCAGTGTTTCCAGAGCAATGTGAGTCGCTTGAAAACTCTCGTGTACAACTGTTGAGAATCCCTGTGCCGTGTCGAGGTGCCGCTGATGTATACATGTAAGGTGTTCACAGTACCCAAGCCATCTCTCGCCCCTCAGTTCGCCAGATTGCCGCTTATGCATTCCACAACTTCGCGATAACAGGTTTCACTTTTATGTTGTACAGATTCCTATAACAGAGAGATCAACCACATTTTTTGGCTCTTTAATGTCTTTAGTGCTAGCGAAATAATCTGAAGCTGTGCTTCTGCTTACTGCTGCCACCGCTGTTACTGTGTTATCTAGATGAACTCCTCTGGCTGAATCAATCTAATTATGTTGTGCAATGGGCGCACAGACCTCACGACGAATGTCCTTGGTATCCCAGTACGTTTTCAACCGTCTTGGATGATCTCACTTGCACTTGCCTTTGGTATTCCTTTGTTGAACCATGGATTATTAACAGTTCAGTGAACAACTCTGGCAATGTAGAATCTGCTAATTGTAACAGTCATCTGTTCTCATAGAAATAATCAATTAGTGAACTTGAGCATTGTTTGAAAAATATAGCTCTGTCCCATCGGTAGACTGGGTTTTGTTCAAAAACCAAGATAAAACTTGCTCTCCAGTGGTCTCAAGTGTCATCGTGATGGTTATTCAGAGCTTTGGCCATTTCTTGGCATTGTGTACAAGGAACAATCTCATACTTGGCACTTTATCCTGTGATGTCACCCAACAGTTTCTTTAAACAGTTTTTCAGCCAACTGGTTGCTGACACGGAAGCCCCATCGAACATGTCTGACTTCACTAATTCAACTTTAGTACCAGTGTTAGCATGCAGAGTCTCTGTTAGCATAGCAAGCAGTTGCCCATGTTGCTTGATTTGTGATGCCTGCACTTTTGGCATCTGCTCCATTAGGCACTGCAACATCCTGGCTAGTGTCATTTCAAAAGTCCTTGCTACTTGATAGTGGCTTGAAGTGCTTTTCATTGTTGGGGATCTTGATGTTGATCTTCCACATACCTCGGCTGATGAGATCCTTCCCTGTGACAGGTTTCCTTGCGATGAACTGCAGCAAGTTCATTGACATTGCTGTTTCCTGGACTTCGACTTGTTCCTCATCTGCTTGGTATGGTGTGACGTATGATTGCCCCACCGCTGTAGTAACATTTCGTACTTCTATACACATCCTGCTGCGCTGCACCTAATGTAAAATAAGTACCCGAGACTCAATTCACTATTTTAATCTTTACATTTCATCGTTTTCTTCTTTTTCGTCTCGCTTCCTTTTTTTCTGTTGATCGAAACATTACATTAAATGTGATTTGATGTGCAGATAGGATTTCAATCTTGTAATCTTGCAACTTGTGAGCAACAGGTTCAGCGTGGTCTCAACAAGGTGTTAAAATGGGTAGACGAAAATGGATTCCATCTAAATCCACTAAAGAACAACTGCATTCTTTTCGCTGTAATGAGGGACCTGCACCATGATCCCGTCATTGACCTGCAGGGCCAGTGTTTGTCTGTAAAGCTAACAGTATGTTTTAAGCATCTTTCTAGACACAAAAGTAGCCTTTATATACCGTGCACAAAAAATCTTGAACACACTTTTGACGCTCCCACACCGTTTACTTCTTGAAAAAATGACTATGTACGGCATTAATTCACAGGTCATCGCATGGCTCACTGATTATTTGACATTACACCAGCAGATTGTAATCGTTAATGGTGCCAGTTCGTGCGCATCGCAGATAACATCGGGCGTCCCCCAAGGATCGGTACTGGGACCACTTTTATTTCTGATATACGTCAATGACATAACTGAAGGCATAGAATCCCATATACGGTTGTTCGCGGACGACTGTGTTTTGTATAGGGAAATTACGGATTTGCGGGACGAAGTGTTCATTCACAGAGACTTGGCCAAAATCAGTGATTGGTGTACACGATGGCACATGCAGTTAAACTTGAATAAGACAGTTTACATGGAGTTTACTCGTATGAAATTGCAGTCTCAAACCTCGTACACAATTAACAATGTCATTATAAGTAAGGTTAATGAATACAAATACTTAGGAGTGTACTTATTGTCTAACTTAAATTGGCAGTGACATGCTGACTATGTAACAGGCAAGGCCTGGAAAGCGCTGGGGTTCCTTCGCTGTAACGCGGAGAACTTTAATATGTCAACTAAAGAATTGCTTTATAAAACATATGTGCTTTCCGTTTTTGACTATGCGTGTGTCGTTGACCCCTCAATAGTATGCGACACAAAAAACTTGAAAGGGTGCAGAACTTGTTCACTCGATTTGTTTGTGGACGTTATGACAGAAAGTTCAGTCCCAAGCGTGCAAAAGAATTATTGCAATGGGACACACTAGATTGTTGAAGACGCAGACTTTGCTTGAAGTTTTTTCACAATATCTTTCATTCAAAAGTTGGCATTGATAGGCATTTTTACGTAAAGGCACCTAACTACTATTCCCATAGGGTTGACCACGAGAATAAGGTTTTAGAATTTCCCTGCAAAACACACTCCTTTAGCAGGTCTTTTTTTCCTAGAAGAATACGGCACTGGAATCAATTAGACAAGTCTGTCGCAACTATATCGTCCAATGACATATTTTTTGCACTGCTAAAATAATTCTTGTATTAGAGTTACTGTTCACTCATGTCACTGCTAGTGATGACTGCTATATGCTTTTACTTGTAATTTCCTGTATTGTGCATTCTTGTTCATATAATTATGCTTTTATCACTATAATACACTTCAATTAATTATATGCATGCTTGTGTACTTGTAATCTTGTTTCTTTATTTTTTGTTGGCACAATCATTTACTATGGTGCACTTTAGTGTACACTATTGATCTTCTTGTATATGTATTTCTTTATGTTCCGTTGATGCTGATAGATATTGCTACCAACTGTATGCTTTGAATTTTTCTTTGCTTTTTCCCCTCCACTGTAATGCCATGTGGTGCTGTGGGTATGGCATAAATAAAATAAATAGAATCTAAAAGTTCTGTTGTTATGTGGGGTTTAACATCCCAAAACCAGCTCTGATTATGAGAGACGCCGTAGTGGAGGGCTCCGGAAATTTTGACCACCTGGGTTTCTTTAACGTGCACTGACATCGCACAGCACACGGGCCTCAACATTTCGCCTCCATCGAAATGCAGCCGTCACAGCCGGGATTTGATCCTGCGACCCTCGGATCAGCAGCCGAGTACTGTAGCCACTAGACCACCGTGGCGGGGCCCATATCTAAAAGTTCTGTCGCGCACAACATGAGGAAGTAACAGAAAATGTTTGATGGGCCTGTACAAGGGCCCCGTACCGCACATTTCGATTACAGCAGAGTCTTGTACCATTCTGCCATTCTTAGGGCATTACGGGTGTTTGTGCTTGCTCCAATTCACCATTTGGGTATCTGCATAGCTGTATGTACATGCTTTTAGGGCAAACCGTGTACGAAGTTTTTATGTGGTATCAAATGAGTGGCCTCCCTATATCTAAGTGTCATTCTCCAGTTTCACATATGTTTTTATAGCATGCTCAAACTGTGAACATTCCTTTAACGATGATTTGGCATGCTGAACATTTTCCCAAAATGGCCCAGCACTGAAAAACCTTTTTTCACTACATGTGAGGCAACTAAATAGTGAATTGTGCCCCCAACTCAAGAATCCTTATATGTCCCCAGTAACGTCATTGCATCCACAGCAGTGGCAGACTGTTGGCTTTGCCACGCCACTTATTGAAACAACGAGGAATGCTCCGAAAGTGCATATTCAAGTGCCTTTATTCAGAGACATGGCAGCAGTCAGCCGGAGGATGTTACCTTGAGGCTTTAAACTTCTTTGTCTGGTGCTGAACATTTTCGTCTCGTGTTATTTGAAATACTTAGTCAAGGCTCATAACAATGTGCCCTTATAAACCGACAGAAAGTGCCAGTTTTATCTGAAGTTCGTAAGCTGGGAGGGTTAGGTGGTGTTAGCATCGCTGTCTAACAATAATTTCGAACTTTGTTCAGCAACATGGGGTAGGCTAGTTCTGTAACTAGTACTTTCTGAATATGTATTTCAAGGCAAGGCATGGTTACCAACGTCAACCACTAGCAGTGGTAGTTTAAAACTGCAGTGCATGTTCTACTTTAATGAGCGGGTGCCATTATACATAATAGATGCCTCAAGGGCACTGCTAATCTGAACTTGCCCTAACTTGTTCATACCAATGCACGCCTCACAATAATAACTTAATTCTAATTTGCCAGTGGAACTCACTGGGACACAGGCTTCGAGCAGTGGAACGTGTCACTTCCGAAACTGGTTGTGATGCCTAACAACGTTACTGCAAAATTGTGAAGAGTGGCAAACATCCAAAGTAAAAATATACAGACAAATGCTTTTTATTCACATTTAGCTCAAGCACTTAATCTTAAGATTGATTGCCCCTGACACTTGCTTCTAAACGATAGCTTTGTTCACAACAAAACTCGCACTCTCCTTGGATAGCCCCTTGTTCTTGCAATGTCCACCTGCTTTTCAGCACGCGCAACCGCATCCATGATCTTAAATCTTGTTTCTCAGGGGAATTTTACTTTCTTTTTTTAGAAGCCATTATCTCAGAACCTGCGGTATGGCACGACTGGCTAGCATGGGAACACATTTACAAAATGTCTCCATGTCGAATGCCCTCAGATTGTAGGCTCGGCTTGGCCAGAGGCCGCCAATGTTGCCAGCATAAACGTAAAACTGTCGTGGCTTGAGTGCACAAACAGCAGTGTAGTCAAATCTGTTGCTAGACTATGTTGACATGGCAAAAGTATGTTTTATACGCTGCTGCATCAGCAGCTGTGCACTACTTGGAGCACGGAGCACACGGCTGCTGATGCTTTCTTTGGCACCACTTTGCGCTGGGGACACTGAGCTGGTTCTTTGTGATATTTAATGAAATGAAAGTAAGAGACCTTTTGAAACATTGTGATTCACTTTGGTCCCGCTATGATCACCCAGCACAATCCATTAGCACAAAATATGCCGGTCATCACACGGTCTGAGTGTCGCATTTCATTCACTGTGCACTGTACTTTACATGTTCTAGTACATTGCTTGTAATTTCTCGTGTACATTCGCTTTAGCACTTAACAGTTGGTGTGGGGTAGCAGCTGTGAGCTCCAATTGCTGTTCCGATGGCTTTTGTCAGTAAAATGTGTTTCGCTGCTGTGTGTTCAAAAAAACAACTCAACAAATGCAATGGTGTATCTTTGTGTACTGGTGTTATGCAGAGGAGGAGACATCTGCTGATCGATGGTACCTGGGGATCACAATGCTGACACTGACACCTAGCCTTATCCTGGAACTGCAGCAACGTGATGCCATGTTCCCACATGTCACAAGTGGAGTCCTTGTCTGGAGGGTTATGCTTGGCTCACCTGCAAACCTGTGAGTAGAAAAATCTCATATACATATTTTCACTTTCCTGCAGTTGCACTTTTGGGAGGGGCGATATCAGTGCGTAGTAGGGAGCAGGGGTAGCTTACAGTGTGTCTGCTCCTCTAGTCAACCTAGCCGAGCATGGCTGGGACCAATAAGCAACCCCCACGTGCAAACCTACAAATTTTACCGATTTTCCAGATAGACCGTACATTTCTGCCAGTCCTACTGGACATGGTGTAACTCTCCAGAGAAACAACCCTAATGCCGCAATGAAAAGAAAATAACAAATGACAGTGATTCTAAAAAAATTCAAGCCAGTTCCACAGTGAAAACTGGGAACAGTGAAGCTGTGCTTCATTTTGTCATTGTGATGTAACATCACTATCATGTAGCACTATCATGTGGTGGCAGGCTGAAGTGGCAAAGATGTTGGTAATAGGTTGAGGGCAAGAACGGGTCTGCCTATCCGTTCCGTGTAGCCCAAAACTTTTTTTTTCTTTTAATTTATTTCCTTCTTTAGTTCTCTCTGCATAACCCGAGAATTTTCTCTCTTTTTCTTTCTTGCTTTCTGCCTTTCTTTATTTTTGATGTTTTCTTTCTTTGTCTCATTCCATATTGTCCTTTGCATAATCACCATCATGTAGAAGTTGGATGAGAGCAAGGATATGGGTAG
The DNA here is from genome assembly GCA_013339685.2 of Hyalomma asiaticum. Taxonomy (NCBI): domain Eukaryota; kingdom Metazoa; phylum Arthropoda; class Arachnida; order Ixodida; family Ixodidae; genus Hyalomma; species Hyalomma asiaticum. The sequence goes on from CM023481.1 coordinate 55,373,806, forward strand.
TAGGTCCAGTGAAACTGTGGGTCGGCTTTCCCCAATGGGCATTGCTAGTCCTGAAACACCTCCGGCATCAAAACCACCTGGCCTTTAGGCACCCCAACAGCTTGTCAAGTGGCCTTTTCCTTTATCCACTGATCTAAAGGGAGTGGACGGGGGTCTCTGGTTTAGCCTTTAATCAATGTAGCAATGCTGCCACAGTTTGTGTGGTCTTTGTTACTTTGCAGTTGTGCATGTTTTATATGTTGATGAGCAACTTGTGATGACATGTATACACAAGCAGTTGCATTTTTATGTGATACTGCAGTACACATCTGCAATAAGGCTGCTATTTTAGGATCTAGCTTTGTGCAGCTGGTTTGATGAGTTAGTTTCACACTTGGGCCAGCTGCACATCCACCTGCCCAGCTCCTCTTTCTAGTAAGGATCGTGTGCCTTCTTGAACAAACTCGTCGCTATGCCCTTAAAACACCATTTGCGGGAGTCACCAGAACCATTCAGGGACCAGTCCAACATTAGAAAAAGAAGGGAGAGTGACAAATGCTGCTGTTGTGTGCCACTTTAAGTGGTGCTGTGTACACCAGCAATATCTTTTCTGTCTCTGGTATTGACTGTACTCTTGGAATAGGCAATATGTTGTAGAAGGCCCATGCAGCAACTAAGTGCTTTATATTGATAATGATGTCATGCAATGCTGCAAACTCGGATGAGTCCTTGCGTGCAGTTTAAAATCAATTGGTAGTGTGGATGCCCCGGATAGGTTTTAGTCCTCAATTCGTTTCCCAGTCCAGGAGAAACGTTTCAGCTACTAGTAAGATTTCCTTTCTTTGAAAGTCAGATGGATTACCTTGTGGCTTTGTGCCACAGAATGGTGGTTAATTTTTGTATTCATAACCCCTACCTTGTAGGATTCCGTAGAACTAATTAGCGAAATTCAGTGCCCATGTGCTTTAATCATTCACCATCATGCTGCAAATTGCTAGCCTCCTAGTTAACTCATTTGGAACGGCAACCACACAGGATAAGTGTTGGTCCTGTTTGATCCCCGGACCAGGATGACTTTTTCACCAACTAAGAAACTTTCACCTCTGTTAAATTCGTGCAGATTTCCTAGTCACTTTGTGCTACAAGTGGTGGTTGTCCATTTTTCCATTCATAACATACGAAAATACAGTCTACGCTCGTTATAGCGGACCCGCGTACAACAGACTTTCGGATATAATGGACCATATCTTGACCCAGGTTTGGTCCATGTATTTTATCAATGCAGCCAACTTCGCTTTGAACGGACTCCGCTACAACGGACTATCGGCTACAGCGGACAAAATTAATGGCAGTTTTTTGCCAAAGTTGCACATACAACGGACTTTTGCCGTTTCGACGCGGACTGACAACATACTTTGCCACGCCGGTGTTTTAAGCAACAATTTTAAACTGCGGCTGGCAACATTGGTGCTCATCTGGCCAAGCCGAGCCTCTAGCCAAGCCAGCCTGAGAGCATAACAAACGCCATTTTGTCGTTATGTTCCGCGGGGAATGGTTGTGCCGCACCGAGGGCAAGTGCTGAGATGATGGCCTCCAGAAAAAGGAAACAAATTTCGCTCAGCGATAAAAGAAAAATTGTGAGTGCAATTGCACGCGGAGAAAAGCAGGCGGATGTTGCCAAAGCTATGGGACTATCGAAGCAGACCATGAATTCCATCGTGCACAACAAAGGTATCGCCGGCAAACAATCGTCGGTGGAACTTTACCCTCAAGCGCTTCAGGCTCCGTGAAGTGGCCAGTCACTGATAACGAAGTTCTTTTTGAGTTAGGTGTGAATAAAAAGCTTTTCTTTGTTCTCTTTTTTCTACCTTGGATGTTCGTCGTTCTCTCCGCAATCGCATCGTTAGGCATTGAGACCAACGCTATGGTAGTGAGGCGTCCCTGAGCTCCCAACCCAAATACCGGCGAGTTCCACTGAGAAGTTGTAATGAATAAGTTTCTACGCGTGAGGTGCGTGGTAATGAATGCACGTGCTAATTCAGCTTAGCAACGGTCTTGGATTAGCTGAGGCAGAAATGCGTCCGTGCAAAAAATGAATTTGTGATGCCGACCGTTAGAACGAGCCCCAGCTGAAACCAGTTCTTTTTGTAACATGAGCGGCTCTGTGACGGCAAGCTGTTAGATTAGTAGCTTTTGGACTGAGCCTCACAAATGTTTACATGGGTTCGGCAGCCACCCATCAGGCCTTCCTGATGAAAGTTGAACATTTGCTATAGACCTATTCCATGTTGGTAAACAGTGGTAGGCACCGGCGATATAACCAGGGCTTGTGTCGACGTCGCGGCGCGGAGGCCCCGCCCACCGCTTGCCGCGGCCTGCACGGTCGCGCCACCGCCGCCGGCGAAGCGCGTGCGAAAGCTGCCTCCGAGCACGGGGCGTCGGAGCGCCGACGGCGTGTTTACAACAGTTTGCGAGGGGCAGCCGCGTGAGATGAAGTTGCGTTAGCTCTGTAGGAAGCATTCAATGAATGTAGAAGAGAATGTGCCGACGCCCAGCTATGACAAGATGTGAGGAATTGATTGAAAGAATAAGCACCTTGCCACATGATGCGAACGATCGCGAGCTATCATGTCGGCATCGCTTCATGCGTATGGTTTAATTCGGTAACTAGTGCAGGGATGAACCACTTGCAACAGTGAGACTTGTTTAAATACGACTTGAAGATGCCTCAGCTAAAATACTGTTTCGGACTAAAGCCTCTAATCCCTACACGAAATCCTTGTGCAAAAGCAAATGTAACGGAATAGGTACTCAAGCATGCGATACTGGTGAGGCTATAACCTATGTAAATGCGGCTGTGATAATGCACACACACAGAAAAACCAATAACGTGCCAAGGACAAGGCTCTCAAATAACTGCCAGCAAGGCGCATAACCGCTGCTTGCGGCTCTGCCCATACGCTCAGTTACGATCGTGAAGGCGTGCAGTCCTGTAACGACGCGGCAAATTTCAAGCGTGTAGTTCATTCAAGCAGTCTGACAATCGAAAAAAAGAATTTAAAGCGCATCATAACCACTACAGCATTGCCAAAGACACTTCTCGCGTGGATGCTATCGCAGCCGCAAGCAATTTGCAAAAGCGCCGCTGTAATCGGCCTTTCGCTCACGGCTACGTGAATTAAGCTCTTATATATTGGTTTCATTTGAGTGAATGATATTCGTATGACGTATGTATAGCTTCCCCACTTCAATAATACACGGCGACCGCGATTACTTCTACACATCGAGCTAAGCTAACATCGTGCGCGCTTTGCGGTAAGTGTCGTCGCTCTGTGTCCGCACTTTGTTTATGCCAAGAAACTTGGTGTCGAGCATTACACTTGACAAACTTGTGACAATGTTATTTCTCTCAAATGAAACAAGCCGCACTAACGCTAAATAATTACACATATGCTTAGTCATGACAAATGTTTGGCGCATAACCGATGCACCAAACAGTCGGCATTACAGGTTCGTCCCTTTCACATAAGCAGGAAACCGATAAAAACCTATCGCACATATCTTGTGCGTTGCTGAGCAACCAACCCACAGCGCAGGTCATCGGTGAACACTTTTTTCTTCATTTCACGGCGGTGAGAAGCGCCCGCGCCAGCGAAAACGCAGCGGCTGTTACGGTAGGCGCGCCGGCGGATGCCTACCATGCGAAACCAAAACTCCCGACGACAGCGCCACCGCATCTTCGTGACGTAGGCCCGGTGGAATAGGCCTATAGTTGTAAATTACCACTGTCGGTCGTAGCCGTGCCATGGTGTTTATATTCGGCGGCAGGTATTTAAAAAGGACTAAATCACGCAGCTGAGCGATGTCAGCGATGATAAACACATGGGCCTTACACCCCCCCCCCCCCCTTACGCTCGATGTCTGGATATTACGGACTTCGGATAAAACAGACATTTTTTCCCGGATTATGAGGGTCCGTTGTAACGAGAGTCGACTGTACGTTGAAGGCTATATATGCATACTGATACTCAGTCATGAGTACCTTGTCCGCCGGAGAATGGTGCAACACAGGCATCTCAAGTTTGAAATTTTGGTGTCTGTGGTCCTTAGAAGTTAGTTATCTAGCGCTCGTATGAAAAAAAAAATTGTCAGTGGAAAAAATTTCAAGTTCCCTTTTGAGTATTGTACTTGAATTAAACAAAACTTTATCTAGCCGCTTTTTCTTGAGTCTTACAGGAATTGCTGATTCTAGCTGCCATATTAACATGTATCAGGTTCCTTGTTCGCATTTCCACACTTCAGAACTTGGGTTCCCCTCTTAGATATTATTATTGACACGACTTGGCCTTTGCTTACTGACTAATTTGGGAAGATCAGCAAGCTCCACAGAACCTTTTAGGGGCTTCAAGCTTTCTTACTTTAATGTACTGTCCTGTTCCTTCATTATTCTCGTCACTGATTGTGGTAGCATAGCTTGACTGATTTTTGTTGTCATTATCTGCCGTCAAAATTTAACCGCTGCTTTTGTAGTTTTCATCATTAAGTTCTCATTTGTTGCCTTTAAACCATGTTTTGGTGAGAAGGCAACGCTTTGTACCGTGTTTTGATATTGTTACGAAGCGTTATAATAAGGATTTGCATGGAGCTCAAAGAAGCGAGAAAGATGACGAGTGTTCATGAAATGCTGGTGCACGTGTGCCATCAGCCATTTTGTCGGTTTCGCCGACACATTGTAAATAATCATTTTGTCACTCTTCCGTTTCTGTTACTATGTAAAGGCAAAACAGGTAATAGCACAAGAGAAAGGCAAAGTATTGCAATGTGGGAAGCTAGTTTGTGGCGCATTGAAAAGTAGCTACTGTGTGTGCGCCAGCCAGGAATACTTTCCAAATAAATAGCCTCTGTCAAAACAGGTCCACGCCGAGTCAGTTATGAAAGGAAGTGCGCCATGTAAAATAGCCAAGCGTGCACTCAAGAGATGTGTGCAAAGAAAGAGAAAACTCTTGGATGCACCCTCCACCACAACTTCCCTCTATCTGAAAAGTGGGCCTATGAGAATGTGAGCTCTGTTATGACGGCAATATTTAACCCAAAAGCAAGCAAATTTAGGGCAACGATTTTATTGAAGAACAATCAAAAGGACACTTTAATTGCACAAAGTGAACTGAACACTAACAGTCATAATGTTGATTTGGGCACATGTGCTGCAGCGAGCAATTTTAAAAAATGTCATTAAGAATAGTTGTATAATGTATAAGGAAAGTCAATGCTAAAGAAAAAAAAAAACCAAACATGTGGATTGGCCACAAACAGCGGTTACCCCTTCACAAGCTGTTATGACATTTTGTTCATGCCACAATTTACATATGTCATGGTTTCCCCATAAACACAGAGATAACTTTTTTAACACCAACTTGCATATGATGAATAGACATAATAGCTAGGCCATTAAGCCACTCTTCAACCATCTGGTTCCACATATATGTTTTTATTCTTTTCAACTTTGAAAGGCTGCTTTCTGTAGCAGCTATAGTTACTTAAAGTGTTGTCAATATTTTTAGCAAAGTGTGGACGTTCAGGAAGATTGCTTTGTTGCATTCAGCTTGAGTGTCTCTCACGGAGTGTGGTAACTCTTCACCTTGTGTGGCTTGCCATTTAGCTCACCAGTTTTTCCCATTGACATTTTAGCATAGGATATTTGCTGTTGTTATATTTCTGAGGCAAAAAGTGAAGGCAGGCTGCACAATCTCAAGTTTACCCTTTGTCCAAACTCTGCAGTGTAGCCCGACGGTTTGCAAAGGGCCACTTTGGGAAGGCTCTCGGGTCATCCGTGTAGAGAATGAATGTGGTGCGCCTGTAGTATTCTTCTGCAGAACTAGAACGGTAGTAGGAGTTCTACAGAAGTGGAACTAGAATCTCTCTGTTCCTGCCACCTCTGTGGAATATTGGATTTACTCTGAAGTTTGCTTCCTTTGAACTGAGAGTGGCTGGATTCTTCTTTCTTGTTGTACTGGTGTTACACAGGCTTTTCAAAGGTGTTCGAACCGACAGTCTGTTGACTCAAAAGGCAAGTTTGAGCTGCTACACGGGCATTTAGATGGCCGTCGGGTCGATAGTTTATCGAGTCAACGGAGCACCCTACAACTCCTTCGAGATTTCGAAGGCCGTTGAGTGACTGAAGCGGGAGCGGTGTAAACTCTGAGACTTGGCGCACCGGCAGCTCCTGCGCGCATTAGTTTCGAAGGGCCTAGCCATATTTGTCGTATCAATAAGTAGAATCATATACCGGTGAAAATATTGGAAACATGCTGAGAGGCCAGCATTCTTACTTTATTACATTAGTTCTGAAACGAATATGCCGTCACTGGTATAAAAAACAAACGCCATGCAGCTGGTGGGAAACACTGCGTGTTGCGCCATCTGGTGCCTATGAAGAGGCTCACGCCAGGGACTTTAGGTTAGCGGTGTCAAAATCTGCACGTTTTCTGAATAACGACTGCAAAACGTCGCACATACTTTGTTCCTTTTGATACATTGGATTCAGAGAAAGCTCGATTTAAAGTTTGTTTCTTGCCGTCGATGTGAATAGCAAGCAACTAGTGTGAATTAGAATTGAAGCGGGTGCCTTGGTTGCCACCATGTTGCTGCGAAATCACTCGGCGGCTCGACGGCCATTCAAAACTGCCATGTAGCAGCGCCAGAATGTATTTTGAGTTGATAGAGTTGTGGGCTCTTCGAAGGTCGTCGACTCGAAGGCCCTCGAATGTGCCCATGTGACACAGGTATTACTTCCCATCTTTGAGTTTGGTCAACAACCACTCAGCCTGCTCTAAGACAATGCTCATGTCAACAGATGGCCTCTGCAGATATGCAGATAAGTGGTATGTGAGGCCTAGGAATGCCATTAATAGTGATGCATAAAAAATATGAACAAGACAACAAAACTAACAAATGATGGCATTGAGCTTGTGGGAGTCAATACCTAAATAGATGTGTTTAATTACAGGCCAATGCAATTATCTTCAGGAAATTAGGTTACACATAGAAAAGCAAATGCACATGTCGCTAGTTGTACTTGTGCCTTCATTCAGTTGTGAAAGTGGCCAATTTGTCTCACATTGGAGGAAGGGTTCTGGGCTCCCCCCATGCCTGTGTGCCTGCTTGACACCCCTGTACACTAAAGGAGGCTAGTGATGATATGCATTATGACACATTTATTTTTTATTTTTCCTCTGTACAGTTTTCTTACTCCACATATGATCCTTGCACTTAGAGAAAGAGGTCCTGTGGTTATTCAGAAGCGAACAGTCCTGACAGCAAACATTTGTGTTCCTAAAGCTGGTGCTTTAACTTTTTGCAGTAAGCCCACTATTTAGGTGTTGTTTTTCATGGCTGAATATTGATGAAATGCTACGTGTGTGCTCCATTGCATGTTTCATGCTTTCTGATAGTGTGCCACAGGTGAAACGATCGAGGTAGGTAATGGACAAAGGTCATCGTAAAGTAGTTTGCTTTTCTTGCTTGGCGTGCCATTCGCTGTGATGCTGGGATTAAACAACATGACTAGTGTACATATAAGCACGGCCACCCATTCCATGCAGACACAGCAAGCATGACTGACCTTATGTTTCATCAAAATACGTTCGTTCAGATTTCCACTTATTCTGTGCTTTGCTGAAACCTAATAGTGACAGCAATTCATCTTTTTCCTGCAGGGCAGGTCTCCAGCCTGGCGACATCATTGTGAAGATCGGAGGTGTAGATGTAAAATCTTCTCAGGACGTTTACAAAGCACTTGAAGTCTGGAAGCCACTTGATATTGAAGTAATACACAGAGGCACCCGAAAGAAGCTCAGAGTTCAACCATGAGTAGCATAGCACTGGCAAATAAATGGACTCACATTCTTGTTAGTCTTACTCGAGTCATAGGTGTGGCATAAAGTGTTTGCATAAAGTGTTGTAATGGCTTGCTTGCTGTGGCACTTGTTGGTTGATCAAGTTTCATAATTCATTTCAGTGTTGCAACAGCTAACAGAAATAGTTGTGCTATGGTTGTTGAGGTTTTGCTACCTGCCATAGAAGAAACTGCACTGGGGTACCTTCTAGCAAAAGCTCTGGCTTGTGTGCCTGCAAGGGACGCAAACCAGGGCCACGTACTGAATGTGTTTGCAATTATTGTTGCTTGGTTCAATACCATGCATCAGTAATTTTTGACCGAATGTAATGAGAGTGTGTTATGTGTAACTTACACTCTCAGTGGTGCTTTCTGTAGGGTGTAAGAATTCATTCACTTTGGTTTTTCTTTGTTTTTGACTCTGTATTAGTGCCTCAGATACCTCGGGCAGCGATGAAACTGGAGGGATTGGCTACTATTTAGTGATTATTATTCGGTGACAATGTTGACACAGTGAAAATTAGAGTGGAGTTGTGTATTTTTTAGAAGGGCATTCAGAAAAGCACTGACACTTAGTGTAGCTAGATTCCACAAGGTTTATGTTGCAAGATATAGGACGCTGTAAAAGTAAAATGATGTATTTTGCACTAAAGGCACAGCATACATATAAGGTGCCTTTGTTCTGTGCATCCAGTTTAAGTTTCATAATCAGAGTGGGTATATAGTAACTAGCTGAGTGATTCTGAAAAACCTTGAGTCTATACTAGATATGTTATATTTGTGTGGATCCCAAACTGGGAATGCTTTTTCTAACATCAGTCGGGCATATGTTTGATTGGCTAGTAATTTTGTGAATGGGAGAGCAAAGCGAAAGTACTGTCCAAAATAACTAAGGGTGTCGTTGGTTTTCATGGAAACATTTCTTGTGTGAGATGAAACTAGTAACCTGAAAGTGATGGAAAATGGTAACTTGAAAGCGTGATGCTGATGTAGTTGCATGTGTTGACAGAAGTTATTAAGGCGATAGTCTTAAATGGGTCTCATGTGAGGGCAGCCTTGACAAAACAGTGGAAGAATAGCATAAAAATATGTGGTGCACACATAAAGTACAGTATGAAAAATTGAAAACTTGTGCACATATAATGTCCTGAAATAGCAGTGCTCCCACCAGAGCCATGGCTGAGAACAAGGGGTGCCCAATGAAGTGGTGGGTTCGAAACCGTGTGTGTCATAACCCGCATTGTGGTGCGCATGTGGTTCACTGCAGGTCATACCTGCTTTGGATATCTGGGTACGAGCCGCACTTAATTTAATGTTAACCTTTACAATCTATGCCAAACTGCATTCATATGATGTTCGACTTCTAAAGGTTCTATGTTCAAACCCCTACATCTCGAATTAACTACCAAATGTTTTCGCTTTCACCTTTATGTCTCTTAATGATAGGTAAAGTATTCTAGGCATATCTTTGACCTTGCATGTGACATTTTTTATTCCACAGAAACGCTGTTCGCAAGTAAAATGCTAGCAACAATATTTCATCACTCACTGATCTTAACCATGTGACAGAGGTCTTGTTGTGGTTATATTGGAATTGTAAGTCACCATTGCTGGAGGTAGGACAATAAACCACCAAGTATGCCTGCCTATAGGCACATGGAAAAGGAGACGTTAGGAGAAAATTGTAACGTATACTTCCAAAAATTTGCTCGTCATCCCAACCCTGTGATAGAGGATGTGCAGCAGAGCTGCCAAAAACCACCCCTACAAATGCTGCAGTGCTAGTGACAATCACTTTGTGGTCGATGTAGGGCACTGTGATTGGCTGTGCGACCAGTCTCGCTGCATTTGTGGCCTAAGGCAATGGTGCAGAATCACTTTTTAAAGAAAACAAATATTCATTCTCTGAAGCCTTGTGAAAACCTGGCATTTTTTTCGCTCACGAAACTGTGCCATGCTGCAAAGTGAGCACCGGAACTCACGTGCAAACGCAACGGCCGCTGGTGCTGGATTCTAACAGCTGCGGCAGTCAAGTCGAAATGTATTGGCTTTCAGTACTCCCGGCCACTTAGTTTGCGATAATAAATAGGGTTCTTGCACCCTATTGCCTGGAGGCTGGCTTCTGCCTAGCATCCCGGCTTTGTAGCCATAAGGAAGAATAACACAAATAGTGCACTGTACATTTTGAATTGGCTGTCGTGGTGATTAGAACATGGCACACTTGCATGTGACTTCCGGCGCTCTCAGTGCACAGTTTCGTTTCTGTACGGAAAGTAATCCAGAGGTTTTTTTGTGCTGCAGGGCTTTAGACAATGAAGCTTTTCTTGTTTTAAAACCTGATATGACATTGTCGTCTCCTTCGATAAAAACTCGCCATTGACAACACCAAGAGTCTTTAAATTGATAAAATTTACTAAGCAGCTAATTATTAGCTCTTTTTGGGAACTCCCGATGCCTGCTTCAGCTAACAGTTACTTTCTGAGGAGGTTTTCGTTCTCAAGCAGCCCATTTGTGCAAAATTTTCAAAGTTCGCTGAAACACTCTGTATGTGAGATTATTTTGGTCAAGCACGGCAAATTTTGAAACGTAACATATTTTACCACTTACAACTTTCACTACTGTTCAAATCACACTGCTATATTCAAACTCAGTTAAATGTTATGAAATAATAATTAGAATTCACTGCACATTTGCTTCGAACCAATATAGTGATATTCACACAACCATTGTTTATTAATCTTGTTTTGTGCGTTATTACCTCTCGAAAGGAGCATCCTTTCTTACTGCGCATAGAGCAGCTAGTCCATGTACAAAAATTCTTTATTGGATAATAACATAAGATATGTTATCAAACGATTCTCTGGGTTGACTTTGAATGTTTTAAGGGCACAAAAAGAAAATCGTACAGCTTGCACCTAGGTCGTGCAAGGTCAGATTGCAGCGTAGCTGGCCGATAGTCTACTATCGTGGCTATGTCATGGGGGTAGAACTTGACTATACTTGGTGTTATCTAGATTTGACAGGGGCTACGCCTAGGCAGACCCTTTGTAGAGCTCGGTTTAATTTAGTAGAACTTGACTATTGTATTATCTCGGTTCGACCGGGCGGGGAATATGCCTAGGTAGATCATTAAGTAGCACAAGGTAAAATTCGGTAGACCTTGGCTATACTTGGTATTTTTTTATTACAATTCGACCAGAGCTACACCTAATCAGTTTTTTTTGAAGAACTAGGTACACTTGGTATTATCTAAGTTAGAAGGAGACTATATCAAAGCACAATGAAGTGTTATCACTGTAGAACCCCAGTTTTAAGCAGGTTTGCTCAGCTGATAACAGGCTACCAGCCAGCTTGATACAGGTAGGTAGAGATAACCAACTTCATCAAACCCTCTTGTTGGGTGAGTTGGTACATTCTTGAGACCTATAGGCTCCGGCACAACCAGACGACACGTGTCCGTGTCTCTCTTCTGTCGTCTGGTTTAGGGATGGTAAAATCAATGAACGATAATCGATTAATCGATTAAATGTACATGGTTAATCGATTAATTGTCATCGATTTTGCCCTTTTGATTAATCGAATTAATCGATTAAAGCTCTTCGATTAATCGATTACGCCCCCCACCTTCCCCACAACCCCAGCACCGCCCCTTGGCCGGAGCGCATGACTGCGAGGCGCGCGACGCCAAGACGCAGATGTCGTGCGCATATTTCTGCGCAAGTAGAAGGAGCCCGGAGCCGCAGGCGGCCATACCCCATAGAGATAGAAATGAACTCTTGCCGATCTCCGTCGCCTACATCATTTTATTTACCTCCCAGATTTTAGTTGCTTCTTGCGTAAGTGCCACATTGTAATATGCGCTGCTTATTTCTTGACTGGTTCAGTTCTTATTGCCGTTGTATTTTACTCCTTAGCGAAACAAAGATTGTTTGTCACCAATGAAAGAAAGAGAGATAATCTATTGGAAGGTAGAGAGGATGGCCTGATCTAGTACGCCCTGGCCTTCTACTCTACTTTGGGGACAACGCAGCAAGGGAAAAGAGCGATGAAGCATGATGATGGGGATAAGAATGAATGATCCGTATATACATAATCAGACATGACTGCTTGCGCAAAGGGGACATGGACGCTAGTAATCATATTTCATTACGCTTGATACCAACTAGCCTAGCTGTCCGCCTTAACGCCTATATACCCTTTGATAACTGCAATGCTAGTTTCCCTGCAATGCGGTTAGCCCAACTTACGGCAGCTATTCATTTCTGCAAAACAGCGTGGTATGACGCGGAAAATATCGACTCAGCTCTCTTGACATAAACACTCGTAGTAGTCAAACCCCAGCATGTGTAACTGGGACCTCGCCTCCACTTGTAACGTGACAGGGGCCACCATTAGTAGGGCGAATACGCTGTGCAGGGAAACGCGCTCGAGGATTATGAGAAAGGTCTAATAGTCGCATAATGGAGAGAAACCACTTTAGCTATATTTAAGTCTAATAGTCACTTTTCATAATGCGCAACTTTGCGCATTGGTATACCAAACGTTTCGTATCCAATCCATTCTTATTCAAAAAATGACCTTGTAGCATTTGGTAATCCTGTATGGTCGCCCATTTCGGGTGAAATACAGCTTTTAACCGTTGCTTGTACTCCCATGTCAGCCAGTCTAGAGGCCGCCGTCTACTGCTGTGGCACGAATGGATGACAGTCGCGAAATGCTATGTGTTCTAATCTCTGATACATTACACAGCGTTCACAGTTCGAGTGTACGCGCGACTGAAAAGGTGCGTGTAGCGCCGAGCTAAGTCTGCGACCAGGTGAAGCCTTTGCAGTATACTTGCACCGCTTATTCTAGCCGGGAGGGAAAACTCGTGTCACTATATTTCCCGCAGATGCCCTGCACTGATCGCCTGTTTAAGACCGGTATGCTGCTGTGCAATCTAGCATGAGTGACCACAAGGGAGAGATCACGTCAGTTCGTGGTTATAGTATTATCGAGGGCTTCCACAATATCTAATGGACAAACCGAGAATTGTTGCCGTCCCTAAAAGAACGAGCGTCGTTAACTCTCCTTTAGTCCTCGTCTCCTTTTTTTTTTTTACCTTTCTCGGAATTTTCTCGCCCTCGGCCACACTGCATGTTTCCTGTGCGACTTTCCAAGCAGTGTGGTCGCCGAAAGCGCCTCCTATTTCGGTTCGCTCTGGTAGGCAGACTTCGAGAAAATACGACCTGCTGCCGAATTGTCCATGGATCATGACCACCCACGGAATTTTGGATCCTTGACATCATCAAAAGACGACGGGCTCCCTGTGTTCAGTGGGCGAAAGTGCGAATTTTCAAGCAGCCGCTAATGCGCGCATGTGATCTCTAGCGCGTCGGATAAGTACTTGTGTCGCTATCAAACACAAGCAACGCTTCTCAACAAGGCATCATTTTTCAAGCACCTATAAAAATTTTCGATTAATCGATTAATCGAATAAAACATTACACCGAAAGCAATTAATCGATGAATGGCTGAATCGATGAACGATTAATGATTAGTCGATTAAAAATTTTGATCGACCATCCCTAGTCTGGTTGCACTGGTGCCTATAGGTCTCAAGGTAGCCAACTATATTGATTCACAGGAAAATCATGTGAGTTCGGGGGGGGGGGGAGGGGAGAAAGGAAGTGGGATGGTGATGAGCCCTTGGGCCACTCTAGATGGCTAGGCATTTTTGTGCTTTGGCGACCCTTCTGGCCCAGCCCCTTGCCCGAAGCTGTAGCTCCGGTTGCAAGCTGTGCAGAGCAGCCTCCCATCGCTCCTGATGTTGTGACCTTTGCCACGGTGGCTTGGGCTTGTTAGGGCAGTTTAGAAAAATGTGAGTGAAGTTGGCTGTGGTGCTAGGACACAAGTGGCAGTACGGAGAGGTTTCACCATGCATGATAATAGAGAGAAGGAAAGGGGTCATGACTGGCAGTTTGAAGTTTGCGCAGCAGGATCTGGTCACTCCTGGAAAGTGATTTATGTGGTGGGGGCTACGTTAGGCGAGAGTTTCTGTAAAACATGATGAGGTCGTTGTAGCCAAGGAGTTGATTCCTTGCACTGTGAGACGTAGGCAGGTCGCTGTCAGCCCAGTTGACGAGTGCTTGGGCCTGGGTGTGAGTGGCCGTGTTGCCTGGGTGTCCGCTGTGTGCAGAGACCCAAAGGAGGATGATTAGCCAATTAGGTGGGGGAGAAGAAGTGACGATTTTAGCAGCCGGGGAGTGAATTCTGCGATTCACATAATTTCTAATTACACTTTTGGAATCTGAAAAAACAAAACAAAAAAGAAACCTGCAGGGGAGTGTGAATGCAATTGCAGCCTCTTCCGCTGCCAGGGATTCTGTGAAATTTGTAATCGACAAACTTACAATCTGGTTTTGGAATCCGTCTACAACGGCTAATGCGAAAGCTGGTCGCCTGAATATTCGACCATGTCTACATAAACTGCCGGAGCGTTTGGAGGGTAATTGTGGAGAGCCTTAGCTCTAACTTCCCGTCCTGCCCGATTATGCACTGGGTGAGTGTTTTTAGGAAGTGGCAGGATACAGAGGTTATTGCTAACAGCAGTGGGAGGAGAGCACGAAGCTGTGGTATGGCCAGGGAGGTTGGTTCGAAGTCAACGCAGGAGTATTTGACCAGTTTCTGTGCGCGATATAGTCCTTGGTATTGACCTAAGAGGTGCGCTTCTACACGTTCTCCCAGGGTGTTGTGCATTCCAAGTTGAAGCAGTTTCTCCGTGGGTGTAAAGTTAGGCAGGTGGAGAGCAGTTTTATGAGCGATGCGGATGATTCTGTTAAGCTGCTCGGTCTCCGCGGGTGTGAGGTAGAGGTAAGGGATTGTGTAGGTGATTCGGTATAGGCAAAAGGTCTGAATGAGGCGACAAGGGTCGGATTTCTTCATACCGCGATGACGATTGGAGATGCGCCGAATTAGTGAAGCTGTATTGTGGATTATTGTGCGGATTATTTTTATCGCCTCAGCGTTGGAGCCATCATCAGAAATATTAAGACGTAAAATTTTGTTTTTATTCACTACGCGGACGGGAATGTCACGTGATTTGAATGGTAGAGCTATCCCGTCTCTTTCTGTCAATGACAAGGTGCTCCGATTTAGCCGCCGAGCAGGTGAGACCAATGCCATTTTCGTGGTTAGCAACAGTGTTCGCGGCCAGCTGCAGTTTTTATTCGATTTCGCCATAATTGCCAGCATTGACCCATATAGTGATGTCATCGGCATGCAAGGAGTGGTTGACAGAAAGAATTCTTTCAAGTTCTCGCGTTAATGGTATAAAAGTTATGTTGGAGAGAAAGGGAGACAAAACTGCTCGTTGGGGCATTCCACTGCTTCCCAGCGTAAAAGTATTGGTTTTGAAAGTGCCCAACTGCAGGCACACAGACCCGTTACTGAGAAAGGCAGCGACATAACTGCGCGCGCGGGGCTGTGACTTTGTTTTGCAGCCAGCAAAGTGCTGCACCGTTTCCCAAACCAGTGTGTCCGAACCAGCGCTGTGGTTTGTGTCCTTCCTTGCGTATTGGCCCCGTATTTTCACGCAGACCGTCAAAATGTTTAACCAGTTCCAACTCGGCTAAATGACCATCCTTCTGCAGACAGTGGAAGCTGCGAGTCGCACAACAAAGCGATGTACGGTGACCTCGCATGAATATTTCAGTTATCTAATTTTCAACAAACCATTGTCTTCCCACCTTCATGCTTGCCCGATGGCGCAAACAGTCACGTCATGGCGGCTGCCATGATGAGATGGCGTTGCAGTTGAAAGCTTCGTTTCGACTTCGATATGATTTTTGTGTTTCGAGAGGACAGGCCGTAAGACAAAAATATCGACAGGAATGCTGATCCGCGAAAAAAAAAGAAAAGCAAAACGCTAGTATTTTGATTTTTCTATTTTTATTATATTTTCTTTGCTTACAAAGCACCATTTGTTTCCAGAACTCCGGTCTTTTGTTGTTCATCACCGCAGTGGTTGAGCTTCGGCTGCGACGTAGGAGCCCACGGGTTTTTTTCCCTTCGTGTCCTTCCTGTTCATGCGTGAAATGAAAAAAAAAAAAATTGTAACTGGCGACACACTGATATAGAAACTGCCACAGTATGTACTGCTCACCGTTACTTGTACAACGCTTAAGCTTTCTTTACTGTAGAGAATAAATATAGTCTCGATTTGTGAGTGCACATTTCGTGTGACGCATGCGAAACGCATACGCTGTTGGAACGTGGTCCATCGTAAGGTGCCGAAAAAAGCTGTCAGTGGAATATAACTCGCTCATAGCAAGTGTACATATATAAGGATGCTTTTTTTATACACACGTACAGTACGTACTTGACAGGAAGGCACTGCTCACCATCGTAGACGAGGCGGAAACACTTTGCCACTGCCAAAGTTAGAAATAAATAATTAGCAATCGCTTGTTAATTACTTCCCAATTATCAACCTGAGGGTTGTTTGTATACAGGAAAGTTGTAGGGTTCGAAACGCGTGGCATAGTACCCATATTTCGGAAATACGAAAGATCGCACGTAACTTGACGTATTCATCATCGATCCAGGGCCCTGATATTAAAGCCGAGCATGCCGGGAGTGTGTATTGCTCCGGATATGTTAGGAAATACGCTTTTTCGCGAGCGACAAAGGCGACACGTCGCAACGTGACTGGCCTTTGCACTCAGACTGGAGGACGGCACGCGAAGCATTTTGGCAAGCGAGCCTTGTATTGACTAGCCTGCGTCGGCGTAGTAGTCTGCGTAGTCACGCCAAAACCAATTGCTCCTTGAAGATGTTAGAGCCCATTGTTTTAGAAAATTTGAACCCATGGCGCCCCCTATGCAATGGCGGAAGAAACAATGCATCGGAGTGAGAAAACCTTAATACCGGTGCTGAGGTTTGAACGAGGGCCTCCACACTCCGAAGGCAGGTGTCTTAACCTTAGACCACAAGCCCACTCTTGCGAGATGTGAACATATCTGAACCCCATGACTGCCTTGGAGTTTGTACCTCCGTCTTAAGACTTTCGAAGAACGGCGAAAAAAAAAAAGATAACAGCATTGGGAAACAATTAAAGAAACAAGAAATACAAGAAGGAAAGAAAGCAAGAATTACAGGAAGAAAAAAAAAGACACACAGAAAGAAGCAAAAGTAGTAGGTGATGCACGCAGGCGCCAAGATTCGTTTTTCCCACTTTCTCGACAAAGGAAGTGCTGTTGACCCCTTTTTTTCTACTCCGGGGCAGAAACACGTGGCCACGCAATTTCTTGATGGGTTCTGTAAGTTGCACGTCAGAATGATACTCACGACCTACCTACCAGGCGTGCGTCAGTCGCACCTAAAATTGCGCCATGCGACTCCAGCTTTACTGTGTGTGTCGCCGCACGCCCATGGCTAATCATTCAAGACGACGTGATGCATGCATGGAAGCTGGCAATTCTTTAGAAACAGAGTGCAAATGGCGCACGGCAAACCACTAGACCCACAGTCCAATGACGTTACAGTGCGCCATGCGAGCTTAATAGCGTGAATTGTTAGCTGTGGATAAAAAAATCAAAGGGGCGCTATAAAAATTTACATAGTAAACCGCCTGTCAAAATAGCGTGCATTGTTTCAGGCATATAGGTAGTACTAATGGACTCTAAAGAATAGTTATGTTGTACAGCTGTCCAATCTCTTCAACTGTCAAGCTCTCTCAGTGTTGTGCCAACAGCATAGGCGTGCACACAGAACGGGGGAGGGGGAGCAAACACCCTGGGGTGGGGCATGATTCAACCCGATGTCAACCACTCTGTCTCAGAATCCCACTCTCTAAAACAACCGGTCTCTGTGACACTCCGGATGTGTTTAGTTTAAGCTTTCCAATTCATGCAAATTACTAAACACCTTTAATACGCCCCATTTTGAAAGGAAGACGCGACCGCACAGCTATAATTATGACTTCTTAAATTTAAGGATTCTAGGGGCCATCACCATTAGTATTGCATGTTTTTGCGCACTGCCGAGGTAATTTCTTAAGGTGCCGGATGCGGCGGCGGGCGCTCTGAGGCCCCTCTCATGCCGCACCTTGCGCGCGCTTATGGCCAAAAGGCTTAGCAGTGGCACGCGTTCGTTGTGAATTGTTTCCATATTTTTTCTTCCTTTAAAGCAAGACATGCCTTTCGCTGTAAGTGCTTTTTCTTTAGGAATCATTTTGTGATCATCTGTGTTTATTTTGTGGAGAAGCATTCAATTTTTGCGATGCTGCACCTGGAGTTGTATGACCACTCCTCACTCCTGTATATCTGCATCGCGCGAGGCTTGCATCATGGGTTCTTAAACAACTTGGCCACAGGAGCTATCATTCCCAACACCGTTAACCAGTTATCTGCGCATTCATGCAGTCAATATATATATAGCATTACCCCTTACGTGCAACTGCGCCATGCAGCAGAGTTCGCACTAATAAATCAATGCATCGTTGAGTCCCATCTAATGCCACTCTCATTAGCCTGCTAATGGATGTGCGAATAGTAATATTTTCGTTTGAATAATATCAAACCAAAACAGGCGGTCGCCTGGAGACAACTACAGACACACACATATCCAAACCCGGTGATCCTTCGTCTCTGCTACCCAGACATTTATACGTCCGACACGTGTAAAGTGTGCGGAGCCAGAGCGACGCTGCAGCACATGCTGCGGGCATGTGCAGGTAGCGCGCAGCAGGATCCCCGTATTAGGAACGGGGTAGACATGGCAGTCTGTGACCGCGGGGCGCGATGGGAGGCGTGCCTGCTCAGCCGAAACCTCGCCGATCAACTCTGGGCCGTCCGGCACGCCAAGGAAGCCACCTGTGTCCAAGGGCTCGAGACCGTCACCTAGGCTAGGGTGCTTGTGGCCCTACCCCGACCAAATCGCCGGACCTATTTGTTGATTAAAGTTTTCTCTCTCTCTCTAGAATAATATCGAAGCGAACAGTGTGAATTGTCATCGAGTGTCTGAAGGACAAAACTTAGCACTGTATATATATACTAGGCTGCAGTACATTCAGTAAGAGAACCTTCTACTCACGTAACAAGCTTCGACAGGCGCGTAGCTAGTGTGTGCTGCAACAGCTACAACACATACCATTTGCGGTGCACACAGGAAAATGTGCTTCTTTCAAGAGATAATGAAAAAAAAAGAAG
Source organism: Hyalomma asiaticum (assembly GCA_013339685.2). Lineage (NCBI taxonomy): Eukaryota > Metazoa > Arthropoda > Arachnida > Ixodida > Ixodidae > Hyalomma > Hyalomma asiaticum. Next base: position 55,392,868 of record CM023481.1, read on the forward strand.
AATAAGAAATCTAAGCTTGTGGGAAATTTTATGTACTTAGTCCGCATAGCCCTCTCGAAGACTTCAAAAATACATTCAGGAAGCACGTACGTGCTGTCCCCGTGTCATCGCAAAGTGTGGCTTCATGGCAGCGCGAACCTCTCCTGAAAAGGTGGCTTCCCGGCATAGCGACACATTGCTGAAGTGAAACCATTCTTTCAAGCGAATTGAAAAAAAAAAAAGGACTTAGAGGGTGTTACAAATAACCTACGCCCCCCTTAAAAAAGAAAATGCACCGGCACGTTATGGGAATGCAACCAACTTAGCATTATTCACCGTCGTCTAGAACACCTCAGACTATTTTTGAAGTGACGTCAGGTAATAAATACTATTAATTAATTAACCAAATTTTAAGCGGTTGCTGTAGATGCAGTATGTTCGATGGTGAACATATTGCATTTCGAGGTGTTTCATGCTGATAAGTGCAGCGGTTTAAATTTCTCCGGGCTTGAAAGAAAGTGCACGAAATTTGAAAGCGTACTATGTGCTACCGCTTGCGCGCAATGCATTTAGCGCCCTCAAACATGCAAGAACGATCCATCGATCGACGATGGACGCAAACACACGAGAAACTGATAAGTCGCGCGAATACTGAATAGGTCATACGAGAAACTGATAAGGGGTGACCACTACCCTCGCGCTCTCGGTCTGTCCATGTCTGCGGTGTACATGCATCGATGGTTCTTTCTTGGCACGTTTGAGGGTGCTAACCGCACTGCGCGCAAACGCTAGTCACATGGTACTTTTTTGAATCTTGCGCACTTTTGCGCTTAAAGCAGCTTTTATAAGCGGGCAATTAATTTCTATCAATTAATTACCTTAGGCCATTTTAAAAAGTTCTATCGTGTGGTCTAGATGACAGCGAATAATCCTATGTTGGTTGCATCCCCGTGAAGCGCACGTGGACTTTTTCTTTAAAGGGTGGCGCAAGTTATACTTGTGGTAAAATATGTCTATACACTAAAGCCTGCAATAAAGCCTTTCCCACGTCCCGGTACACCACCAGCGACTGCTGGTTCGAGAGGCTGCAAGTAGTTCTTGCTTGAAATATACCGTGTAACGAAAAAATAAAGCAATAACTAAAAAAATAAGATTGTAATATTACAATCTTAAGTCACTTAAGTGACTACAGTTATGCGTTTTTCCTTGCTTCTTATAGTGGAACGCGGAAAACCTAGTTTTTTTACCAAACTGGTGCCAAAATGACCTTCGGCGCCAATTTGGAAAGGGTGCATAGCGTTGATCTCGTTCGCTTCTTTGATTAGTTGGCGGAGTAGCGTAGAGCCGATTGGCCCGTCTGTCTGTTGCCAACTGCTGTTTTTTTATGTTGCGTCCTCCTATAGCGAACATGGAATATATATATATATATATATATATATATATATATATATATATATATATATATATAGCGGGTGGTAGTATCCCAAGGTGCGCCGAGGGAGAGCCAACTTTCAGAACCCATGAAATACGGTCCACCGCGTCTGCACTCGAACTCATTCACAATGTTTGGCTTATATACAATAGGCTCGAGCCGCGCCGGTGCCTGTCGAATGTAGTGACGTAATCATACTTGGCCTTCTTGATGTCGTGCAGTGTGTCTGGTAGAGGTTCCTTGAACGTCTCTGGGAGGGGCAGGGACACGAGGATGAGGCAGGTGCACATCGTGATGTCGACCACCTTGGGCACCCACGGAAAAAACACCACGCCCTAGATGGAAGGAAGGGAAGCCCTGTACTCTGGTGTCTGCTACTAGTACTGCTGTTCGTTATTAGCTACACGGGATGAGCTGAAGAGCTTGGAGGCGCCCGTCTCCTGCTAATCCATTTCACTATGGCTGTTCACCATGGTGTCAAAGAATACGGGGTTGTTTCTTGCCACGTACACGGAAGAAGACTGCATGTGCACTTTGAGGTAGTAGCACATTCTGGCGGGCTAGTTGGTTCATAGGTTTAAGACTTTAGAACTGTGGAAGAAGACGAGGACAAGCGTAGACACACAGAACACCACAAACGCTGCGCTCGTTGTACTTTTTTTTTTATTGAAGTGGTGGGTAGGAGAGGTTGGTCCCTTTAGTACGGCACCGGCCACTCCTTTTCGTTTAGCACTCTCATGAAAAGTTCAATAAAAAAGTAAAAAAGAACCGCAAGAAAAAAGAGTTTCCCAAGACATACACATTAGTAACACCATAGTCCCTGTAACACTAAAAGAGTCGGCGCTATATACAGTTCGACAGTGCATGGGTGAGAGTTCCGTGCCGACTTTCACATAGGAAGCGTGTGCACATGTGATTAGAAAAGTTCATATGAACGTCTGTGCGAAACAAACACACACAACACAAATAATTAGACATAATCTGAAACATGTGAGAACAACAAAGAACACTTTTGAATACATAGGGGGTTACATTATTCGTTGGGTCCTTGGAATGAAGCCAAAGTTAATATTTCCAGAGGATATTGGTGTCTTCTAAGAACTTTTTTAGTGCATAAAGCGCTCTTTTCTGAAGGACCGCTGTTGGCCACGGACCAAGGATCTTTTTTAGGTTAAATGGCCTTCTATCTAAAAGCGCCAAATTGTGGTCATTGTGTTCTGTGTGTTTCTTAAGCCTGTCCTGGTCTTCTTGCAGTTCAAGGTAACACTTATTAAACTAAGGCGGGGCACATACGCACTGAACCGCGCGGACAGTCAAGCTAGCCATTGTGGAGATACTTATACGGCTTCGGAAATAGCATCAATCAGCAGGAATTGTAAAGGCGCACGTCCTACACTGCCAGGGAACACGCACACTGCGGACGGGTTATACCGATGAAAATTCATCTGAAGACCTTCATTGCTCCCACGTGAAGCCGGGCATTCTGTTCGGTCTTGTGCCTGCCGGCGTTGCGCGAGAGCGCAAACCACTGCGATGGGTTTCCGTCGGGCTTCAGCCTGATTTTGGGTAGTAAACCCACGTCGTCGCATGGCGCCTAGCACGTTATTCGGTACCAATATGATCCTGAAAAACCGCCATACTTACGCCGAATTAAGACATTCGAGTTTAAACATATTTGCTTAGCACGTTATTCGGCACCATTATGATCCTGAAAAAACCACCATATTTGCGCCCAATTAAAACGTTGTTTTTTAAAATATATTTATACTAGCGATGTATACATACAAGGATGGAGACAGCACCCACACTCTTGCTCGTAACCCGCGTCCACTGAGTGAAACGTCACAGTAATATTTATCGCTCTTTGTAAGTACTAGAGCGACGGCGAATATTCACCTGGAGTGTGCGTGAACTCTTATCGCACTAAAATGAGCGCATAAATTAACGCAATAAATAAATAAATAAATAAATAAATAAATAAATAAATAAATAAATAAATAAATAATCATCGTGTGAAAATTGCATTCGTTGCATATCCTTGTGCATACCAGCTCCTTGGTGAAAGGCGCCAGCATGGCCCCGATACGGCTCATTGTGATAGTGACGCCCATGGCGGTGGTGCGCAGCTTGGTCGGGTACAGCTCGGACATCTGGACCACGTTGACGCAGTGCGCCGCTATGAGGCCCATCTTGGCCAGCAGCGCGCTCGTCATTAGCGCCCACGAGGCCTCTGCGAACGGAGAACACAGACGCCGGTATTTATCACTCGCTAAACTTGCGTCGCTTGTGGTGAGCTTCTAAATATAAAGTCAGCAAAATACCTAAGGTAATGAATACACGTGGCTACTAGCTTCCGGCGTATTCTACTACGTTTTAGCAGCTCTATATTGCGTTGTTGGTTGATTTTTTGAGGTTTTACGTCCCAAAACCACGACATGATCATGAGAGACGATATGATCATGAGAGGCTCCAGAAATTTCGCACCTGGGCTTTTTTAACATGCGCTGACACCGCGCAGTACACGCGTCTCAACATTTCGCCTCCATCGAAATGCAGCCTCTGCGGCCGGGAATCGATCCCGCGACCTTCGGACCAGCAGCCGTGTACCATATATCCACTAGACCACCATGGCGGGTATTACGTTGTAGTTTTAGTAACATAGTAGGCGCTTTTGTACTACGGGTGCTTCAGCGACTAATAACCACAGGAGATATGAACCATAGCGATCACCTGCGCCAGACTCGTACATAGTGGTAGATATTATATACCTGTATATAATTTTCCTAAGTAACACTGAGAATGTAATTATTAAACAAACGTTTGCTAATTAGCTTTCTAAATGACAGGCATCAATGTATCTAGTTATTACCAACTCGGCCAAACTGCTACGCCTGTGAACTTCTATGTTCTAGCACTGGCCCTGTTCTCCTGCGCCCTTTATTACACCGTTCAGCTTTCTGCCTGTTCTGAGCTGCACTAAACGCTCAAATAACATAAAGCTTGCTCCTCTGATATAACTGCGACTCCCATCGCCACTTTCGAGACATTCGTCCATAAAATCCGCGGCGAAATATCTTACTACAGTCAATTAAAACGCCTCTCTTGCAAATTATTGATCACACTGAGTTGTGTCGCCTTACGAAGCGTGTTACCTAAAAAAAATTCTCATTAGTAAGTAAGTGAGCAGTAGGAGTTAGAAGAAATTGAATTGTCCTGCTTCTACAGGTGTCCTACTCTTGCAAGCGAGACTCTTCAACGAACACTCTTGCAAGGCGCTGCTCAACAAAGACACAGCTGTCGTTTCCTGCGCTCCTTCATCACCTCAACCGAGGGTACGCGTCGCTGTCGTAAGCCTTACATGACAAGCGCCACGTACTATTTTTATTTCTCTTTCTGCGTTTCTTTGAAGCGCGTTTTTCCTAGTGGCGTTATGGTGGCGCAGAGCGCTCCGCAAAGGACGACGAACCGAAGTCACAAGCCATGGTCACGGAGAAGTTTCGAAGACGCATGCGTGAAGCTTTAACCTCGCTCAAAGCGCAACTTTCACGGCAAGGCGGGCACTTCAGAAACGGCTGTTTATGATTAAGAAGTTATTGCTAAACGAGCACACTGGCAAAAAAAAAGCGTATGTAAGAAGAAAATATTATACACTGTAATAAGCATGTCAATAGATAGAAATCACTTGTGAATTGCGTACGAAATTTTGTTAATGATAACATAATTAGGAAACGCGCTGTGCATGAAGTATTTTATATTGGGCCAGTGCAAGTTCGCTGAAAATTTATCGGTGAGTTAGTGCATGTTTAAAAAAAATATGCTTCAAAATATTTCGAAATAAATTGTACATTTGTGTTACATTTTTCTACCTGTTATTTCAAAAAGTAAAAACAAAGTTATCGCACCGATTGCTTCGACTGAGATTTTATAACTTTTTACTGCCTTAATGCAGGTGCACGCAAGCTACCCACCTTCCCCGGCCATTTCTATTGTATGCCTTCCTTTCGATATTTTGACAGTCTCATTCAACGTATAAACTGTAGCTTCTTTAATTACATCGTATTAATAATATGGTGTCCGAGTACAAATACACATAGTACAGTACACAAAGCGCTACAGGGACGCTGGAGTTTTCGAGTTTAAGCTGTGAAGCTCCTGCTCTCTATGTGTGTAAGTAGTACACAGTTGGTTAGCAGTCACCCATCAGGCAAGAACAAAGTGCTAAGCCCGCTGCAGTAGCCATTGAGCGCACATGGAATATGAATGCGTAGCTGGCCTGCCAGAGCCCTCCTGGCATGCGGACTGGCACCGGAGTGCCTCTACCAAAAGAGTCGCCACGCCTTGTAATAATTAATGACTTTGTTTCCATCCAGAACAAAGGTGGGAGAGAAAGAAATTGTTTGGATAGCTCTAGTCGAAAAAGAATTATCCAGAAGTCAGGATGCAAGCAATTTCGAAAGGAATATTTCTTTAAAAATCGGAGGCCTTACACTGAACAATATGAGAGGTAGACTTTAGGATTTTGTTTTGTAAGGCGTCTCACGTTTTCAGCTTGTGACGCATTCGGTACTTGTTGATTCCTAGTCAAAGTTTATACAAGGGAGAGATTGGCTGTGTTATAGGCATTGCGAGAGGACCTTGAATAAGCTCGCGGATTCGTCGACGCCGTATAATAAAGCGAACAACCGCAAAGGAACGGCGGTGGTTTTGTGAAAACTCGCAGAATGTACTTGGAGCGCAATGCTGGCTATGTGACGATATCATATGAAGTGATGAGTGGGATGCAGCGTGTATCGTAAGGAAGCGACGTAAGAGCCAAGCTATAGAAAACGTACACGTTTTACAAGTTTTCCCGTTATGCCCTCTAGGGCCTTTCTGTGGCGTGCACTTGCCACACATTACACCAGAGTTCCTTCTAATCCTACCTGGCCGAGTGGGACGCGTGCTGTACCGCACGGGCGTCTCTCATAATCAGAGCTGGTTTTGGGACGTTAAACCCCACAAATCATCATGTATTTACCGCACACATGCAGTTTCGCATAAGTGCTTAGGACTGGGAAAGAAGTTGCATTAGAAACAGCTTTCATGGCCCCTCATCCCTGGTTCACTATGGCAGCATGACTTCCTAGAGAAAATACATTTTAATATAATGACAATGCATATGTTATGCATTGGAAACTATTTTTTAAATGTTAAGTTAAAGTTAGAACGTGCGTCACAGCATGCTAACAAGGTCGCTGTCTGTGTCTTCCTATACTTACGGCGAGCGTGGTAGCTACGCGTAAGCAAGTGTGAACAAGTGCACACTGGTATAAGGCCTACGCGTGACAACTGAATTCTGCCAAACAAGGTACTTCGATGGAAAACGGATTCTCGGACCAATTATAGAGGGGTGGAAGATTTACTTACGATAGAAAGCGGAATCACGGATGAATGATAGAAGGGTGGAAGTTCGTTTTTACTTACGTTTTCATGTCCCCGATCGTTGAGTGGCTCACTGCCTCAAGAGTTAACCAGTATTCATATTTTATGTAAAAGGCAGGAATTAAGAACGAACATGAATGAAGAACAGGACAGAAAGGAGCGGATATTTCCTAAAAGACACTATTCCCTGTTCTCTTCCTTCGCCACACATTGCACAGTTTTCTTCGACTTCAGTTACCGCGAGCCGCAGTATACAGTCAAACCAGCCTTGTTTATACGCCATAAATATTAAAGAAAATACAAGGCCCCTTCGAGCAAGACATCGACGGAAACCGTATGAATGAAAGCAGTAAGTGCATGTGCATGCGGACGTTTCTGCGTTCGCTGAACAACTGCCAACTATATATAATAAACGGTATGTCATGAGTACACGTTTATCCTATGCAAACTGGGTTCGCTTGAAATTGTAAATGTTCATTTTCGCTGTTCCTGGTTTGATACAGATTGTAAAGATTAACAGTCCGTAACGTGCATATCGGCATACGACGGGCCGTTAAGTGATGGTTTTGTACTTGCCAAAACCAGGATGTGATTATAAAATACGCCGTGGTGGAAGGGTCCGGAAACTTTGACCACTTGAGGTTCTTTAATGTCCACTGATAGCACACAAAACACGGTCCTCAAGAATTTTGGCTTCTCTCGAAAATGCAGCCACCGCGGCCGGGTTTAATCCGCCTCCTTCGGGTCAGCAGTCAAGCACCGTAGCCGCTAGACCACCGCGGTGGACGCCAAGTGAAAATATGAAAATGCTGTTGATAATCTGCATGGGTTGATACTCTGCATGCATTCCGTATCTGCATGGGTTTTCCCACCGTATGAAAAAGGTTGGAAACCACTTTGGTGTTAAGGTGGTTTTTTCATCTAGGAACAAGTTGGGTCGTATATGCGGAATGGTAGATAGGAAGGTCGAAGGTAAAGGAAAAAAAAGTGGAGTGAATGTGATGTTAACCACCGAGACCGGGACGGTTTGGCTGGATGTGGAAAGGGTGTTGTTTATCTCATTCCCTTGTCTTGCGGAAAGTGTTATATCGGCCAAACCGGGAGGTGTTTGAACAATCGTTTAATGGATCATAGGGCATCATTGAAGGCCCACCCTTCATCAAATTTATGCTTACATTGTAAAGATTGAAAATGCCACCCGTTGTTGCGCCAAACGAAAGCGCTGTCCCGGCATAAAGATAGGAAAGCGCGAGAGGTAGTTGAGGCGTATTTTATTCACAAGTATGAAAATATGTGCGTCGTTAGGCCATCGGTTACGTTGCACCAACTGGAGATTGATTATTAAACCGCCAATCTCTAATCGTACACGTGGTTTTTATCCTGTTCTTTATATATGTGTTTTTTCTTCCATAACTCAGTTGCTAGTCGGCGCTTGCGCGTGGGTCTTGCTTGTCCCTGTTTATTTCGCGCAGTTCGTCTCAGTCATGGATTACCAACTGGCCCAGCGTTCAATCCTTCTAAATTGATAATCTAGTGGACGCAGGGTTCCCATCGATACACGACTCTAGACTCTCCAATGGGACGTCAGCCGACTGAGCTTGTTTGGAAGCGATGATCTTCGGAGCCAGGCCTCACAGTTCGTCAGCCCAGAAAGCCACACGAGCTACATTCGACAGGCACATGAACACGACAGACTTGGATCCCCGGCTATGCACTATGTTTACGAATGATCTGAACACATGTGTCCTATATCTCTCTCTTTCTCCCACACTCCTCCTGCCCCTTCCCCGCGTCTAGAGTACCAAGGCAAAAGTCTAGGTAACCTCCATGCCAATCCTTGCCTCCCTCTATCCATGTCTACAAATTGAAACGTATGCGCGCCACACGTGATGGGAAGAGGGGTGCTATTATTTATTATCGCGTGATAACAGGCATGTCATGTCGGTGAGGGCGCTTGGATCACCAATAAATGCACATGTACACAGTGCGGTTACGTGTCTAGCTAGTCACCCTGTTTCAGAGTCCGGAAGCGACCAATCGCGGATCGCACAAGTTGGAGGGAAAGAGGCAAGGATTGGCATAGAGGTTAGCTAGACTTCGTTCACTTTGGCGCCTCTGACGTGGGGAAAAGGTAGTGGGAGTGAAGGAGAGAGGACAAATGCGTCCATGTAATTCATAAACAAGGTGTACCGTATATTCACCGTCAGGGTCTCATGTATGTCGTTTTCTTGTATCTGTTAAAGGGCCCGTGTAACTTTTCGGGCGGAATGAGCTGTGAGGCCAGGCTCCAGGGGTTCACTTCGTCCAGTGTGTGTTCGCGCGTTTATCGCCATGAATTTATATCAGCTGGCCCAGTTAACCACCTTCCAGGGGTCTTTGCTTCCAGGAAGAGCAAAAGCTTGGGTGTGTTGGTGTCCTATGCTGACTCTTGTAGCGCACACACGAACAGAGGGCAAAAATTACCGACACGGACACAGTGCGAAGTTCCAAGAATTTGTTTTAATTTTTTGAAGCGATATATATATATATATATATATATATATATATAATATATATATATATATATATATATATATATATATATATATATGCACGACGGAACAGCAGCGCACTCATGTATGCGTAATAGCACAAAATGGTTGCAAGTTACAAGATCAAGAGGTCATTGAAGCGGCCACCTTCTTCGAGTCACCTTGTCTGTTTTGTTTACACAATTCAATTCTTTATTTGAGCGATCTATCGACGCCGCACTTACGCTAATTTTCCTCAATCTAGCCATTTTCGCCGCTTCAGTCATCTCCCGCGTTGCTAGTTTGGGGAAGATGTGCGTAACTACAGCGTCGACAGTTCTCCCAAACAAAGGATTGTACGTTTTAAACAAAACGGAGAAGGTCACTCGAAGAAGATGGCTATTTTAATGACCTCTTGATCTTGTAACTTGAAACCATTTATCGCTATCAGCCTATTTTATATGGTATTTCTAACGCGCACCTGCACCTCTGATGTGGTAAATGTCTCTCCTTGCTGAAATTCGGCTGCGCGCGCTGCTGCTCTGTTGTCTATATATGCATGCATATGCGTCACTTCGAAAAGGCAGTCAAATTGTTTGGAGCTAGCGCTGTGACCACGTCGGTCCTTTCGGTCCTTTGTTCGTGTATGTGCTACAACAGTCAGCTTTGCTTCCATTCGAGGCCAGTCGACTCAAGCCACAGTGAAATGTCTGGCATTTCTTGTCGAACAGGAAACAATGCGTCCGTGAAAGATTTCTTCATATTTCCACCTAACGCCACTCGAGTGAATTAGTCATTCCGATGTGACGGTAGCACGAGCGGTGAATTCCACTTCGAACAGGTCTCACAGTGCCACGAAATGAAATATTTGAGTAACGGCGGCTGGTGGATCGAGGCTGCGCCAGTTACAAAGGCAATCAACTTTCAACGACCCATTGCCATTATAAGTGTACTTACCCGCTGGCACGAAGATGGCGGCCGCCGAGCAGATGCAGGCGAAGGCATATAACACTATGTAGGCTGTCCTTCGCCGCAAGTAGTTGATAGCGGCAACACCGATCAGTCTGCCCGGGTACTCGGCCGCAGCGACCAGGGCAAAGCTGAGGTACGGGTCTCCCAGCAAAATGCTCGAATAGGTCAGGTTGTAGTACACCAACGTATCCATCACCCTGCGCAATGACACGATGTCAGTCCTTGCACTGAGCGCATACAATGGCCTGGCATTATTTGAAAAAATTAGGGTTGTAGCATGCAAACAGGGCTCGTAGTATTTCTTTTTTCTTCTTTCTTTTGCAGAACATGGATTTGTATAGCATGCGGGAAGCACTGTAGCTGTGCGTACACGTTCATGTCCGCCGTACAGCATTACCCCTGGTATGCTCACCTTCAGGAGAAACTGTAGGAGATGGATACCGTTTGTTGCCTTGGTATCCCTAACATAACCGAATGGATGTTCATGTTCGCTTTATGTACGTGAGACTATAGCTTTATTGTAAGCCTATAGCCAGAGCAAGATGCCTTAGCTAACTTCACCACCTTTGCTCACCTCTCTCCCCCCTTCCTGGGCGGATGGCTGGCAGGCGCTCCGCGCACGGGTTTGCACCTATCTGCCACGCCTAGCACGTCACCCAGGGTGGTTCCTCTTTCTTTGCAGTTCTCCACCCCAGTTACCTTCATTTTCCCCAGTGCAATTATTATTATTATTATTATTATTATTATTATTATTATTATTATTATTATTAGCCATAGGTTCGCTAGAAATGGCCCTGATTCTTGCATTGGCACTGTTGGATCACTGTCACTGCCATCACTACACTGCCGGAGAAAACGCGCTGATCTGTTATTTCTTTTCAAGCTTGTGCATGGTATCATATCCTGCCCTGTACTGCCCAACCGTCTTAATTTCCGAATTCCACGTAAGCTGACCAGAGAGAATAGACCTTTCCATGTAACTGCCTGCCTCTGTGAACATTCGACCGTTGACAGGATACAACGTCTTTACAATGCTTACTTTTTAGAGCTCGATGTTTTTCACAGCTCCCAGTCGCTGTTCTGCTCCGAGCTTTGCACTGTACTAACATAGTGTCGTACACTGGTGATACCTTTTTAATTTTTTAAAATTTTTATTTCTTAATTTTTTTTCTTGTTTTGCCTGCGCATAGTTGTATATGTGCAATTTTATAGCGTTTTGATCCCTGATATTTTATTATGAATGTTGAGCTTTGTTATTTTTATTAGTATTTTTTTCTGTAGAGTCCTTATTGTATTGTTTCTTGTTATTTATTTTTCCGTGCGCCAGTACAAAGACCTTACGGTTGTTCCTGGGCACGTTAAATAAACTTTTCATTGATTGATTGATTGATTGATCTTAGATTTACTTTTAACTGTTGATGTGCAGAGAACGTTTGCTTATACCATTTATTGCGTACCCCTTCCCTTCGAATATTGGATTGGAACGAGTTTAATGAAGGCCGCACGCGCAAAAATCTGTTCAGATGACATTGTACGTGCTTATTTTACGACGCCGAACTACGTGGGCAAGTTAAACGTACTTTCGTGACCAATTTGGTGTGGGACAATTTGAGGTGCTCGACGCGTACGTTTCCTGTGGCAACTAGAAAAAAAAAAACCACACCGATTACCTGAATATCTTTACTTTTTCCTTGATTATTTTTTTAACGTGCGTTGTTTATCTACAGAATGAACGGTCGTGCTCACACAATGCAGCGGCTTTTATGTACGGCTTTCATGTATTCAATCCTGCGGGGGCTGAGGCCTTCCATCGAATTATGACTTCCATCTAATTATGACTGCATATACAAACGGCACGCTACAACAGCCAATCTTTCGCTATACCCGCCGACCCAGCAACCATTCACACTGCATCTGATCGTACAGCATGCATACTCAGGCACTGTAACCACGTAACGACGTAGCCACGTTAGCCCGTTACGACAACTGACTGTTCAGCGACTCGGCTTGTTGAATGGTCCTGCGGCCACTGCTGCATAATAACACAGTTGCTGGGGTTTTAGGCACCAAATGTAATACATGTTCGATTATGAGGCACCCCATGATCCGATGAATTTTGACTATCTGGCGTTCCCTAATGTGCACCTAAATCTAAGTACACGGGTATTCGTTTCATTTCGCTCCTATCAAAATGCGGCCGCCGCGGTCGGGAATCGAACACGCGCCTTCGAGCTCAGCAGCGCGACGCCTTGCGTGCTAAGCTACCACGTTTTTTTTCCCCTTTTACTGCGCTAAGCTGTCACGGCGGGTTACCCACGCTATCCCAACAGAATGATTCGCTCATCAATACTTATCTATATGACTGCTGAGACAATAGATGGCCAAGCGCTTTATACACGCAGGACTTGACTAGGTCACGTTTGTTCATAAAAAAAATTATTGGAAACATAGACTAATAGTTGGGGATAGTATGTATACTGCCTACAATGTGAATGATGGCGTCGACGGAATATCCTTCACCATAATCGACGAGGAGCTTACGCCTTGGCAGAGAGAAGACACGACGTGAGTCGGATACATCTCGATCGGAAGAGATCCGTGAACGTGGGCTTCGACGAGAGCTTGTCCTGTGGAAAGAAACAAGAGAAATGGGAAAATTACAGCAGAAACCCTCTAGCAGTGTTCGTCACATTCAATGTGTGCAGCATTTAAGCGCGCCAAACATGCGAATGCGCTGGCTTGCACGGAGGATATTCGTCAGGAAACCGTCAGCGTCCTGTAAAACGCGCCAAAAGTGTCTGAACGCGCTACAGCTTGCACGCGTGGCGTCTTTGAAACTGCTCTGTTTGGTAAGGCGCATCTCTGTGTTGTGGAACTTAAAGAAGTGGTCTTCGATACTCTAGGCCGAAAGCCGGGATATTTAAGTTTATGTTGATATGGTGTATATATGCGCTGCGCAGACATCACTAGCGCGCACGTGCGTGACGTCGACTGACGTTAGACGGACCACCATTATTGCAATGCGCGGCGCCGATGTCGCTCGAGGCTAGATCATGGGCTGGTCGTAGCAAAAAGGCTGAGCGTAGGTAAAACAAACAGCTATGGTTTTATAAAACAACATCGGGATACTTTAATTAGGTGGTTTAATTAGGCACAGCCCAGAACCACGGAATTGTCCCAGTCACCGTGAAAGTTTCCATAAAGCGGTGGGAGGTCAACACCCAATACGCACACAATGTTCTATAGCGAAGTTGTATACATCCTCGTAGCCATGGTTCCTGCGCGCCTCGCCACGGTGGCTATGGTACTCAGTTGCTGATCCAAGGGTCGCGGATCGAATCCCGGCTGCGGCGGCTGCATTTCGATGGAGGCAAAATGTTGAGGCCCGTGTGCTGTGCGATGTCAGTGCACGTTAAAGAACCCCAGGTGGTCAAAATTTTCGGAGCCCTCCACTACGGCGTCTCTCATAACCAAAGCTGGTTTTGGGACGTTATACCCCACCTAACAACAACAACGTGGTTCCTGCGCGTCGTCAGTAAAAAATATGGGCAGATCTGGGAGGTGCGCAAAACCCTCTGAGGTGCAAACAAGCCTTCGCGCGTTCCGCTGATAATAACATGAAAAATAAATGAGACAGAAAATGGTACACTGCAGTTTGTGCAAACGCGCTGGTCCCGTACTAGATGTAAAATTGCTTCATTCTAAGCGAAACGTTGCATACATCTCATCACTGATGACACCAGTGACGTCTCTGCTTGGCCAAAATGCTTTTATGGCGATTGATGGCACACCGTGGACGTTGCTTACTTTAGATAAGTTTCGGAATATATGGGCACAGGCAGTCAACACGCATATGGCGTGTGTGTTCACAGCCTGGACTCGTATTCCCGTAAAGTTACCTCTACTAAGCGCAGTCGTCATGTGCCACCAGTATGATGAGTATTTTATGACGACATTGAAGACCATCATGTCGGATACTCCTTTAGTACATACAGTTTCTAGAAAACCTAACCCTATGGCCATCGAGCTTTCTCAAGCTGTATCGAGACACGAGGGCAGACCAGACACCAATTAGACCTCTCTGCCCGCATAACCGTAGCTGCGTACACCACGACGTGTTGTTGGACTACCACGGTGCAGGGCTCAAGTGTAGCTCTGTGATGCGTAGTGAGCGAAATGAAAACGACAAAAAAAAAAAAGAAAAACGGTGGCACAATGCGTGTGCGCTTGAGATAAGTTTCGTACGAATAGCTTACAAACTATAAAAGAAATTCAGGCCAGTAGACGGTTTCATGGCGAAACAAATGAAAGAGGAAATTTCACCGTATGCGTGGCGCGCGTCCTATGTTATTTTCCGCAGGGTAGTTCGAGGTGAAAAACAATCGCTAGACGCTATTCTTGATAGCTAGCATGAAAAGGGTCATTGTACCTCAAGGGAAATTTGCCTCATATGGATTCCTTTTCTGAAGAATGATGCGCACGTAATGGAGAATTTTTAAATAAGTGGATTTTCCAAATGTTACGTGCGCGCTTGATACCCTCGCCGGTTACGTCGCGTTTACCAATAGCGAGTAATAGCTAAGCGGCTCAGCGGGACAGCGGGCCCAGCGAATGAGCGGAGGGGACAGCGGAGCGCATGACGAAAGGAAGAGTAATAGCTAAGCGACGCCCTGCACTTGTTTCAGCGGAACGTACTGCTGCGCCACCTGTTGAACAATGTTGAAGTTAATGTCGATCGAGCAGATGTTTTACCTGTCGAATAAATTGAACTTAATTGAAAGGATGTCGCGAAAGTCACTTTTCATTAGATCACAGGTGTTATGTGGGAACACATCTTCGTTTTTGCTACGTGACATGACGACACGCCGCCGCCGCCGCTTGTGTTCGGGGCTGCCATCTTGCAAAACGCTCGTACGCTGGCCCGCTGCGTACGCTCCGCTGAAGAGGCGAAATGAGCGGGGAAGCGGCTCGCTCCGTAAATGCGCTCGCTGTCCCAGCGTGCGGCGCATGCGCAGTGGGCGTCTCCGCTCGTTCGCTGGGCCCGCTGGCCCGATGAGCCGCTTAGCTATTACTCTCTAATAAAAGAACCGCTTCGCTGTTCCGACGGCTTTCACCCCGCGGAACTAGCTTGAAGTTTTCCGCCTTTACTGCAGTCTTTGTTGTCTAATGCTGTCACTCGAATTAAAACAGTATATACCGTAATATGCACGTTGTCAACGAAGCAGTGGGTGCCTATCTAGAAAGAAGTAGGTAATGAACTTAACAAATGTGAGAATCACATGTGCGCCCGACGCTAGCTACGCGATTAAGAAGTTGAGGTTCATCATCAGCTTTTCGCCCAATCTTTCAGTAGTGGGTTACCGCCACAAGTTAAAAAAGAAGAAAATGTGACCGCATAGATCCTGGTTGGCAGTTATCAAATTTATAGCAGAAACAAAAAGAATACCATGTCAATTTTTGTCAGATCCACCCTTGTGCTTAGTAAATACACTGATGAAAAGTAATCTAACTATTGTCTTGGCCAATCTCCTTCATTGGGTATGCGACAGCTTAGAAAGGAGAAGAAGAAGAAGAAGAAGAAGAAGAAGACCCTCGCGCACTCCAGGTCTTGGCCAATCCCCCGTAGTGGGTATGCGCCATATTTGAAGGATCATCATCATCATCATCATCATCGCGCATCATCTTACGGTTGGTTGCAGGCTTCGCTCGTCTTCCGTAAGTATTCCCATCGTGTTACCAGCCGACTCGTTTTTGTACAATGGTTGGACAATAGTTGAAAGCTTGGATTAATGCAACGTTCTAATGCAGTGATTCGTGGCTGAGGCGCAGACCCGACGACTAGCAGACTCAGTATGGCGAAGAGTGCATCGGGGAGCTTACCACGAAGACGCAAGAAATCAACATCTGCTGTGCGCACGGTGCCGTTCAGCTGGAAGGACGAGACTCGCTTGTATCAGCTATGTCGGCGTATGCCGGTACCCGAACCTCTCTTGAGGCATCTGGAGGTGCAGCTGAGAAAGGTGGACGTCGCTGACGTCGGGAACTTGCAATCTGTGAGCACCCGCGTGATTCGCTCCTCGTCATCAGGCAAGATATGTCACACCCAAGCCCGGTTCATCGCTGGAGATGCCTCAATGTTCCTTCCAAACGTGCACAAACGCATAACAGGCTTATGGCTCAATTACGTCATCGGCAACGACGTATCTCTGCTCAAAGCCGTGATGAATTCGCCGTCCCTAAGAAGAGTGAGAATGCACGGAGAACTAATTTTCCAGGAGAAAACGCTTCAGAGCATGTGCATTATGGAGCTTTCGCTGGGCAAGATTGAGCACCTGGAACTCTGTACGCCATCCGCGTACCCACTACATCACATTTTAATTGCAGTCCGAGACCTACTGCGCCCTGGAGCTAGCATGGCGTTGGTCGTTGTGACACAGCCGCAAGTGAGCTTCTTGTACGCGTTGTTGATGACAGGCGCACCGCTGCAGGACACAACAATAGCTAATCTGCTCGTGGGAGCCTTCACCTTATCATCGGATTTAAAAGAATCAGCTCTCAAACACGTGGAGTACTTGGCCAAAGGAAACCCTGCTCTCAGAAAGCTGACAACGAAGGCTCATCATTTTGTGAAATCAGCGCAAGCTACTGCGCACACTTCGTTGCTGGAGTTGAGGGAGCGAGAAGACGTAGCTCTTTTCATCGAAGTGGTCGAACTAAGCCATAGTGTGCGAAGCCTTACTGTGATCCGTTTTAAGTGTTGCGAGAAATTCTAGACGGCGTACTTAGACAAACTCACGTCCTGCCCAAGCCGAGCTCCAATTACGCTGCCACGCATTCGAGCTTTAGGAAAACTCACTGTGCTATCCAAGTTAGCGATTGACGTCCACAGATTCAAAGTCAACGAGCGCTGCGACATCTTTTGCACTGTCGCAGCGAGCAACAGGCTGCAACGTGTCATCGTGCGCAACATCACCGTGTATAAAGGCCTACGGGAAATGTTTAGTAAGATCGATATATTCTATCTTCCACTCAAAGACCATTTCCACGTGGGGCCTCTGAACATCGCAGCTCTTCCAGAGTGCGTGCCTGTGACGGCGGTGACTCTGAGCTACAATCACATTGAAAGAGTGGACGAATTCAGGTCGGCGCACAGTGTTCTGATGAACTACCTTCATATGCCCTCGCTTGGTGGGCACACCGTGACTAATATGCATGACGACAATGCGTATTAGGATATCCCTGCGTACTAAGAGTGGCGAGGAGTTTCGAAAACTTCAAGCTACGTCTTCCCGGCGGGTTCCATGTATACGCCGCGTAGGTCCCGAGGTGTTGAACAAGGCGCTGGCATCAAACACGAACTTGCGAAAAACCGCATGAGCATGTCATTGTGCGAGAGGGATTGTTAGACTGCGCTGCGAGTCCCGACGCTCAGCGAATTATCTGTGGTCAACTGCGGCTGCAGTTCAAGCGAGAGTTTCATTCCGTGTTTTGTTTGCGCGATGTATGGGCGCTATGGCTTCCTTCACGACCACTGCCAGACTGGGGAAGGGATGACGTGAAAAAGCTCATCTTGCAGGGCGTCACCAGGGGGAACTGCGGTCTTGTCGCTCGAGCGGCGCGCTTGGTGATGAGTCATCGGGATCCCTTTTTGTGCTTGCCTATTAGGGACACTCTCTGGAGTCGCCAAGATCTTCGAGATTGTCTATAGTGAATTAGAATGTGGTCTTGTAGCGCCAACAGCGAGGAGCAAGCACGCCGCCTTCGCATTGATGCAGCCTGCTCCTACAGTTTTGTGTTGGTCAACCCGCTTACTGACGTATACTGCTGATTTCGTTATTCTTCTTGATGACTTAATACACATCGATTATTATGCGCTTTTTTCAAGGCCCGCTGCGTTCATTCACTAAATGCTTACTCGTACGGTTCTCCATCCTGTTTTCGGACTCCCGTCTTGGGATGTCTCGCGTGCTTGCATAGATTTCAACGCAAAACATAGGCGCTCTTCCGGAATAGCCGTTTATGCTTGGTAGAGTATGCCGCTTCCTCCGCGCATAGTGCTGAGCGAGCTCTCATACAAAAGCAAAATCATATTTGCTTGGTTGGCTTGGTTCGCGCTGTGTAGCACTATTTAAAACAATGTACGCACATGTGGAGCACGCGTTTTAGAGTAACGCGTAGTCGAAGCTGTTGAAAAGAGATTCAGACAAATCATAATGTTATTCTATACATGCTAATAGCAGTTGCGGCAAGACTATCTGCCTCTTTACGAAGCTGCAGCACCGTTTACATTTCGCACAATGCACTGGTGATTGATCTGCCTGTACGCGGTGCGATTACGCACATGTTCGCCCAATACAGTTACGTTGTAGCGCTGGAAACAGCCGATGTGAATGGCCAGCGGAAATTGTAATTGATGCACGTTGGGGCTTCCATACCGTCGTCTTAGTTTTTCACCAGGTGCTTTATGAATTTCCGGATCGCATTGACCGTTACTGCTAAATAATTTTCAACGATATGCGAAAGTAGCTTCAAAGATCCTTCTGTGGTGCTCCTGAGGGCAGTATAGTACCACTTCGTTCCGCATTATTTAAAGAAGCCTGGAGTGAGCGTTTAAGAAAATTGAGGTCAAGGGTAGTAACAAGCACCGCACCACCGTGGGTCATGAAGTGGCCGGGAAGACGGTTGCAAATGTTGATTGAAAATTGGAAAAACAAAGGATGGTGTAGCGTTACGTGAGCTTTCTAGAAGGTTGTGAGATCATTCGACATCGAAGCTGTAACCTATGTTACACTCGGTGTGCACACTGATGTACCCTTAAGGTTTTTCGATTCATGGATAGGATGACGATGTATGAAATGCATGATGATACGATAGTTCTAATGATCAATGGAGCAATCAATGAAATACACTGATCGAATTCACGAATTACACTCACATCGCAAGGAAGGCTGGGCAACTACATGAACTTTGATAATCAGTCTCTCGTTTTATTTATTTGGATCACTACCCGCAGCGCATTGTGGGCGATAATACGGGGGCGTAAACCTTTGCTGAATAAATCCGCAGTTTTGCGGTCAGCCAAATCGCCAACCAAATGATTGCGGCCAACCAATTTTGAGGGCTATCACTGTTAGCATTGGGTGTAGTGGCACATCGACTCTGGATGAAATGTGGGGAATCTGGTAGGAAAAATAAAATTATTGATGTAGCCTCAGTGATTCGTTCTCGGGACAATATTCTCGCGCATTATCATGATCATCACTGACGTCGCTATCATCGTAGTTGCCATAATTAGCACTGACACCTTGATCTTTAACTCGTTTTCGGCGCTCAATTCTTGGCCAATCCACCTAGAATCTACATCTGGGTATCGAGTCACATCCAAGCAAAATATTTATTTCAACTTTACAGGACTCATGGGTAGAATATGGTAAGGGAGGCAATGTACAAAATATATCGGCATAAACGCTTTAAATAAGCTGTTGCAACAGTGTTACGAATAAAACAAACTAATTCGGAAAGCAATACATTGATAAAAAGCACGAAAAAGAGATGAATGGTGGTATAAAAAAATAACAAGAAAACTGCGCGTTGCCTGCACACGAGAAGAGGAACGTTAAAAAGGCACATTTTTTCGCGCCCATATTCAAACAAATTTAACACAGATAAAATTAGAAAAATATGCTTGCACTGAACTCATAAGTTGATTGATATGTGGGGTTTAACAACGTTTCAAAACCAGCTCTGATTATGAGAGGCGCCGTAGTGGAGGTCTCCGGAGATTTCGACCACCTGGGGTTCTTTAACGTGCACTGACATCGCACAGCACACGGGCCTCAACATTTCGCCTCCATCGAAATGCAGTCGCCGCAGCCGGGATACGATCCCGCGACCTTCGGATCAGCAACCGAGTGCCATAACCACTAGACCACCGTGGCGGGGCTGCACTCATAAGTGCAAGAGGAATCAGAAATAGCTAGTAGGAATGGTATTCCTCTTTCTTCTTCTCATTATTATTATTATATATTATTATTATTATTATTATTATTATTATTATTATTATTATTATTATTATTGTTGTTATTAGGTATGGTAACATAAAATACAAAAGGGCACAAAGGGAAGAAGGAAGGAGCAAGCTGGCAACTGCCGCCGAGTGGGGCACAACGCCTGCTTACTCTTTCAGGAGGAGGGAATGGTATACGCAAGAACTACAGTTTACGACAGCGAATGTAGAAGGAACTCATACTGGTGCGTGTAGCGTTTATATTGAGCATAAACGAAGGCGATGAAGAAGCATACGTTCTACTCAATCAGTCTGTACATATATTTTTGTTTTATTTCCTTCCATTTCTTCCCTTCAAATTCGTTTTCTTTCTCTTCCATATTTTTTTCCTGATGAAGTGGTATACGCGAAATACAATGTAAAACTCAGATTATCAGGTCTTGGCCAATCCCGCGATGTGGGTATGCGCCATTTATGTAGGATCATATTAATAATCATCACCATCCTTAACCACTATGCCTGATTTGGCTAAGACTTACGTGGATCTGCATATCTGCCTCATACTTGTTACAAGAGCAATTTACATAGTTAACTTCTTATAGTGCGACCTATGTCAAAACATTTTCGAAAGGACTGGCAGACGCGTTCTACGGTTTGGTCATGCTCTCTCACTGCCGAGCAGATGCCTCTTGAAGGATTCTTTTTCGCAGTGCCGTGAGCAGTATTCCTGTTGCCCTAGCACCTTTACATGAGGGAAGCATCTGGATTTCGTATTTCGAAAACAATTCGTAATCTCTCATCTAGATATTGCACATAAATATAGGCGAACGCACTTCAAAAAGTCTTGTTCCAAAAATATACCCGTTGTGTCTGACAACAAAGTGCAAACTTAATTTTCGCGATTTGTAACAGTAATGCCCTAGATATGGTCAAAAACAACGAGCATCGATACGTGTATAGTGAGTTTGACAGGGTGGTACGTTCACAACCTCCAACAAAGAGGCCTGGAGGAACGCTCGGTGAAGTAGAGAAAACAGGCGCGGATTTGCAACTCGTTTTATTATAGAACATCCAGCTAAGAGTTATCACCTGATATCTTGTTCCTTATGGTCGCGCTGTTCCTTTGATGTTGCTTCGTAATGTAGGCCTCAAGTTGCACGAAAAAAGCGGTTGATAGTTATTGTGGAGTGATCAAAGCAAATGATAAATTCGTAATAGCATTGGTAGGTGAGCAGACGAACACACATATATAGGCAACTTCAACGGGGGACCATGGGCTGCTCCTAGTTAAAGTAGCAACACTGACGCCACTTGTCGGCGTCAGTGCTGTGGATGGCGGGCTCACTCCTCGCCGTTCTCGCGACAAGACCATATTCTAATTCACCATAGACAATCTCGAAGAGCTTCTGGACTCCAGAGAGCGATCCCGACGACCCATCACCAAGTGCGCCGCTCGAGCGACAAGACCGCAGTTCCGCCAGGTGACGTCCTGAACGATGATCTTTTCCACGTCATACCCTCCGCATTCTGTGAGTTCGCGCTGAAGCAATATAAAGCGCCCCACCATCGCACAGACAAACCTCGGAATGAAAGTCTCGTTCAAACTGTAGCCGCAGTTAACCACAGAGCTCGATTAGCTTTGGGACGTGCAGAGAAGTCTAAACAAGCCTTTTTGCTGGGTGACATGCTGAGTGTCATCGTTTTCGAGTTCGCGCTGAACACCAGTGCCTCGATCAAATGACTTTGAGACGTCGGATCCTGCGCGGCAAATAAATGGCACCCAACGGGAAGACGTAGCTTGAAGGTTCCGAGCCTTGCGCCGCGCTTATATACGCAGCGATGTCGTTAAACACAGCGTCGTTTATACGTATGAGTGAGCGTGTCAACACCAAGCGACGTTATCAGAGGGAAGTTCATGAAAAATAAACACCAGTGCCGACTAGAATTCTTCCACTCAGTCAGGGTGATATTAACTCAGTGTCACCGCCGTCACGCCGTCGACAGGTTGAAGTACGTTGCTCGGTGCCATTGTGAATTAAGAAAAAGCCACCGCACTCGATCACTCCGAATCTCGTCGTCAATCGCCAACTTGGAGAGCACAGTGCATTTGTTAAAGCTGGAATCCAAGGAAGCATCACTGCGTCGCGGCTAGTGCGGAACATCACTTCGCCCTAAGTACGCCGTCACAAATTGCTTGCAACGCATAAAACGGACCGCAGTAAGGCTTCGCACGCTCTGGATTCGTTCGACCACTTCGGTGGAAAAAGCCATACCTTCTGCCTCCATCAGCATCGACTTCGCGACGACTATCTTTAGCAACGACGCGTGCTCGATGTCTTGCACTGCAATTGGCAAGGCCGCCCTGTGAACAGTGTGATGGGCCCACGTTGTCAACTTTGTGAAAGCATCGTGTTATTCGGCCTGTTTGCGGGCTGATCCCTTAACATCCAATGAGAATATGAATGCTCTCAAGAAGAGATTGGCCATTGCGATCTTCTGCGGCAGTGCGCCTGTTAACATTGTCGCATACAAGTAGCTCACCACAGCTGTGCCGCATCGACCGACGCCAGGATGGCTACAGGGCATCGTAGCTCACGTACTGAAATCAAGATATGATGTAGTCGGCTTGCAGATGGCGCCCAGAGTTCCAGGTCCTCGATCTTGCTCAGCGAGCGTTCCGTATTGCACATGCTCTCAAGCATTTTCTCCTGGAAAATCATTTCTCCGGGCATTCTCACTCTTCTTAGGGACGGCGAATTCATTACGGCTTTGAGCAGAGAAACGTCATTTGCTATGACGCGATTGAGTTCTAAGTCTGCCACGCATTTGTGCACGTTCGGAAGGAACTCTAAAACGTGCCCAGCGATGAACAGAGCATCGGTGTGACGCCGCTTGATTGATGCAGAGAAGCGGATTTCACGGATGCTCACCGATTGCAAGTTCCCGACGTCAGCGTCGTCCATCTCTCTCAGCCGGACTCCCAGATGCCGCAATAGACGCTCGTATTTTGATATGCACCCAAATAGCTGGCACACGTAGGTCTCATCCGTCCGGGTACGGGATACCATGCGCAGTGCAGATGTTGATTTCTTATGTCTTCGTGGTGAACCGCCTGATGCACTCTTCGACATATTGCCTCTTCACGTCGTCGGGTCTTTGTCTCAGCCACGAATAATTGTATTGGAATGTCACACTGTTTCCAGCTTTCCGCGGATTGCCAATTGTTGTAACGCTTGAGTTTTTTGGCAGCACCGAGAGAATACTTGCGGATGACAAGCGAAGCCTGCGGGAAACTGGTAATGATGAGCAAAAATCTATTCGGTCAGATTTGCTTCTTCTTTGACTTCTGGGGGTAACCCATTACTGAAAGAATGAGAAAGATACTGTTGATGATCCTCAACTTCTTCTTCTTGTAGCTAACGCCAAGGGCACGTGTATAACCTTAGCCCCTGTCACTTTTGTTAGAGCTAATCGCTTAATATTTACAGTATAGGCTCTTGCGTTGACAGCATTGGCATATTAAGGTTTCAGTTGAAGTAACGGTATTTGAAAACAAAAATTGCAGTCAAAGCGAAAAACTTCAATGAAGTTGCACGCCACGAAAACTGGCGAATCTGAGATTTTATCGTTAATCGTGACGTAACTGGCAAGGGATTTAAGCGGTATGTTCGTGGCTCCTGGGATTGAACCTGCAACTTCGAGGTAAACTTTTTCTACCCTTCATCGTATGGTATTCTTCTTTTCTGCACCTGCACTCACTACAGTACCACTTCATTCCGGATGATTTCGAGAAGCCAGGAGTCAGCGTTTTAAAAGAAAGTTGAGAAAGGGCATTAGCAAGAACCGCACCATCGTCAAGTGGCCGGGAAGATGGTTGTAAATGTTGACTGAAAATTAAAAAAAAAGGATGGTGTATCGTTACGTGATGTTTCTAGGAGGTTGTAGGATCATTCGACATTCAAGCTGTAAGCAATGTTAGACTCGATGTGTCCACTGATGTAACCGTAAGGCTTTGCGATTCACGGATAGAATGCGGATATACAAATGCGTGGTGATATGATAGTTCTAATGAATAATGAAGCAGTAAAGGAAATTTTAGTTCAGGAATTTTAATTCACATTTAAAGGAAGACTGGTTAATCAGATGAACACGGAGAAGCAGTCTTTGATATTATTTATTTGGGTTATTACCCGCAGCGCATTGTGGGCTGCGGCTAATACGGGGGGCGCAAACCCTTGCTGAATAAGTTCGCAGTTTTGCGGTCAGCTAAATCACCAACCAGATGGCTGCGGCGAACCAATTTTGAGGGATGTCGCTCAAAATTAGCTCATCGTCAGGGAGGATTGGCAGAAAATCGGCTCTGCAAAATGAAATGACTGATGTGCCTTTAGTCTTTTATTCTTCAGCCAACATGGGCAAAAACGTGCCAGTAATTGACCAAAACTGGTTAAAATAGATCCAGTTAGGAATGATTGAAATAAACCAGATTAGTACAAGGTATAAGTTAACGGTAACTAATCGTATAAACAGAGCAAACTGAGCGAAAGTAATCCGGAAACGTTGATGGTCAACACCAGAGAAACGGTAGGGAAAAAGAAGTGAATCACTGCGCTGCAGCAGGACAAGCTTACATACACTGGATGCATTCCCATAAAACCGATCAATAATGGTTAACGATGAAATAAATGGATCCAGGTCAAGAACGCTTAAGACAAACCAGATTAGTATAGTAATACAGAAGATACACATTAAGAGAGATTAATGGCGTAATGAGATCAAATTAAGCAAAAATAATATCAAAACGTGTAAGATAAACACAACAGAAACGCAGGGGAAACAGCCGAAGCAGCTGTCTGCAATTCGTACAGCCTTCGATGCAGTCAAACTGCCTTAGATATTTTTTTATTTTAAGGACTTTACAGGGCCAGTGAGGAACATTGAGTAAGGAGGTCACTGCAAAAAGAAAAAAAAAACCGACATAACACCTTTAAAAAGCTGTTTAACAGTGTAACGAATAAAACAAGCTACACTGGAAAGTAACGCAGTCAGAAAAAACACTAAAAATAGAAGTAACCCATACAAGTATGCAGAAACGGCGCGTTGCTTGTGCACGAGGATGGGAACGGTAAAAATAAAGGCACATTCTCTGGCTCCAATATTCAATTATACAAAAAAATGCCGATAAAATGACAAATGTATGCTTGCACCTCTCTGCTAGAATTAAGAAGAATGACAAAGAACTACCAGAGTGCTAAGAAAGAATAGACCTCTCCTGGGGTACGTCACAAAAGGGCCGTGACGTCACCCACGTGACCCTGGCGCGCACGTGCGAACGGACTGGTTGGCAAAACATTGCAGCGTTCGGCGTGGTTGCATGCTGCCGTACGGGTGAACCGAGTTCGTACTCGTTTGTTTTGTGCGCGTGCACATGGCCGCTTTGACATGGTGGTTAGCTTTTGCGATGGAGAATATGCCAAACGCGCGATAAAGGGCAGTGGCATCGGGGCCTTGTTTTTTTCCTCGATTTCCGAAGTCCAAACTATACAGTGATGGAAAGCCTGGGTGCGAGCTGTGCGCAGTGTATAACAGCAGCCGCCGGACAGCAAGAGATTTTTGGATTACATTTCATCGCTGGTAGGTGCTAGCCTGTTACCTAGAGCTCCTAGGCGTTTTGTTATTTGTGCTTCCGCAGCATTTGTGAGCATGTATATTTTATCAACTCGGGTGCCCGGTCTCGATTTTCTGAGCTCCCGGAGTGGGTAGCTAACGTGTTTGCTAAGAGGACTAGCGTTGAAACACAAAGAAAAAAGTGTGAGCGTTTTGAACGCGCTTTGAAACGGAAGCATTCCTTCAGTAAGCGGTAGTTCCGAATGCTGTGCAGATTTTTTCATTTCGCGCTCACTTCGCTGTAACTTGCGTCGGGCTGGCACTCCAGATGAAAATTTTGTTTGTGTTTTCGGGCGCTATAGCACCACCAGTCTCGCCTGTTTTCGACCGTATAAAAGTTTAGTTCCTGAGCAGAAAGAACGGAAGGAAATGCACATGAGCGCTGCAACTCAATCGGCCATGCAAGTACAGTGCGCAGTGTGGACGCTGCCTGCAGCTCGTAAGGCATGGCGGTGGTTCTCCGCGATGGTGTTTGCTTTGAAAAACATGCATTCCATGCCTGGTTGGCAAAAGTCTCAGTGTTCGGCGTGGTTCCATGCTGCTGTACGGATGGACCGTGTGCGTACTGGTTTTTGTGCGCGTTACCTGGCCTCTTTGACACGGTGGTCTTTTGCGCTGTAGGATGTGCCAAACGCGCAACAAAATTAAGGCAGCGCATCGTAATATTTTCTTTTTCTGGATTTCCGAATGACAGCAGTCGACGGAAAGCGTTGGTGCCCTAGTTCGAGACAAGCACTAGATGCACGCGGCCTTTCACTAAGCCGTACGCTTTGAGCGATCAGTAACGCTTCATGGCCTCTGCATTGTACGGGCCAGGCATGCTCGCGAGGTACATACACAGCTGAACGTTTGGTCAAGGTTTTAAGGTCGTTCTTCCATTCCGAAATGGTGCAGGGGTATAGATACTGCATTCCAGGAACTTGCATTACATTTTACAGTACCAATCTAGAAGGGAGTATTGATAGCGCGTAAAATGTTTATAAACATTAGCGTGAACGAAGGCGGTGAAGAAGCCGTGATCAGCTGTCGCTCCTGGTTCATGCAGGTTCGGCCAGTATGTTTTGCGGATCTGGTTGCTTGGCGTGCTTTGTTTTGATTTTTTTCCTCATCTGATCCCGCTGTGAACCCCTGATGTAGCTTTTTTCTCCGAGACAGACGTTTTTCCTCTGGACAGCTTCCCTTTCCACCACTGACATCCCTGTTGAGGCTTTTCTTAGCAGCTGCATTCACTGCGTCGCAGTTACTTTAGTATCGACGAACGGGGGATCAATACGCTTGAAGAACGCAAAGGCAATTCAAGAGCAACTGCGGAAGGCGACCCCATACTTGCAGCCTATTACGGATGTAACGTAACTTGGGAGAGGGGCATCCTGTGCTGCTCTCCAGACCAGACCCGTGTTTCCAACATCCTGAAGTGTGACTCATTTGCAAATAATCCAATGAGCCTATTTATGCTGCACATCTAGGCCGTGTTAAAGCCTTAGTTCGTGGTGTCGAGTCGAGCCTATGCGCCTCAGAGGTCTTAGACGTGTTTTCCGCGGCTGCTGTCATTTCCGTGTACCGATGTTCGCGCATGGCTGATAATCAAAGAATCTATACAAAGTCAGTTATATTTTCAGATTTGCCGGGACAATTGAACCGACGGAAGTTAAGGTGTGGCCTTTAATATATAGGGTTGAAGCACTGAAGCTTGCTCCTTGTCCCCTACAATGCATGCAGTGTTGGCGATATGGGCACGCAAAGGACGTAGACCTCTACCCGTTGTCGCATTTGCGAAGAACTTCATTACTCAAAAACGTGTTCTTCCCAGTGCGACCGATGCTGTTTGTGCGAAGGTCATTCTGGATCACTGCGGTCTGAAGATCCATCTGCATGCACTGCGAGAGAGAAAAAGCTTCACATTTTGAAATTATAGAAAGAAAACAATGTTTGTTTCGTTGTGTATCGAAGTAAGATACGAACGGGCCAGTTCCTAGCAGGAAGAAGACATCTTGCTTTTTTCAGTGTTCGCATTTATAAGTAATAAGAGAAAGGTTGTTAAAGAAAGTACATAGGGTACGCTGAGATAAATGCCGGCATCGAGTTAGTCGTGACAGGTTTTGATTATCATATCGGTAAAATGTTCGCGTAGGTTAGCGCGCGCTATTGCACTAGAACGCTGTCGTGCATATGCCGAAGCTGCGACTCGCAATACGAAAGCTATGGAAACTTCTATTGGTGATGCTGTGGCTCCTTCTGTTGAAAAGGCTGTGGAAAGTGCTCTGAGCACTATGTTCGACAACATTTCAGAGACAATCGGGCAGATTTTGGCGGCTCATATGTCGCACATATTACCTGCTGCATGATGAAACGCAGATGGAGCAGATCTAGTAGCGACTCTAGAGGAGAAAAATCAGAAAGCCTCGCCTGAACATTGTGACAGTGCTAAGCCTTCCTATTCTAGCGCCGTGCAGGATGGTGGTATTTGTTGAGACACCCCAACCCAAAGCACAGAAAACATTGACGCAGACATCAGAACAATTTAGCGTAGAGCTGCTCCTTACTCCCCAAGATCTGTTCGTCTACATAAGATGAATACAAAAAAAGCGTCAAAATAATGATCTATTGAAGAAAGATTGTTAAGAGATAACATTCTGCCGGCGGCAGTCGATACTGACTCTATATGCTATCCATATAGGGACATTGAAAATACTGCAGTGGAATTGCCACCGCTTCAGTGTTGTGCTGTAACGTTACTGCAAAACAATCCTCACAACTGTGCTTCTAGTTTCTTCTCCGTGGCATGGTTTGCCAGACTGATTCTACGCATCTTACGTGGGGAATGGGAAAAGGGCGCATAAGGAGCGCCTCTATAAAGGCCCTCCTGCAACATAGCGCTCTGCCTGTCGCATTAGCTTATTCCCTTGGTGCAGCTTACGTCAGCTTTGCCAGTCAAAGCTTGAGCCCGCGGTATCCCGTATGCTGTTGGCGACCCAATAACTCGGAGGTAAGTGCAATGTGCGCAGAAGCGGGCTGCAAAATGAGTAGGCTCTAGCTCTGGGGGAAGCGTCAACGCCTTCCCCGAACTCCCACGCTAAGCACAAATAAAATCTGCGAATACACTATTGTTGAAAAGAAGCCACCAGAGCGAAGTTATTCCGCTGCCACGGAATATAAGGGTTAATTTACGTGCAATGAAAACACGTACACAACTACCTGATGATGGTGCCAGTGCGCTCATAATATGCCACATTGAGCCCTTATATTCTGAGACAGGGGGAAAAGGGGGCACACAAAACCGCACCCATATTTTGCCGGACATGAGGCGACTTCGGGAAACAAATATTGGAAAGTCAGGAGCAGTGTTTTTTCTCCTTTATTTTTTAAATGGATATTTTCTTTTCAGGAAAAAGGCTGAATAAGCCATTCTTTTTTTCCCCTTCAGTTCCACATAGGAAGTCGTCGTTTTACAAGCATATTACGAATATGGTTATCCTCATATTGCTTTTGTTTCAAACTTCTGCATCAAATAGCAAACGAACGCTGACGAATAAAACTGAAAAACATTTCTCATTTGGGCCATGTTTTGGAAAATTTAACGAATAATATTTCAGGAACTAAGCAAATGGTGATACATAACGGGGCGTTCATGCATTGCCTGGTGTTCTTCAACGTGCACTGACAGCACACGGGCCTGAGCATTTCACCTCCATCGAAATGCAGCCGCCGCTGCCAGCATTCGATCTCGCGACCTTCGTATCAGCAGCCGAGTACCATGGTCACTAGACTACCAGTGCGGTTTTTTTTTGGAATTTGATGTTTTTCTTAAATTCTTGCTGATTTAAATATTGCGTCGTCTCTTCTGTTCGTTTTAGGAAGTCGATATTATGCACGGGTTTTGCCAATATAACGCTCTGTTTGCACATTTATTTCAAGATTCCCTCTTTTATAGAGAATGCACCATGGTGCACCAAAAACGATAAGACTTTTCTAATTTCGGCCGTGTCTGCGAATTCTTAAAACTTTTTTGCTTTCTGTGCCATCAAAGAAAAAAAATTCTGCAGGTTCCACGCATTATGGGAATCGGTGTCATGCAAAGCAGTAAGCGAGGAAATTCCCTATGAGGAATTCTTTGCCATTCAACCCAGTGTTACGAGTAGGATCAAGGTCTTATATAGTGCAAAGCGCATGAGTACCAAGCGTGGGCTATACCAGGAACGTTGACAGCATAGTAGCGACTGAATCGTAGCTCATGGTACGATGTAACCTGAGCACCCACATTAGTCCAAAGCACAGTCGTTTGTTTTGTCTAAGAAAAATGCACTATACGGTGCGTTGATGTATTAGCATAAGCGTCGTTTGTTGATGTATTCCTATGGGATCGAGAAACGTTGCACAAAAGGATACTGAATGGTAGCAGAACATATGTATTGCTATGATATGGCTTATCACACATCAGAAGCGCAATTAGCGTTACACCAGCAGCGTCATTGTAAGTGCTGGTGCAATCGGCTTATTTAGTATATACATACCATGCGAGAGGGGCCGCCGTAGCCTTTAGTGGTAGCGTGCTTGCTTGGCACCTCGAAGGCATGTGTTCGGTAACCCCCTACTGCTTGATAAGTTGCATGTGTGTCCGTGTGCTTATGTCTACATTTTAATTTCAAGCGAGCACAAACGATGTTCCTCTCTTGTTTTAAGAGGGGAGCTCTTTAATCCGGCCGTCCCCTGTGTGGGCCGATCCTGGAGGCAGGGAACCATGTGAGGTGCAGAAAACTACACGTGATTGCAGTATCGTTAATCGTGACGCACATGACTAGTATATCAAGCTAGTGATGTAAAGATCGACCATTCATGTCTATCATGTATTTATGCGCCAGCTCCCAAATATTTGGTTACGCCAGGTGAACGAGGCGACTAGGAGCACCGAGACTCAAATTCGCCAAGAAATGCTTGGCATTTAAAATGCATTGACGCAATTGGCATTGAAGAGTACTAAAAGGACCGGCAAAGGTTTGCGACACAACTTTCCTAGCTTACTTTGAATTCGGCTCTGAAATCGGACAATATTGCGGTAAGCAATATCAGGACGCATGCGCCGCCATCATAAGTTTTTTTTTGCCGTTGTGGGAGTGGTTTGTTTTCGGGAAAGAAATTCGCGGTTTTGGACAGTTTTAAATGACCTTCATAGTGTACACACACACACACACACACACACACACACACACACACACACACACACACACACACACACACACACACATATATATATATATATATATATATATATATATATATATATATATATATATATATATATATATATATATATATATATATGTATGTTCAAAAGGAGAGATTAACACGATTAACAAAAACAATATAAGTTTACTGGCGTCAGTAAAGTTATACTGTTTTTGGTAATCGTGTGAATCTCTTCTTTTGAAAATATTTATTCGGGCTCAGGGAAATCTTCTTTGTGGCTATATATATATATATATATATATATATATATATATATATATATATAGCCACGCAGAGATAGAAAGAAAGCCGAGTGGGTCAGAGAACAGACGGGAGTCGCCGACATAATAACCGACGTTAAGAAGAAAAAACGGACATGGGCAGGCCACGTGATGAGAAGGATAGATAACCGATGGACAGTTAGAACGACGGAATGGATACCAAGAAAGGGCAAACGTAGCCGCGGACGACAGAGAGTAAGATGGGGGGACGAAATCAAGAAATTCGCAGGCGTCAAATGGAATCAGCTCGCGCAGGACAGGCAAGAATGGAGAGCATTGGGAGAGGCCTTCGTCCTGCAGTGGACATAAGATAGGCTGATAATATATATATATATATATATATATATATATATATATATATATATATATATATATATATATATATATATATATATATACAAACCAGACAGTACAAAGATGTGCGACCACAAGTGTGTGCCACCAGCAGCTCTGGGCCGCCCCGCCCAGTTGCGCTCCCAATCAGCCACTATTGTACGACATTAAAGCCTGGTGATGTGAAGCGGTGGGTAGGGTGCCTCATTCATTGCCGTCCACCAGAGCCTTAGTCCATCGAATTGAGGAAGAATGAGAAAGGGAGATTTTCCGGTCGCAATATCTTTGCTACGAGCAAACCTTTTCGAAAAATTATTTCGGCGTTATATTTCTGACAGGCTTTCAATACATATCAAGCCGTTTTTAGAAGCAAGCGCAATGGTTGTATTATGGGTTACGCGTCTTTGTGTTTCTTAATGAGGTTACACAAGCGTTCGGCTTTCATTTGTCACATTGTTTATTTCAAATGCCACACAGCGAACTCCGCATAAACACCATCAGGTAATATTGGACTGACGGCAAGATTGGGTTGAACGCAATAGAAGAAAGAAGTGCGCGTGCAGTTTATTCAGCGGACAATTTTCCTGGCCGGACCGTGAGCGTTGCGTCTAGGCTTATAAACCTTCGCCGTAAAAATCCTTCGATAGTGTCCATCTATAATTGCTATCGCAATGAATATTTGGCTGAGAGCCAGCAAGAGTTAAACAACGCTCGCCGCGACCAAAGTCGGGAGTGTGGAACGTGCTATTATGTTCGAATATCGCTCACGTCCTTTCTTGGGAAGCGCTGTTCATATGGTGTGATAGTGGGCTAAGACAATGCAGATGTTCATCTGCTCTTATTCGCCTCGGTGTCGTAGCTTTTCGGCGCTGCCATGGAAACTGTTATCAGTTCTTTTATTAAACCACCATCTTTCTACAATCAATTGCGCCTGCATCTGCGACAAAGCCAACAAAGATTTATATTTCTTTTTTCTTGTTTTCTTTTCACACTTCGTGGGTATAGTTCGAGTAGAATTGCTCCTACCGTGGCCTCCGCGATTGGCTCCGGCAGCGCGCCACTGCCAGGGCTGATCGCGGAGGCCACGCTCCCACATAAGTTGCCGCCCGGATCAGCGAGTGTCGGACAAGGAACACAGTCTGTGAAAGCAGTCCTTCATGGTCTCTGTAATGTAACTAAGTATTCCTTCAGCTCCATTATCACTGTCCATTACGCTGTTCTGAAGCAACCAGAACGAAACTCATGACCACTGAAAACAAGCTGCACATACGAGTGCCGTCATCGGTGACGACAGCTTGCGACATGAACCCGAGTTCAAAACGGGTCAGTCGCTTAGGCTTCCTGTCCTACGTGAGAGATTCAGATGTTTTTCCGGGTGTACAGTGAAAATTGTCTTTAGAGGGACGGCGCTCACCAGGGATACTTTGTCCTTGACCTCCTTGATGATCGCTTCCACCGAGACTCCCGTCACCTTGTTCTTGCGAACGGCCCTCTCGAGTTCTTTCCTGGCTTCGTCGTATCTCCCCATTGCGAGGAGCCAGCGCGGAGATTCAGGAAGAAAACTGTAAGAGTTTGCAGTCTTGTACTCATGGGCACATGGAAATATAGGCCCATGTGGGAGATACTGGGCGTTTTTTTTTTCTAGTTGGCACAACTGCATTAAAAAAACACCCAGGGCCGACGCCTCAATTCTAGCCCTTGAGCGGGATTACTCGAAAGGGCGGGCATTAGCGGCGCTAAATTTCAAAATGCAATATCAATTGGTGGCGATACCTTGCTAATTAAGCTTTTGTAACAAGTGCTTAATGTGTATGCTGTAATTTACTGATTGCAGTATGTGCAAGGGTTTGGAATGCCGCACCCCTTTCAACTAACTCTCCAGTCTCCAGGTGCCACCAGTGCAGAGTTAAATGTTCGGAAAGCGTACGGCAATACACATCGGCGGCACAGTTATTTTCGTAGCTAGATACGTAAAACGGAGTTAATGGCAAGTAAGCGAGTTGAACAAGCTGGCATCAGTAGCAGACAATTTGACGGCGCACCGCAGGTCCACTGCAGAAATGTCCATGGAACACTCACCATGTCCCCTTAAGGCTTTAGAGTAGCCTCGTAACATTTCTAACGGCGGGTAGCAATATTGTCACGCGGTCGTGATGACGGATGACGCGGAACACAAACCATTACACATCGAACTCTTTCTTTCGCGCTCCTGCGTCCAGCAAAGAAAGCAACTATGACGAGGATAGCGGTAAGCCCAATAGTCAGTTGTCGCTAAAAAGTGATCAGCGGTAAAATGCATCGGCTTTTTACATGCATCACTTGTACATTCTACCGTTATCACTGATGCCAGCGTACATTCTAGAAAGCGCTCAAACATACTACGTGTCGGGCATGCAAACTTTGTAGAACAGACGGCGTCGTTCGTGAAGCAGCATGCAAGTCCAAGCGCGGCCTGCACCGAGCGGTAACGCGCCTCACAGGAAAGTGAAAAAGGCAGTCTCCGTGAAACATGACGAATGAGTTCCGCGGAAACCCGCAAGGTGCAGTAAGGTTTATGAATTTTCCCCTTCCATAAACGTTACTCCCTCTTGCGGGTTTCCGCAGAACTCCTTTGCCATATTCCTGCCAATGTGCTTCAAATTGTCGATGGATTCGCCCTCGCGCTGTCAATCGCTAGCCTCCTGGTTAGTTCAATTGGCAGAGCGAGCGCCCTGGACAGGCGTTGGTCCCTGGTTCGAACCCCGGACCAGGACAAACTTTTCGGCAACTGAGAAGCTTTCATTTCTGAGAATCACTGTGAATTTTTTGTAGCCTTGTGCTAAAAAACCGGTGGATGCTAATTTTTCCTTTTCACAACTACTTGAAACAAAAGAAAAGTACATGTGGCCAATACCGCAATACATCTAAAAAAAAGCTCGGCGTTCACGAGTACGGCATCCATTTGTGATCACTGTGCTGTTACTTTTTTCTCTTATAGTGGAAATGCACGCACTGTTGAATGTAACTTCTCTGAGGGTTACGCCTATTAGTACCCAAGGCCAGTGATTACCTTAATAAAAACCTCGTATAGAACACTTTCAGTGTAAAGATAATATGATTCATGTTCTATAATATTAATTATGTTAAAATAACAGCATGTTCAAATGCGTCTCATTACCAACTACATTTATATGTGCATTGTTCAGGGCGCAGTCACTCGGTTCCTTCACTCTCAGTGACGTTGTCACATAACTGCGCGAGTTTATCAGCCGTTCATGCAAAGCATAGCGAACCATTTAACGTGCGTTGTATTTGTCCTTTCTTCTCCTTTCTTCTTTTTCGTAAAGCCAAAAAAAGGAAACGGTTCTGCGTGCAAGTATTTGTACGAACCTTGCCTTTTCTTTTTTTTTTTTCGTTTTCACCGATGATTTTCCAAATCTTGTATCACTGTACAAATTACACTCGCTCTGTTTTGCAGGCCGTTCCACGTAACTACAGTGTTCCATGTAACGATCGAGTGCTCTACAAACTTCTCCCTCCCTTGACAGCTCTCCTTTACCCCGTACGCAATAAAGAGCTGTGTGACGATGCACAACACGACGGATGTACTAAGGGCCTCCTCGCCATGGTACAGCGGGCTCTAAACGTAGCTGCCGGACTCATCCTAGGGACCCCGTACTAGGGGTTACTCCTACGCTGCTTTTTCCATCCTCCCATTCCATTCTATTCCATTCCATTCCGTTCCCCATTTTTCTATTCCGTTTTCAATAAGAATATGAATAATTATGTCTTACTTTCTATTTCTTTCTCTCTCGCTCTCGAATACTGCATGTATGCGGTCTTTTCTTTGCACTCGCTTTGAATGCCATCACGTTGAACGAGAGGCAAAAACAGAGACGATGACACAAGAAGGAAATAAGGACAAACTCTTCGCGCAAGAGTTCAACATGAACTCCACAAACTCGCCCGTATTTTAGTTCCTCTAAGTTGAATGCTATCTTTACTTTCACCTCTCATGAACGGGACAGCCTGATAACGCAACGGGCTGGAGCACCGTTGAGAACGCTGACGAAGAGAGAAAAAGGAAATATATTATAGAACACAACTGTTAAACGTACACTAACACTATATCTGCGAAAGTGACATTGCACGAAAATCGCCACGACCGAACACCCACCACCACTGCCACCATGCTGTATGTACTTACAACCAATTGACGACACCGCCGAACGCAGCAACCGTGATGGCGCCCTGGAAGATCATCCAGTCTCGAAAGAGCCAGGCGAGCCCCGTCAAGGTCAGTAGCCCTGTCGTCCAACCGCCAGTTGAAATGAACGAGCCCAGCGCCCGGTGACGGACCGACAGCACTTCCATCGCTGCGTCAAAATCGCCGCCATCATTGTTCGCTTGTGAGGAAATAACAGGTACCTCAAAAATGCGCTCGCTCGTATTTCGAACAGCACCCCTTTTCTTCCCTGGCAGGCAGGTGCCTTGTTTGGGGCCCTGGTGTTTACAGATATAAACGAGAAAAAAAAAAAGATCCTGCAAATCGAACGCATTGTGGGAATCGATGTTATGCAAACCAGTCACAGAGGAAATTGCCCATTACGAATTGTTTGGTATTCAGGCGAGTGTTACAGTAGGATCATTGGGAAAGTTCCCGTTCTTCTTTCAACAAATGACGTCATTGGGCGCACCGACTAAGTCGCTTGAGGCCAAAAGAGCATTCGCTGACTCCATAATCGTGGAAAGATCGCCTACTATGCTTTATTTGTTCATTTTGAACTAAATAAATAAAGAAAATGTATGTATCTTTTCTGAAAGAGCAACGAAGAAAGCAAGTGACTTAGGCGTCTTCAGTGACGTCATTTGTTGAAACAAGAAACCAAATGACGTTGTTAACCGAGTTGTGTTTTAAACCTAATTGCGAATTCACTGGTGCGTGCAGTTCAATAATATTTGGCTCACACGTTCACAGGAGCCTCCACGACCCGACAGGCACCATTTTTTGGCTATATTCAATGACTGCTACAGGGCCCCAGTATGAAAGGAAAGGGTTCTCAACGCACAACAGTAAATAATATCATCGCTAGCGTGCGAAACATTGAAGATAACTTGTACAGCCCTCAGCGCAGTCTTGACTCAAGTTAGCTGGTTGCAGTCTGTCACGTGTATATTGTAACGTGACGAATTTTACTCCCTCGAAAACACTAATAATACCGAACCACCACAATAATTTCACCTTCTCCGACCTCGTATTCGTCTTTTCATCATGAGCCCGTTGCTCCACTGGCACTCGCTTTGCCCGGTACCTTAAATAGGGCACCGAGTCAGGCTTTCGGAAGTCATACGTACTGTTTTGTTTTAGTGGCCTCTGGAGGGGCCAAATGGAAGTATGGACGCCTCTGTCTGGCCCGATTATTGCGCATTCATCCTGGTTGCGTCGTCGAGCTGCCTAAGGAGTGTGTACAAACAGACGAAGTTGCAGTGGCTTGCGGGGGTTTCATGTCCGTACCGATAGACTACCAAGCGAAGATACCGCATCAAAGTCGCATTTTTTTTCCTAGACGCAGAAAATGGAGGGAGATGTAAACGAATCAGTATATATGAACAGTCACTTAATATTCAGGCAGAAAGAGGAAAGCGTTGGATAGAAGCGTTAACTTTGATGGCTGCTTTCTATACGAAAATAAACACTACGCCTCTGCGATAAACTCTCACAAAAAGACCCTGTGGATAAAATATTCCCTTGTGGTCGACATCCGGCTCTACCGGCGACACAGGAAGGGTGAACAGTCAGCGCGTCAGTTTGTCGTGTCTAAGCGCTGCCGACACGCAGTGTCAAAAATGGTACATGACGGTGTAATGGCTGGGTACTTAGTCACTCAGAAGACTAAGCCGCGTATTTTTGAGGAATTATATTGGCCAGGCATCATGGCGGATGTGGAAAAGTTTGCAAAAGAGGCAAAGACACAGCGCAATCAGAAGAAACGAGAGGGACAGAATAAAGCCTCAAATCGCAACCTCCATGCCGTCCCTCCTGTTTGTTCTGCTTGCGTTGAGTCTTTACCTTTTTGCACAGTATGAAGCCAATAGCCCAACAGCATGTGTTACTAAGGGGAAAAGTTTGTCGCATTATATCAATCTGGCCAGCGTCAATGGTTGAACAAGGCAGGGCCACGATGCTCGAAACGTTTCAATTGCAAGGGGGTGGAGCGACAGTTTCTTCCCGGAGGCGGGGCGACACAAAGGCACAAGTGGAGCAGTGGAAGGGATCTCTTGAAGTGAAGGAGAACAGAGGTGAGGTCGACTATGTTGTCGATAGGGGCGGCGGGAGGCAAAGACTCGATGCCAACTTCTTCTGCAGGCACTACAAGAAAGAAAGCCCTACTGCCAACGTGGAGAGCGAGACATTCTGTGCCAAGAAGTCGGCCAACGACAGGAGAGTTTCGACCATAGAACTACACAGAGGTCAGGCGAGAAACAAGACGTGAAGCACTCTATACTCGAACAATTGGGCAGACTCTGGTGAAGACAGTCGGTACGACGCCCTCGGGCAAGCAGCAGGTACGCGCCTTCATCGGATTCTACCGAGTACTACCGCGAATTTATCCCGAAATGCGCCAAAATTAGCGCTCTCCTGAAGGCATTGCACCCTCAAGGACGAAAGCAACTTGGTCAAGAGGACACGGGCATACGAGGCAGCTTTTCAAGTACTAAAGCGTTAAGTCTACACTTGCAAACCTACGAGGGCAAGCTCCGCCCCAAGCTCCGCCCCAAGCTCCGCCCCATATAGCTTTCCACGACAACTTATACACTCTTAGAAGTGGAGGGAGTACTGCAAGAGAAGAGAAAGTGAACGTTAGTGCTGGTCATACAAGAATAAGGTATTTGGCTGGAAGAAGATTGGAACTAAAAAACCGTCATTAGCATCTAGCTAGATCAAGGTCGGAATGCGTGCGGAACGTGAAAGAGAAAGAACATTTTTTATTGACAGAAACATGACCTTCATGGGATTTCGAGAAGACGAGGACGGACAAAACTGGTTTCTTGGAGACGTTTCCTAAGTGGTTTTTAGGATAAAATACAATTTGACTGATCCACGATATTTTTAAGACGTTGACAACGGTCAGAAATTTATTTTAACGTATGTAAACTTCAATTTACGAGGCGCTTTTAAATCGTTGTGCGTAACCTGGATGAACGCATCTAGATGACAGTCATAAAGCTAGATTTATTATTAATCAAAAGGAAAAAAAATCGCTTTTGTACTGCAAAAAACTGGCAGATCCCACGTGCAGTGCGGATCAAGGAAAGGCGAAGCACGCATCAGGAACGTAAAATGGATCTGCATTGTTGTCTCGCTATACCGATTTTGGTACATATAAAGTTAACGAAACGGCCAGGAGAGCACCAAGACCGTGGCATGTAAATCATGCCGCTCATGACGTGCATATCATGATTTTCATGTTATAACCTGTCGTTTATGCTCGTCATGCAGTCATGTTGTGGCATACCAATTTTCGTATACATCCCATTAAAGAAACGGACAGGAGAGCTTGAAGACCGTGACATGTAAATCATGCCGCTCATGATATGCATGTCATGATTTTCATGTTATGACCTGTCATTTATGCTCGTCATGGAGTCATGTTGCGCTACACCAATTTTCGTGTACATCCCATTAATGAAACGGCCAGGAGGGCACAAAGTCGTAGGCGGCTAGTAGATAGATACGCTCAAAG
This sequence comes from Hyalomma asiaticum, assembly GCA_013339685.2. NCBI lineage: Eukaryota > Metazoa > Arthropoda > Arachnida > Ixodida > Ixodidae > Hyalomma > Hyalomma asiaticum. Next base: position 55,432,416 of record CM023481.1, read on the forward strand.
TCGCCGAAGTTCGCTTAGAAATGCTTCGCATTTAAAACTTCACAATCTACAAGGCATGTCGTAAGATTACAGTCCATTTCGTACGCACACAACGTGTATGTAGTGTTGAGTATGCCGCCGAGTCCCAGAGACGCCACGAATCTGCCGATGTTGAGCATAAGGAAGCTCGAAGAGAGACAGATCACGACGCTCGCCAGGATGGGCAGAGGGGTCATGAACACGAGAGCTCGCTTCCTGCCGTACCTGCGACACATAGAGAGAGCAATGCACTAAAGGGTATAAGTCTGTAGGTTACGTACAGCAACAAACCAAGTCACATTCAACGAACTTACTGTCTACATGAAGTACTTGTTGAATCGTTTCTCCTGTAAGTGCTGTACAAAAGGGACGCAGAGTGCGTGGAATTGTGCTCTGTATTAATTTTATGAAATTGTTTAGACCTTGTGCCAACAGCTTGTGCTTACACACCTTGCTGATAGTGTGCCGAAGAGATGCCCTTTGGTTCGCTGTCCTTAGAACATATCTGGCCGTCAGTGTTATCTGTGTTCCTTTCTTTCGATCCACAGCCATGTGGGGTAGCGCTATATGTCCACAGAGAAAGAAACCCTTATCAAACTCCCAGGCAAAGAAAGGAAGGGGCTGTTGTGTGTGAAATAATTTTAGCGGGTTGGTTTTTGCATCGTTATGCAAAATGCATATAAAGACCAGGACGACACCGGCACTACATAAGGCGATTTCCTGTGTTCGTCCTTTTATCTGTTTGTAGAAAGGCGCGAAGCAGCCTCCGCGACAAGGGTGGGTAGACGGTGTCGTAAAGCGGGCACGGGGGAAAGGGCGGAGGGAGAGGGGCGCACGGGTCTTACAAAACTCCATGCTCCATTTCGTTAGTGCAAATGGGGAGGTAACAAGCCAAGGAGCTACTAGGCCGCTACTAGACCTGGCGGTTACTCGTCGACAGCTAAGATCGCTTACCGTGTACAGTGCGTACGATCAGCTGCAATGTTTTTTTAATGCGCAGTATTTATTCGGAGAGCGAATTCACCGTCATTAAAAATTTTCCGTCGCCCTTATACCCACATTTTGCACTAAAATGACTCGGTATATAAAAATTACAAGAGAAATATGCGTTAATGAAACAACATTGCAGTTGCTTAAAAAACAAGTTACTCCTTCACAGTCTTGACGTCAAGGGCGTCAAAGGAGTATGCTCAAAATCTGAAACTTCGCGTGTGCGTGTGCAGCGTAAAGTAACAGTTGTTCAGGCGCATGAACAAAAAATGCTCTGACAACAGTGTGAAACGAGGCAAACTTGAAGCAGCGTTACTTTTAAATAGAATGTTACGTTTATTTTGAAGTTATTTAAGTTGTATCCTAGTGCAACGAATAATACTTATCAGGCATAGCTAGAACTAGATACTTCACCGCAGTGTGAGTTTGAGCTTATTCGACCACGTGACAAGTACATGAAAATGCACTGTATGCGTAGTTTGGTGCAAAGGAAAAAAAAGCTGCATTTCACAGCTTGACTGGCTCATTTATTTATTTATTTATTTATTTATTTATTTATTTATTTATTTATTTATTTATACATACTGGAGCCCATTAGGGCTATGGCAGGAGCGGGCGTGCATGTAAAATATATACATATATACAAATAAATCAAAATGATGAAAATTACAAAAGGTTACAAAAGATTACAGGCAGCGGAAGGCGACAGTACAGAAAGAACACGCATGTGGGCCATGAAAAGAAATAATCAAATAAAATAACAGCTATGAAATACTTATAAAAATATTCATAACAAAGCAATGTATAAACGAATGAAACTAAGTAACATTACAGAAATCACCCAACATTCATGAATAACACAATCTGCACATCCAATTTAACATGTCAGTTTTAGACAATATACGCAGATTATCAGTAGTTGATTTCCATTTGTTCATCGCACTTGGAAGACGGTAGCGTATAGTGTTCCGAATCCATAGTTAGTGCGAGGATATGGTACATGCCAAGTCTCCGTATACCGAGTAACGTGAAGACATATTTATTAACGGGCTCACATGGGCTGTCAAATTCAGCCAAGGGTAAGGTAGTCGTAATAAAAAGAGCCAGGCCTGCGCGGAACCGCAGGACAGTGACAGCGTAAGCTGGAGGAGCGACCTACTTAGAGGCCATTGTAAATGCTTGGGAAAACCAGTGCAAGTAGAGGTGGTAGGTATTCCCTGCGCCATAACTCTTATCATTTCTCCAAGTAGGAAAGTACCCACTATGCCATAATTAGTGCGGCACTGTAACGTGCAGATCTGTAGACCTGCACATCTTAGACAGTCTCTTGGCAACGTTTTCCCGAGAACGAACGGAATTCTCGCCCCGGCGTTGACGGCGAGCTGCGGTTTGGGCTTCTCTCGGCACAGCTGCCTGTTGTGCACGACGTTGCCTTGCTGCAGCCGCACGTGGTAGCTCTGCGATTCGGTTCTTCAGCAGCGGTCCGCACCTTGCGAGGAGGTGCCATCAGGCATATCGAAGAGCCAAGTCAAGTTGCTGACGGGGCTGCGTACGTCGCCTGCCGCGTGATGCATGGCACGATACGACAAAACTGCTTCCAAGGGCAGCGCTTCATAATAATGATGACTGAAATGTTGAGGAAGTTTGTTACATAATGATGATGTTGATGATGCCTCTGTAATGGGTTCAGAGCTGCAAACCATGCAGCCCTGTGTTATTTCAAATGATTCCTCAAACACGTTGTGTAATCCACTTTCCGCGAGGTGTAGTGGCGTATTATTATTCTGCCACGTAATATTACATTTGTTAAAGCGATTCCTCGGCAGACGTTATACCTGTTTAGGCCTTTTAGCGAAGATTTTTCAAGCACAGGCGCAAGCCAAGGGTGTGGGTTCGAATATACGCAGAGGACGTGGTTTGAATCCTCCTCAGTCCTGGTTATTTTTTCTAAAATTTGCGCGATAGCGGTACGGACACCGGTGGCGGCGGACAGCTACGGCCCTTGTGATATCATAACAGCTTATGCTGTAAAATAATTACGGGGGTCTTACATCCCAAAACCGATATTATTATGAGGCGCGCCGTAGTTGAGGACTCAGGAAATGTCGACCACCTGGGGTTCTTTACCGCGCGCTTAAAAACGCGAAGTGCACAGATCTCTAGCATTCTCGCTTCCATCGAAAACGCAACTGCCGCGACCGGGATAGAATATGCATCCTTCGGGTCTGCAGTCGAACATTATAATCACTGCACCATCAGGGGCAGATAGAGTAGGCAGTCGTCAAAAAAGGTAAGCTTTAACTCGGGCCCTTGCTTAGTTCCCGCAATTTCTGTGTGCCGTATTTTTAGTTCGTTTCATACCAGAGGAAGTTCGCGCACGCGAGTTGGTTTTACAGCGTAAGCTTTTATTAGATCACAACAACGGCCGTTTATGGCGCCGTAGTTGTCCGCCGCCGGTGTCCGTAACCGGCGGCGGCCCGTCGTCATTATTACGAAGCGCTGCCTCATGAAGCAGTTTTGTCGTATCGTGCCATATGCGTCACGCGGCAGGCGACGTGCGCAGCCCCGAGAGCAACCTGACTTGGCTCTTCGATATACCTGATGGCGCCTCCTCGCAAGGTGCAGACCGCTGCTGAAGAAGCGAATCGCAGAGTTACGCGCGCGGCTGCAGCAAGGCAACGTCCGGTACAACAGACAGCTGTGCAGAGAGAAGCCCAAGCCACAGAGTTATGGCGCAGGGGATACCCACCACCTCTACTTGCACTGGTTTCCCCAAGCATTTACAACGGCCTCTAAGAAGGTCGCTCCTCCAGCTTACGCTGTCACTGCACTGCGATTCCGCGCAGGCCTGGCTCTTTTTTACCTGGTCAATAATCCCTCTGAGTCAGGTGGACGTAGTTTCTTTTGTACGAAACGCATTGCTGCGGAGTCTAAGACTCCAAAGGAGTATATAGAATACAAATGAGCTGTCTACGAAACCAATTGCTGAGACTGGACGACTTTCGGCTATACAAGATGCTTTCACCTGCTTTCACCTACACGCTCAATGAGAACGTATGAATATGCACGCCATAAGTTGTTGATCTTCATTTGAACATCGTTAATCTTGAATGTGAAGAAACTGTTCGGAGTTGTAAGGACGAACTTTACTAACCGGCCAACATTTCTGCGTTCCTGGCGTTGCCGTATATTGCCGCAGGTACTAGGCCAGTACAGGCTAGACATTTTAGAAGAAATCTGTCTGAATAGCGGTATACAGAGAAACCATAGCGTACGGGGGCCTGCGTGCAGTGGAGTTGCCGGAATTTGTGGTTTTCTCATTCCTGAGCGGCGCTTTATGCTGCCATAATAATTTTTTTTTAGCACCAAACAACACACAAAAGGAAGAAGACAGGAGACGGCGCTTGCATCCTGTCTTTTTTCTTGTGTGTGTGCTGTTTTGCACTAAAAGGTATTACGATTCGCAAAAACTATCCCACCAACGCATTGTGCTTTATACAGCATCCGATCGAACGCATGCACGGTCACATCGGCAACAGGCGTTATAAACGGGCCGCTTTATTGTTTTGCACATGAGAAATGCGAGGTCACGAACACAAAACGAGGCAAACCTCACCAGTCTGAGAGGTGGGAGAATACGAAGTTTCCAACCATGAGGCCCGCCATGTAGAAACTCTGCGACGCTGCTCGAAGCCACACCCGGTCGCACACCAGGTCGAACTGCACGTAGAAAATTTCATGCTTGTTTCAAAAGACAGCATGAAGACATTGACGATCGAGGTTATCAGACGGGCAGTGTAAGCCTCCGAGGAGCAGCTATAACCTTTATCAGCGTCGAAAATAGTGAGCGAAACGAAATTGCACTCGCGCAGTTTATTTCCGCCAACTTATACTTTTCGAATGTCAGGCTCGGAGTACCATATAATTGAACTCTATTTCACATGCCAAACCCACGATCAACAATCTGAGGGCTCTGATAGCGGAAGAGTCCGAATGAATATCGGTCACCTGATGATTCCTCAGTGTGAAGCGGATGCGTGGGGAATACAAGCATCTCTGCACACAGCGCCTTCATCGGAGATGCAGTGACGCCGTGGACAGGATAGTACCAATGACCTCGAGTTCACCAGGGCAAGGTCACTGACACTGAGCAGTACCACGACAACTTAGTACTATAGTTCCTATGCAGAGGGACGTGCCTGTTTGTGCGAGTTGGAAACATTCCATAACGGTGGACCTTTTGGTGCGCGAGCTTTGCAGGGCCAACACAGGAGGGAACGGTGCAGCAACACTTTCGTTTATCCAAAGCCGTCGGTCACCGTTCTTCATCGTAACTTCCCCTCCAGTTCCACAAAAGAGTAAAGGAGGAAGGAAAGGAGGAAAGACAGGTAGGTTAACCAGTGCTGAGACCGTGTGGCTACCCTGTCAACAAATTAATGAAGGCAAGAGTTAGCCCTCATGTAAAATTTCTATGTGAGAGGTTGTGCGTCTATGCATCAACATATACTAGCCGCAATGCTAGATGTCAAAGGAAAAAAAATAGCCAAACTGTTCGATAATAACACATGTCGCGTGCCCTCTGGGGTCAGTACGGGGCTCACAATATAGGGCAAGATGTCTGTGTGTTCGCCGTGGTCTAATGCGGGACAATAGCGGAGCAGGGGGGAGGGGCGGTGTAGCAGAACTCTAGTCCATGTTGTTGAATGAGCGTCTCATTTACTGCGGGCGAAAGATAAGCGCGACGAGTAGACCTTCCTCGGGCATTCGCATTTCGCTGTTGGCCCTGCCGTGCACGCTTCTATTCTCGTCTTCGTCGCCACTAAAAGGCTTAACAGCTTGATTCCACTAACAAAGGCATTAACGAAAAGCCTCGCCTATCGCAACAAGATATGAGCGCATGCACTCTCCCCGTGAGTTACAAGCCATTGTGCAGCAGCAAGGATGTATTGTCCCGTGGGATAAATACGTAATTACCATCAGGCCAGGAGAAAATGGAACAAAAGTACGTGCGCAGAGTGAGTGCGTTATCTCAAAGGACACGTCAGATAAGCGCGCACCTACATGTTTTTCTCTGCACTTGCACGCCATGCAAATTTTGCACAAGGGCAACAGCGACAGACTCGTGGGCTAGGTATGAGACGACATTCAAACGACGTTTGGTGTGTTTCCGGTGTTCCCGTATATACAGTCCTGGCTGTTGGCCATAATCAATTGACACAAAGTGCGACACGGAAGCTTAGTGCATGACCCTTAGTATACATGTGCAAACGTAGCTCTGAAGTCATGGCTCATTTATCCTTTTGTTAGCCGAGTCCACTGAGGTGTTTGTGCCGGCAGGTAAGGAGCTATGTCGGCACTCCGCTGCGATCGAATGAGGATGAAGCGATAAAAGAGATGTGTAAACGATGCGGTATAACGTCATTACATGACAGATACGTCAGTGACGAGCTGATAGTCGTACCATGCTGTGTACATGTTCGGTATTGTGTACTGTATTCACGGCCATGTCCACAACTGCAATCGCTGTCAAGTGCCACACTCTCTCGCTCATATTCTTTTGCACGGGCCTAGCTTACGCGAAGGACCTACAATCGCTGATTTCGGCCATCGCATTGCTGATGCAAGACCAGATAAGATCACTTGACTGCTAACTAGCTACTATTAGGTCTTTGGCTTGATGTCGGTGCAGTTGTGATCATAGGAACGGCCATAGCCTTTCCTCAAACCACTCAACTAGACGCGCGACTTTAGTGTTTTCCCATTGTGATGAACCTGCATATATATGCACTTTCTTGTCTATTGATCGCCATTCACCACACTTTTTTCTTGTCCGTTCCCCTATGAGTAGCAGGCCAGAGCTAGCTATTGCTTATGCTAACCTCTCTGCCTTTCTATAAGTAAGTACATCTATCTCTCTCTCTACTGTCGTGTAGACATCGTGACGAGCTCCCAAAGCCAAACGCATCACTTATAAGTTTAAAGCAAGAGAAAATGCGCTTTTTGTACACGACGGTAGCTTCATGCGAATTCGTGCACGCACCCTTTGCGTGCGCTTTTAGTCTGTAAGTTTATATCGTGGACAGAAGAGCATCGACCTCGATAGGGGAATGCACGCGGTATTGTATGCATTCGTTCCTATACGTGCAGTATCTACAAAATAGCGCCGAGCGTAGAGTTAAGCATGTATTGTTTTCCTCCGGCGAGACCACTCGAGCACCACGCCACTAGCTATGCTTTCCTGTGTATTTTCTGTTTCTGGCAAAATAGGCGCTTGTTTCTTTGGCCAGAAGAGTAGCAATTTGGCTTGCATATGCTGCATTTGTTGTCACAAACGTATGCGAGGTTAGCTTTTGTTGTAATTGGCTAATACAGACACCTTTGACTGAACATTGGCCTCATCACACCATCCGCCGTTGTCCCATTTTAGGTCTCACGTTCTGCAAGCAACACGGTTTAGTTTTTATGTTGCCTCAATCGGACTTTCAGCAGCATGAGTGACACGCAGTCAGGTTGATTGAAAATCAACAACGATGCCGCACCGTCACACTCAGGCCAGCGGATATCTACGCTGCACGCTCCGCTCTCCGCTTGTCAGCCGAGTGACCGAAGCGTTGTGTGCGTTATGCCTCTCGCTGCTGACACAGTTTTTGTGCACACGCCCGCAAATGATTTTTTACCATACGCTGGTATGAGCGGTAAACTTCAAGCTATATAACAGTCACTGGAACATAAGTCCGTCTCAACGTTAATAATTTACCATGCGTGCTGCCGGTTATTGAGGACCATGAAGGTCAACTCCTTTTACGGGGCAAATAGTCACTATAAAAGAGGAATGAAAGAAAAAAAATGGTATCCAGCCATTTTTGGTTGAATGCAAGAAGGAAATCGACGCGCATTTCTACGAAAAGAAAGTTTCCAGCTTGACAATTCATCCTTGTCCAGGGTATACAAACAGGAAGATACCGATTTTCCCTTACTCTACCTTGCCGAATTCCGCAGATCTGATTTTCCAGTATATAACACTACGTGATGGGAGCATATACAAATTAAACACTCGAACTTTTCCCCAGTATAACACACCTACGCGCAGACAATGATAGCACAATAGACAATGCCACAGCTCAGGTATGCTTGGCAGATTGAATAATGCTCCTGTTTCTGCTCATGTTGAGCTCCGTATTAAAATAAATCAAATCAAATAAAATCATTTTTATTTCCCAGAAAGAAAAATTGGGGGACCCTTAAGCTTCGCCTTTAAGAGTTGAACGCGATAGCGAAATCCGGCCCCTAGTGTGCACTTCAACCACTCAGGGCATACTTTATTAATGTGTGTAGTTACACACACACACACACAGACACAGACACACACACGTGAGCGCGCGACGTATCTGTAGTAATGGTAGAGGTTTTCGATCTATTTAACAGCACTTTTATATCCACTTCATGAAAATTTTGTACAGTGATGTAGTCACATGGTCCTGTATTATGAACTGCGCGTAGGCGTGACACTTTTATTCGTAAATGGTCACATTCTGTCGTCCTTCTTGCGTTAACTATCTGGCAGCTGTTCGATTTGTTCTTCTGGAGACCTCTTCTGGCCAACCGCAACAAGCATCGCCTTATGGTCGGTGAAATGGCAACCGCAGTACTTCATTTCTTTAAAGGTGTCGTGAAAATGAAATGCTAAAACAGTGGATGCAGAGCATCCGACGAGACCGCATATAGGCTCTGCTGTAGTCGCATGGCCTCCGAGATGGCGGGCGCGCTCGCCGTCTCGGAGGCCATGGTGGTCAAGACATTGCTTGATATGTGTTCCGCTAGATGGACATAATTGTCCATTTTTGAAGCTGTTATTTTTCGCTCACCGGCGATTTTTCGCTCACGGAGAGACGCCGACACCGACGGCGGTATTTCTGCGGAACGAGATTTCTAACGCTGTCGCGTTAGTAGGTTCTGGAGAGGTTCTTTTTGCGAGGCGGATTGTTTTCCTAGCTAATCGCAGATTCATTAGCCGCGGTAACGTAATTTTAACACCTTATTTGTTCTATGCGAATTTGTGAATGTTACCAACAGTTGTTACTATAACTGACACCAAGTCATCGCTGAATTCGACATGGTGTTACAAGACGCTCATACGAGCACGCTTATGTTCGTCAGTGTACTTTTTTGCCCTCCGTTCGCTCCTCTTGCTAGAAACCGAGAACCGAAACGTGACACTTACGTCACTGGTCATCGTCTTCGTGTTGTCTCCTAGATCGTACTCCCAGCTGGCGCAAGGGACGGTTGTGTCGTTGAGGATGGAGACAGTGCCGTTGCCGAGTACTTCCACCGTGTAGGTGTCACAGTGGCTGGGCATCGCCTTCCCATTGACTGTCATGCAAAAGGGGACGCAGAAACACCGTAAATACAGAAAGCGTGATAAGCTATGCTTTAAATGTGCGCTGAAGAGTGTGTTTGAGACGTGACTAGTGCGTGGAACCGACGTGCAAGGCTCAGAACTCCGAACGATAAAGCGTGAACGGCTTTATTGTTTAGTAGTTATGTACAATCCGTGAGGCACTTTGTATTATGAGGGAATGGTATGCATGTTCTTTTACGGCTTTGAATGAGACAGCCACAGTAGAAGGTGCGTCGCACCGAGCTTATAGGGCTCCAAGCAAAAGTAAGCCAAACACGTTGCGTGATTAATGTGTATTTCCTTCCCATGCAGTATGGTACAGCATAGCATTATAAAGAGAGAGAGAGAGAGAGAGAGAGAGAGAGAGAGAGAGAGAGAGAGAGAGAGAGAGAGAGAGAGAGAGAGAGAGAGAGAGAGAGAGGTGTTCCTCCGTGCCTTCAGTTGCTTTCTACAAGTATAAGCAACAGTGAAGTTGTATACGAACGATGGCATATGAGGCCACATATCACCATGGTCACGACTGAGTATGCTCAAACGAGATTCTGACCGTTCAATGGGCAGTTAGGAGACAAGCTACCATGTCGGGCACACTGCTTGATAATGTTTACCTCGTTCAGTAAGCGCGCCCATAAGGAAGTAAATGAGCAATTAAGAGAGAACCCGGATTTCTCGGCGTCCTTGGTGTTCACCTCGTGTAGGCGACTGTCATTCTCGATGAACCTACGTAGCGAATGAGAAGGAAACAACTTCCTCAATACTGGCGTCTGTATGGAGCAGTTCGCTGGGATGCATTGAAAGGTGAGAAGAAAAATAAAACGCAGCATGTCTCAATATACTGAGAAGCGAGGCAGAGAAAAGAGGCGGCCAGTTCCTCTTGTGGTGCAGAGAAAACAGGTACCGGAGAGGACATCGTGCGTATCCGTTTTCGCTACACAGTCATACGAAAAGTTATGCAATACAGACTAGCCAACTAGAGTGCTCTTTTAAAATATCTTGCTAAGTCGTAAGCCTTTGTTCCTTACCTTTACGACGCTGGATTTAGGATATTACCTTGCAACAGGAATGGCACAATAAAGTTCTACAAAAGACCGGCACTTTAAAACCACTATACCTTTCTTCTCAGGAGAGTTCATTTCATAATTTGTTGCGAATACGTTTGCGAATGCAACTTTCGATTGCTTACGCCATTTCACCGAAGGTTATATGTTCACCGAATCACCGATTCGAAGCGCCTTCGTAATTCTGTTCAATGATCACTAACTTTATGGTCGTCCCAGAAAAGGGCACGCCAGTGTATTGATCGCCAGTACCTGTAAAATTTCAACTCACTATACTGAAGAAAAGATAGCGCGAAAGGCGGCGACAAAGAGCAAGGAAACGACAACAGTGGCCCTATATCTATACGTCTGCCTGTGCGATTACTCTGAAAATTGCCGCCCGCGCACTAAGAGCTGCCGCCGCAAAAGCGCAGTGCCGCCTCACCTGCACTGAGACAATGCGTGACGGTATCCCGCTGCAAAATCAGCCAGATGGGCAAGCCGCGAGTGGTGGTAGCTGTATGTATGTATGTATGTATGTATGTATGTATGTATGTATGTATGTATGTATGTATGTATGTATGTATGTATGTATGTATGTATGTATGTATGTATGTATGTACGTACCCTGAATTGGAGGTACGGCTTCCAGGAGCCACCGTTCCGTGGACCAGTTCCGCAGCTGCGTGGGCCTGGCGCACCAATGCGGCAGGGAGGGAGCCGTGAAGGAGAGCGACATGGCGTAATAGGCAGCCGGGAAGCCACGGAAGAAGCAGAACACCAGCAACGGGTAGTGCCAGGGCCCCAGGCGCACCAGGATGTCGTCGACCGTGCTCATGGCCACAGAGGTGCTGGGCTGTACGGGGAAGCGAGGACGGCGACGGTAAACGATCGACAACAATGACGTCCATCATTAAGCCACTTCACGCGCCCTTGAAATGGTAACGGTTGGAGCTGTGGCGTGCATGGTGGCTGTCGATGTGCTTTGCAAACACCAAACAACGTAAGTTGGCCCGCCCCGGTGATCTAGCGGCTATGGCACTTGACTACTGACCAGAAAGTCGCGGGATCGAAGCCTGGTTACTGCGGACGCATTACGACGGAGGCGAAATACTAGAGGCCCGTGTACTGTGAGAAGTAATTTCGAACACCAGGTGTTCGAAATTACCAGAGCCTTCCACTACGGAGTCTCTCATAATCATATCGTGGTTTTGGGACGTAAAGCTCCGGAAATTATTTTTTAACAACGTAGGCTGATCAGCGCGACTTCTGCGCGAAAGTCGTGCGTTCGGTGCTATTCCGCGGCACACCGCAAGCTGTCACTATTGCACCTCCAATGAAATGGACAATTCGAAGGTTGTAAATAGTATAATTCAGCGCTTTATCAATTAACTACAACCGTCCGTATACTTTAGTTGGTGCCTTGGTGATCAAACTACATGCGTGTTTGAACAGTAGCTTTTCGACGCTGCGCTACTTGCTCTCCAGTTCCTGCAGGCTCTTCAAATTTTCAGAGGCGTAAGAGTAATTGTGGTCGTTGTACTTATGCGCTAGGTGAAGATCGCTATATATGTATCGCATACAATTATTTCATTGTTAGGATACGAAGTGATTACCCTCTTCACTACAGAGCAGCGACAAGGGATAGAAGCGGCACGTTAAAAATGTGAGCTTTATTTATACACTAGAAAGAAAGCAAGATAGCGTGCTCGTTTAACGTCCCTGGGCATCATTTTCACGGCATATGAGGTTGTACTAAATTAAATTGCTGAGTATTGTAAAGGATTATTCACAACGCACAGCCTTCAGCATTCTTAAGCGCGAGCGTCGACCGCGCGCATGTATGTGTCAGCGCCTTACAATGGCGAAAATCCGAGAAACCGGCATATTACGCGCCGGCCCACAAGGTAGCGCTACAGCGCAAGCGTTCTTCCACGCTGTTTCTTTCAGGACGAAATACTTCCTTCCCTTGTTAAAGGTGCCCACAGTGCGCACAATCGCAGATAGAAACATCACGACCATTTTGTTTCTTTGCGTATGCCAATTTCCTTGCTCGTCTGAACTGCGCATTTTGCGTGACTGCGGTAACAGGAAAAATAAAGAGAACGTGTACCGGTAGTCGTGTGCATGTTCTGCTCACACAGATTTTATTTTTCTTATTTCATTTTTATCCAACGCATTATTTTTATCTTAGAGGCATTATAATTGCGTCATACTGAAGAGAACAGCATATATATGCACATCGTAACTGTTTTCTGCAGAACCGAGAGCATAGGGCTGAAGCAAAGCGAGTGGTAAAGAGTTAGCGCCAGATTAGGAGATAAATAGCTTCTCTACTTTACGACCATCGACGCTAGGCGCATGAATCATCGGGATGATATCCATATCTGCTGCAGGCTACATGACACGCTCGAACAGTAACGTTGCACAACCAGCTTGGAAGAAACTGCGTACGGGGCCTTTAAATTGACTGAAAAGTTCCGCAGCCGTTTCAACATCCTTAAGGTCTTTGTTTCCTCTATAACGTCCTTTCAAATTTACTAGTTTAATACAAGGGTTCTCTAAAGTTATATATCTGATCAGTGCACATATTTATAAATATTTTAAAAAGAACATGAGTGTAGAAACGTTGCTTCTCGATTCAGTCTGCCAACAAGGGTGTAGTTGTCTTTCGTTTGCATATTTGAAGAAAACTACAGAACTGGTTTTTTGGTGTGACTACACTGGCTTGAGGTGAAACGCACGTCCGCAGTCCGAGGATCAGCATTTTAATTTTAATGAGAGGCTTATCTCGTCGACGACTCTAGAGATACATTTTTAGAAGTGCTGTTTGCGAATTCCGGCAACAGTATCTTCTATAGACTGTCATCCATTCCCGTTAATAGGCAATAACACATGCAATGTTGCCATGGGCGCAATGTTGCTTTCCTAGATACTCGTAAAGAATGTTCCGACTGCAGCAACTTAGGAAGTGTTTTCGCGCACCCGCTTACCCCTTGATACTTTTTACGGCGTCCTTTATAACCACATCGTGGTTTTGGGACGTGAAACACCAGAAAATATTATATTTTTGCGCATCAAGTATCAATTACTGTTGATGGATAAATTCGCAAAGACTCTATAAAAGAACCGCAGCGCCTTAATAGAGCTAGCGGAATGTCCCGCCATGGTGGTCTATGGTGGCTATGGGACTCTGCTTCTGTTCCGAAGGTCGCGGGATCGAATTCCGGTCGCGGCAGCTGCATTTCGATCATAGGCGAAATGTTGAGGTCCGTGCCGTGCGATGTCAGTGCACGTTAAAAATTCCCATATGGTCGAAATTTCCGGAACCCTCCGCTGTGGCGTCTCCCATAATCAAATCGCAGTTTTGAGAGTTTAAAACCTAGAAGTCGATCATCATCAGAGCCGGCAGGACGCTGAAGAATATTGTGAGGCTTTTGGTTATAAGTTTGTGAAGTGTAACGAAGAATTTTGATCTTCTCAAGTTCTGCAGCGCAAGCACGTACGTATGTGCTGAAAGAAAGGCGAAGCGAAGTAGGAGGAAGGCAAAGAGGGACACAGACAAGCGCTTGTGTGTGTCCCTGCTTGCCTTCTTCCTCCTTATCCTCGCCTTTCTTTCAGCACATGCGTACGTGCTTGCGCTGCAGAACTCGAGAAGGTGGAACTGAACCAACTTTCCCACGTTCTTCTGAACAAATTTGATTTGATCGGCTGTCGCGTTGGCGAGCGCAGAAGATGCAAGAGAGCTTCTATAATGAGATAAGCCGACTTTTGGCAGCAGGCTTCCCCAAGTCGCTCTTGACTGCAGTTGCGGAAACGCTACTTCAGAAAAGAAAAACCACGCCCCGCCACGGTGGTCTAGTGGCTAAGGTACTCGGCTGCATATCCGAGGGTCGCGGGATCGAATCCCGGCCGCGGCGGCTGCATTTCGATGGAGGCGAAATGTTGAGGCCCGTGTGCTGTGCGATGTCAGTGCACGTTAAAGAACCTCTGGTGGTCGAAATTTCCGGAGACCTCCACTACGGCGTCTCTCATAATCAGAGCTGGTTTTGGGACGTTAAACCCCACAAATCAATCAAAAGAAAAACCACGAAGAGGGCGTCCGCCACACAGGACAAGGTGAGGCAAGTGGTGGTCCCTTATCTACATAAGATCACCCATCAGCTCAAGAAAGTTGCTGGCAGGCATGGTGTGCCTATGGCGTTGTCTGCTCCGAACAAACTTTCTAAGCTATGCTCCCGTACCGGCGGTGTGAGCAGAGGAGGATGCCAGATCCGACACGTAGGTGAGACCTACGTCCCGTGTGCCGTCGGTGTGGTTTACGCCATCCCGCTCTCATGTGGTAAGACCTGGAAGGTGCGTCAACGAGCGACTCAGGGAATATGCACGAAAAATTAAAAAGAACGCAGATAAAGGAGCCCATCTTGTGGCTCATATTAACTCCTGCTGCAATTGTGAGGCACGATTTAAAGGGACGTCGATCCTTGGCAGAAGCAAAAATGAGCATGCGCGGCTGGCTTTGGAAGCTTTTCACATCAGAATAAGAGATCAGCTATGTATAAGCGACACATCTTTGTCTCTGCACCCATCTGAATTTGATTTCATGTCATCACGTATCTAATACAGAGATCCACATCTTCACCTTATCACCCTTGTTTTCTGGTGTGGCGCATGTGCGGTGGGGCTGCTTTAAGGTATATATGCATTGACAACAGCAGTAATAAATCAGTTGATAGTCAGCGCTTGTGTGTGTCATTTACTTTCTGTGGTGTGTCTTTGTGTTTGCGCTGATTTGATTTGATTTGTGGGGTTTAACGTCCCAAAACCAGCTCTGATTATGAGAAGACGCCGTAGTGGAGGGCTCCGGAAATTTCGACCACCTGGGGTTCTTTAACGTGCACTGACATCGCACAGCACACGGGCCTCAACATTTCGCCTCCATCGAAATGCAGCCGCCGCGGCCGGGATTCGATCCCGCGACCTTCGGATCTGCAGCCGAGTGCCATGACCACTAAGATTATGTACCAACTAGCCCCAAATGAAGTTTTACTATCTATATAGCCGCCTACGTCCCGGTGTCCTCCTGTTGGTCTCGTTCATCTGGTATACGCAAACATTTGGGTGGTGGGGTATAAATGTATGACGTACATTATTAATCTATCTTTACACCACTAACATGAGGCACTCGTTGTGTACGTCACGGTTAACGATACAACAATCACGTGCGGCTCATACCCGTAGTGCTTGACCCATAGCGTGCGGGTATGCTGCGGGTATGTACCGGGTGATGAAGCGCCCTTCTGTGGACTCACTGAGTATTCGACGATTGGTGGTTTAGGACGAAAGGTTTGTTTGTCTCATGGAGCGGCCTCCCGAGCGAAACGTTATAGCAATGTATGGAAATGTCAATACCCGATCACCAGTGGCTCATACCAGCATGAAGCGGTGACCTTAAGGAGATCGAAACATGTAGCGCGTACCCGCATACCGCAGTTTGAGATATGCGGATATTCGCCAAACGCGATTTTATATGGAGGAAAAATTCGATAACACGCTAAAAGGGCATAAGTTCTCGCACGTGTCGCTGAGAAGGTCCACCTTAATGCCAACACATGTACTTTCTCAGGGAGGCTGATTAAGTTTTACTAACATTCTGCCTTGAAATGTATGTTGCGAAAGCATGACTTGATATATAACACAATACATTGCCAAGTACGCTCTGTAAGCTTTCGCCTTCAAGGGTTACATAGGTGGAACACAAGCCAGCATTTTATTTCTTGCAACGCCTTCCCTCCAGTTGATGCGAGGCTGTCCATATTACCCATATACGAAGTGGTCGTCTAAAGTATATATATCAGTAAAAAGAAGACACAGGTCGAAAAAACAATGGTTTCTTTAGGTTTCGGCCGTGGGACCGGCGTTCGTCAGAATAACAAAAATGATTTCTGTTATTCTCACGAAGGCCGGTCCCACGGCCGAAACCTAAAGAAGCCATGCTGTTTTTTCGACGTGTGTCTTCTTTTTGCTGATATTGTTTACCGGCGTCCAAAATGTTGTTCACTGCAAATATATATATATATATATATATATATATATATATATATATATATATATATATATATATATATATATATAGAGAGAGAGAGAGAGAGAGAGAGAGAGATGAGTAGTAGACCCTCGGAATTGGCAGCAAAAATGTGGAAAGCGTTTATTCAACGTTTCAGCCGGAGACCGGCCTTTCAGCCGGAGACAGGCCGGTCTCCGGCTGAAACGTTGAATAAACGCTTTCCACATTTTTGCTGCCAATTCCGAGGGTCTACTACTCATCTCTGCCTTCACGCCTCCGGCCTATTCACCACCATGACTGCTATATATATATATATATATATATATATATATATATATATACATATATATATATATATATATATATATATATATATATATATATATATCAAAGGCAATCGGCTCCAAAAACGCAAACAAAGGAGGGCGGACTTGAATGTCATTGCTCGTTCTCGTTTGGACACTGAGACTGAAGACACAAGGTTAATTTGGGCAACCTGGGAATGCTCAGCCTGCTTTCATACCGTGAGAAACGAAGGTCTTTGTCTTCCTTGCTCAGTGGGATATGGCCACCGACCGAAGCCAGTGTACTCAAGCCATGGCCACTTGTGATCCAACATGTCAAGACCCGCTGTGCCAGTGTGCATGTGCAACGTATAAGAGCTTTGAAATCTTTGAGCCGTAATACGGGTTGGTTTTGGGGGTTTTATGTCCCAAAATCACGGTATGATTACGAGAAACGCCGTAGTGGAGGGATCCAAAAATTTCCACCTCCTGGGGTCTTTTTAACGTGCACTGACATCGCACTACTGTACACGGATCTCAACATTTCGGCTCCATCAACATGCAGGCGTGGTGGCCGGGATTCAAATCCGCCATCTTCGGATCAGAAACCGAGTGCGGTACCACTAGACCACCGTGGCGGGGCGCGCCGTAATACTAAGCGGAAGCGTTTACGTTGTCTCGTTAAACTACACACATGGTATAACGGACGCTGCGGGTGTGCATATCACAATTCTCTGGTAGAGTAACGCCGCTATTATAAACTCTCTATCAGAAACCCTACAAGTAGCGACTCGGAATGGTTGAACTCAGCAACCTATAGGAAGTATCTTTAAATGAAGATTCTTTGCTGTCCACAAGGATGTTCGCACAGTATCTTGCACATGGACTATGGATACATGCATCAATTAGATTTCTCTAAAGTTAGTGCCTTCTGCACGCCTCTCCCTGATGTGCCAAATGCAGACGAGCAAGAAACGGCTCACTCACGGTCTCCGGAACACGGTTCTTCAGCGCCAAGGAAGCACCTTTCCAGACTGGTAAAACAGCCGCTCGCAGAACAGACCTTCGGAGTGATAAAGCGCGTGCCCGGCCTGGGTCCACATAATTGCTGAGGTGCAGTCATAAACCCCAAAGAGAAAAGTAACCGCTCTGGCTTTAATCTTATCGTGCAAGGCACACGTTTTCTCATCCCCGTCTCGGTTTGTGGGGACCAGCCTTGTGCGCCGCATCGCCTGTAGTCTCGTCGGCACCCTCGGCTACCACGACCAAGAGATTTGTAAAGGGGACCTTGAGGGCCAAGACGCCGGTCTACAGCGTAAGCGCGAACACGGTAGCCGACTACGCAATGAATATCCGGAAAGCGGTTATCCTTCCACCTGCAGTGCACATGAGGACAAGACGCATGCATAGGATGGCACACAACAGTGATAAGCGCATGGAGGACCCTTCGTTTCTTTCTCTTGCGCTGCACACAGATTATGCATTACGGACTTATCCAAACTGTAGTCCTAAACAGCCATCTGCAAGTTACACGTTACAAGTTCCACGACCGCGAACAATGGTCATCAAGCGGATTTTTAGTGAGGATTCTAAAAAATATGCGAACGCTGATGTAGATTCGAATTAGTGCTATGGAGGATAGCTATGGGTACGCGTCGCCAAAACGAAGTTATTTAAAGCGCTTAAGGCATTTAGTATTTTAACGACGGCAAGAGGGCGAACATGAAGTGGGCTCGAATAATTAATAACTTGTGACGACATAGTATATCCATAATCTCAAATGTTTGTGCGAAGTATAGACTGGAGTAAAAAGTATTACGAACATAAAACATGCGAAGCAGGCAGTGAGCATCAAACTCACGAGTATTTGTTCTACTGACATAGTGCTGAGCGTCCCATTTTGGCTCTTAAAACCTGCATGCTCAGAAAAAGAACAAGGCACGCTTAAAACTTCTTATAGTTTCATATTTTATCGATAGTGACAATACATTCAGACTAATGTTGTGAAGTTACATAACTTTTCCTCAACAGTTGTATGCAGAGATGAATGCATTGTTGTTTGAGTGCATTGCTATTGTCATATTTTGTGAAATTAGCATCGTTGGTTTACATGATTTCATCATCGGGGGCAACGAGAAGTGTTCGTAATGTCTTTTGAATGCACAAGTTCATCCAAAAATCTGACCCCCACCACGGTAGTCTAGTCACTGTGGTACTCGGCTGCTGATCCGGGGGTCGCGGGATCGAATCCCGGCCGCGTCGGCTGCATTTCGACGGAGGCGAAATGTTGAGGCCCGCGTACTGTCCGATGTCAGTACACATTAAAGATCAACCCCAGGTGGTCGAATTTTCCGGAGCCCTTCACTACGGCGTCTCCCATAATCATATTGTTTTGAGAAGTAAAACCCCAGAAATCTCAAGGCGGTAATGTGGTCTAGTTGGTTGCAGGATCTCGCAGTCATATTTTGCTAGCGCAGAAGAACAAACACGGACACAGGAAGACGCAAATAGACCGGACGGGCGTGGGTAGCGCCCGTCCGGTCTATTGAAGAAGTTACACGTGATCGCCCGCGCGGTCAATAATATACCGCGCGGGCGATTGCGTGTAACTTGTTCAACCTGTATGTGTTTTTCCAAAAAGTATAAGGCCAGTTGATGTCCAGCGCCCGTCCGGTTTATTTGTGTCTTCCTGTGTCCGTGTTTGTTCTTCTGTGCTAGCAAAATATGACTGCGAGGCCCCAGAACTCATAATACCCAAAAATCTGGAAGGCGGCTCCAACACTCACGCTAATTGCGTCATTCCAGAACTTCGCCTCTGTGTTTCGGCCAATAAGCACTTATTTTTACGACAAGGAATTTGAGAAGACGCATACTAGCTTCACGCATGTCTCATAATAACAAAAGTTTGTGTGGTTTTAACCACTTAAAACCACGATATGATTACAAGAGACGCCGTAGTGGAGAGCTTCGGAAGTTTCGACCACCTCGGGCTCTTTAACATGCACTGACATCGCACAGTACAGAGATACATTATTTGCCTCCATCGAAATGCGACCGCTGCGGCCGGGAATCGATTACGCGACCTTCGGGTCAGCAGTCGAATGTCATGACCACTAGACCACCGCGGCGAGTACGCACGTCTTGCGCTTTACTACATAAGTGCAATACCTAAGCGAAAAACTATCGGCTTGTTATGCTCATGACGAATTTGTTAACGAAGATCTAACTTGAAGTGCACTTGCATCCGTGGATGGTCTTTAGATCACAGGAGAAACTACACTCACTCGTAAATTATGTACACTTTAATTTGAGCAAGGAATGGCGAATATATGCATGTTTATAATTACTTCTTTATATATCCAATATTGAAAGTAGCGATGCAGAAATTTTCGGACAGCGAAAGGCTTGCACTAGGTCTTTAGCTTCTCAGTGTAATTAATTTTTTAGCGTATCAGTATGATATCGGAAGAATGACTGCTTTTACATTACTAAATTAAAAAAAAGGGGGGGGGGGATAGTTAAGCTTTACCTTTAGAAGTGGGAAGCGATAGCGTTATCGTACTCCGTTCGCACCGCTTTGTCATTCGCTTGGCACGCTCTTGAGTCACAAAACTACGTAGGCGGCATGTCACAACATTCCTTTGTTAGTTCACACTCTACCAACGTCTTGCATGGCCTCCCTTGGGATCCGTTTCAAGTTTACATAGATGCCCCGTTGGTAATCGCCGATGAGGAAGCCTCCGCAGTGCGCCCAGCACCAGAAGGCGTGACTATCACGCGAGCGTTAAGAGCGAGCGCGCGCTGACATACATTTTGCCCTAGCGCTGACGTCATAGCTCCTTCTGTCGGTATACGCGAGCAGTGGAAGGTTTACGCCCCTGTGCGAATGTACCTTATATAAGCACTGAAATTGTTTCAGTTTTGCCGCAACATAATTAAGTTTCCTTGTAACGGAAGTAACAATTTCCTCGTAACAGAATTACAGTCCGAGCTACCATGGGCTAGTGAAATCCTAGTTTATAATTCTATTGACAAATTTTGCCTTGAGAAATTTGGTTCCCTGAAGTACCTGCGCTATGGCGGAGGACTTGCGCGGTGTGTTACTCCGTGTTGCTACGGCGGTAACGGTAGCCCGAGATTATTATTTTCGCCGCACGAGGACACCGACACTGGATTCTCAGCAACACGAGCTCTTCCACGCTATCGCGTTAAAACGTTTCACCAACATGAGAACCGAACTTCGATCCTTTCAATCATGAGCCCGATATCTACGCAATGCGGCATGGAAGAAAAAGGAACGAAAAGGAAAAGCGCATGCAAAGCAAGGCTGTCGGGGCGTATTTAATGCGATCGAGGACATCGCACGGTGGAGGTGCACCGACGTGTCCGAATCCGTCATCAGTGCCACAAAAAAGAAGATGAAAGAGGACACTTCTTTTTACGACAGGATAAAACGCATGTATCACATCTAACCCCGAAAAAGAGGAGCAGATTTCGCCATGAAGATAACAAAGCTCGCTATCAATACAAACAACACGCAGTAAACGCTTACATTACGACCGGGAAGGCACAAAGAAAGCCATAATGTATGTTATGACTGTACACACGGCGGAAACACTCCAAGCCAAACTGCGCATTCGAACTCAAGAAGAGCATAAAATATGATCGTGTTTACTCGGGGAAGCAAAAGGATCTGTCATTGCTTTCTATGGCTCCATATTTGTATACTACATGAGAGGAGAAATGCCTTGTTATTGAAGCGTACCGTGTAATTATGCAACGCGTGCATGTAAAGCCGACAGAATGATGGCCGTGTACCCTCATCCTTACAATTCATTGTGAAACAGGTGCGGCATTGATGATGCAGAGCCGGAGTTCGAATGTAAACCCACCTACACCACTTGTGGAGAGGAGCATCATGCCGGCTTGAAGGAGTGTGACAAACGGCACAAGCAGCCGCGAGAGATCAACAGTAAGACGCCTACAAAATCTTCCCCTAGACAATACAGTATTCTGATCAGGGCCGGCACCTAGAGCAGCCCCAAGTTCTTCCGTGGTGAACTCCAGGCCCTGATGGGATCACCTACATTCGTATGGGACATCTTGGAGAAGGGACCAGAAGGGAACTTCTAACGTGCTTCAACAACACCTCTAGTAGCGGCACTGTTCCCCGGCAGTGGAATAGAAGTCGCCTGATACCACTTCTGAAGCCGGGAAAATCCCCTTTGAACTTGATGGCATATTGCCCTATTGCTCTGGCAAGCTGCCTTGGAAAGGTGATGGAAAGAATGGTTCTCGTGCGTCTAGAATGGCATCTCGAACATCACAATATCTACCCCGCCTGCATGGCGCGCTGTCGCCAAGGCCGTTCATCTTTAGACAATGTGATTGACCTCAAAACGATTGTCCAAAAAGAAAAAAAAAGTCCGAAGCGAATAGCAGTCACACTTTTCCTTGATGTAAAGGGTACATATGTCAATGTAGCCCATGTAGCCCTTGCTTTGCTAGCAGTAATTGGGACCGGTGGACGAATGTTTCAATGGCTAATGTACTACACAACATGCCGGTCATTTTTTGCGCAAACTAGTGAGGGCCACCAGGCAACAGAACATTACACGTACTGCGGCGTACCTCAAGGAGGCTTGTTAAGCCCCAGGTTGTTTAATATAGCCCTCATTGGTCTTGCTGAAGTTTTGCCAAGTTCAGCGTGCCTGTCACATCTGCATTTGGACTGCTGCGGTTACTCGCGCGCACGTGCGTGCGCGACTACAACGGGCAACAACGCAGACAACAGCCTATCTTCAAAGACAAGGTTTGTTGTTATCAACCGAAAAATGCGCGGTGATCGCATTCACACAGAAACCAATGACCTCCTATCTTGTCTACGTAAATGGGCTAATTGTCAAAAATACAGGGAGTCATCGTTTCTTGGACATAACAATAATCGACAGAGGCCTTTCGAGGAGCCCCCATTGCGTCCATCTGAAAAATATATAGGCTTGCGTCTATTACGCATGTGCTAAAATTCATGTGGGGAAAATGATGGGGCACCTCTGTACGATCAACGCTACAACTGTATAGGGCCTTATTTCTAGGACTACTACGCTACAGTCTGCCAGTGCTGTTCAATGCCGGGAACACCAATAAGTTGTCATTGGAAAGCTTGCAAGGCCAGGCGCTGGGCAACTGCCTAGGTCGGGCCGATGCTCTTCGACTTGTGCAACAATTGTACTTGCCTGCAAGCGTAACTTCAGGTCTCATATAGGTGCCTTGACCAGCCACAAGTGATCCTCGAAATTCCTGGTATAAAGAAAAAGACCGCCCACTGAAATACAGTTTTAAAACAAGCTGCGATGCTGCTATTAACGCGATATACGCTAACCAAAGACTGCTAGCTATACACTGATGGGTCGGTCTTGTCTACCAGCTCAGCAGATGCTGTTGTCATTCGAGGTGCAGCACTCATAATTAAAGGGAAATTGTCGCATGTAACGACACCTAGGGTGGCAGAGCTTGCTGCTATGAGAGAAGCCCTGCAATACGTTATGCAAGACTGACCACCCAAGTAGTTCGTATGCTGCGACTCGAAGGCATCTCTTCAGAGTTTGCAATTTGCCCTTCGTCGGGGGCCTCTCGAGCAACTGCTGAGTGGCATAAGAAATTGTCAGCACCAGGCTCTAGTAAAATGACAAATTATTAGATTTCACTGGATACTAGGACATACCGGCATCACTGGTAATGAATCGGCCGGCGACGCAGCCCAATCCACTTATGAGGAGACTCGAGTAGTTGCAATCTCGCTCTTGAGGACGGACCGCTTCAGGACAACTTTCTTTACTGGCTCATTCTACTATGCGCGATCACTGACCCTTTTTTATCAAATGTGCCACCTACATAAACTGGATCATAACTTGAAGCTACACCTGCCGTCAAGAATTTCTCACTTCGACGCAACCATATTATGCCGCCTTTGGATGGGGGTAACATTTACAAAGGCGTACTCTTGTCGCACTGACGCGCCTGATAGACATACCTGCGATTTTTGCGGAACCGAAGAAATAACTGAACACATGTTGTGTATCTGCAGCCATTATGACACCCAGCGCTACCAACATCTAATGGTACTTAGCGGACGGGACAGGAGGGCGTTTTCAGCAGCCAAGGTTCTTGGACCCTGGCCATTGCTTCGATGGCTGAGAAGGCAAGGAAGGCGTTACAGACGTACCTGAGTTTGACAGGTCTCTGCGACCACCTCTAGACAATGTGTTTGTGAAAGTGTGCGCGTGATTGGTGCTCTTCTCTCTCTCTACCATTCTGTTTCACTCCTTTATCCGTTTCTCCAGCGCAGGGTAACAAACAAAACGCGCGTTTGGTTAACGTCCCTGTCTTCCCGTACTCCTCTCTATCTCTCTCTGATGAGAGAATTTTCACCGTTGGTATGACATGGATGGCACTGACGACGACGATTTCCGCCTCTAAGGCAATAGCAAGACGTAGAAGCGACGTCACTACAACTACAACGATCATGATCAAGAGAACGACGACAAAAAAAAAGCAAGAGAAAAACGAGGCAGATATTCCTACTTTTCGGAGCACTCCACTTTAATTTGACGACCCCCTCTTGTCAAGGCCTGCCACCCTATAAAGGAGGAAGCAATAGGTGAGCACAAGGGGGGCAGCTCGTACGACGGCTACCACAACAGCCAACCCGGAATACCAAAAAAGGGAAAAAAAGTATTCGAAACAAACAATTCTTCTTTAGCTTAGAAACCGCCGCACTCAAAGGACAACTGGCAGCTAAGGTGGCATAGGCAAAACGCGCACGCGCTGCACAACACTAAGAACACACAAAATAAGCGCCATCTACGGAGAAATCACTACAAATACCACAGATGCAAAGCATGACAAAATTTTCAACCATTATAGGTTAATGTACGGGTACTTAAACATATGTACTTCAACCAAACTGAAAGTGACACTTGAAGGACGCGCTGTTTAAGTGTGCAAAATTGGGCGAGTTGGTTTACATTCATTTACATTCATAGTTTTAAAGCATTAAACCTTTTTAATTAAAAAATATGCACTCTTTAAAAGAGGGACTAGCAATCCGAACGCACCGCCAGTGGGAAAAAAAGCCAAACACGTCTCGGAATGGCTGGATGTAGAAAGTGTGACTATTACTTGCCTGAAAACCACCCACAACCAGCAATCAGTGAGATATGGAACTACAGCTGCCACTCTTTCCAAATAACGACGGCGGCACTACAAACATACATTCATCCGGTAATCCGCAAACTTGATATTATACAGGGTGTTTCAGTTAAGCTGTGCTAAGCTCTAAATGGAGGAGGAGGAAAGAAAAGAGGAATGACAGGAAGGTTAGCCAGTGCTGAGACCGGCTGGGTACCTTGTGCTGGGGAAAGGGTAACAAATCATGAGAGAAAGGATTGATAGATTTCCGTGATTTTACGTCTTAAAACGGCGGCATTATGAGATAAGACGTAGTGGAGGTCTCCGGTAATTTCGACCACCTGGAGTTCCTTAACCTGCACTGACATCGCACGGTACACGAGCCTCAACATTTCGCCTCCATCGAAATGCAGGCGCCGTGACCGGGATTCGATCCCAAGACCTTCGGATCAGCAGCCGAGTGCCATAGCTAATTGACCACCGTGGCGTGGCGATGATAGAAGGGAGACACGAAGAGAGAGAGAGAGAGAGAGAATGAGAGAATGGGAAAATATACGACAATACTTAACCAAGCTCCAAAAATCCTTGTATTCGCTACGAGGATGCAACCAACCTAGCCTTGTTTAGCGTAATCACGACCACCTCAAACTATTTAAGAGCCGCTGTTAATTAATTATTTATGAAAATTATAAACCAAACTCTTTAACTGGTGCTTTAAACGCGAAATGTTCGATGAAGGAGTTGCAGAGCACGTTAATTAGTGTTCACATAATGTATTTCGACGATGATAGGTGCAGTGGTCTTTTTTTGGGGCTTTTAAAAAAGTGGATGAGAGGTGCCGCAGAGGTCTAGTGGCTATGACACTCGACTGCTGGCCCAAAGCTCGCGGGATCGAATCCTGGCCAAGGCGGCAGCATTACGATGGAGGCGAAATGCTAGAGGCACGTGTACTGTACAATGTCAGCGCACGTTAAGGAACACAAGGTGGACGAAATTACCGGAGCTTTACACTACGGCGTCTCTCATATAGCGTGGTTTTTGGACGTAAAATCCCACAGAGTGTTCTAAGTGCACGAGATACGATAAAAGTACCGCGTGACTAGACGCTTCCTTGTAGCAACATTAACGGCCTCACCTTGAGGCAAGCTGCGAATGAGCGATCGATGATGCACGCACACCAACCCTACCAGTCTTGGGCAGCAACTATAGTTACACGAAATAACGCAACAACACCCGTACGCTCAATTTATGCGCGCTTTAATGACACCATGGTCGCCTAACTTTTTTGAAAACGCCAGCAACGGCGTGTCTCGAAATGATAGTATTGCTTTGGTACGTGGAACTCCCGATGATTAATAGCCTTGGATGTGAATCTCTTTCACAGCCCGTTGGTTGTATAAGCTAGTGACGTTGATTCGCCATCGGTCCAACGATGCAAGTAGGAAGTATTCCAGTGGTGATTATATTGCCCTCGGCGTATATACGGTATCGCATCAAGGCCCATGCTGATGGGAGTTTGCCGCGGGCGGTATGAAACGTGCGAGGCATGTAGTGCCGTGGCATCACATGCAAGTGATACTGACACGACAGATAGGCAAATGCAATGACTCGAGGGCTTGGTTATATTCCACGTCTTTGTCGCGTACAACGTCTCAGACATGCCGCTGCAGTAAAAAAAAAAAGCCATATATTGCCATATAAGGAATTGGACATATCTGACTGTCCGTAAATGTAAATTGCCATATTTCTTCAAATCGGGACACAGCCATGTGACATCTCATGTAGTACATGTACTCTATTGCCGTGTAACGAATCGGGGAAAATATAGGCCTACACGGACATATGCCACATATAGCCCGAAATTTCCATTTCCTGATATGGCCATTTTTGTATCGCACTTTTGTAAGGGCGTGTGTCTCGTAATGGCCTTCTGGTTAAACAAGGCAAAAGACTGCTACATCATACCACGTAAAAAGTAAAAATAAATAAACGTCGACATCAAAGGAAGCACTCGCGCTCACTGCCATCTCACAACACGCATGACCGCAGCCATGAAAGCATACCGGGATTGGATCGGTAGCTTCGCCAGCGTCGTGACAATCGTCAGTTTCGTCGCTAGCCTGTCCATGTCCCGGCGAGTCTGGAAGGCCAGAAACTCGTCCGGCGTCGCGTTATGGCCCGTAGCATCTGCCACCATATGCCTGCACGCCTGGATGACCTATGGCAGCATCGTCGGCGACTTGATCATGATGTGGGTGAATGCAATCGGTTTCGTCCTGATGGGCTTCAACTTAGCGGTGCATCGCCGCTTCTCTCACACCACTGGGCCGGGCTTGGCGACGGTGGCGGCGATCGGGCTTGTGAGTGCTGTGCCGCTCATGATGAGCGTGGCGTGGCTACGTCGCATGGCGTTGCTTTGGACCGTGATCTGTAACCTGGCGCCAATACAGCGCATCGTGCTGACGATGCCGTTGCCGGACATCGCGGCCTGGACGATGATCAACTGCACGCTCTGGACGGTGCACGCGTTTCTGCAGGGAGACGTTGCACTGATCATGACCAACCTGTTCGGCGCCGAAGTCGCCTTTGTCGAAGTGGTCATGGCCATCTGGAGGAAGCTTTGTTGCGAGGTGAATCGTCCCATCGAAACGGTGTTATAGGTTGCACGAGGTAAGCTCATTATTCGGCGTATGAACTTGATGTGCGAATGCCTTTGTGGGCGTCGTTTTCTTCTGTAGTCTATTGTCGAAACTTCGCAGCGCATTCAGCTATGAAGTCTCACTAACCAGCTCATCTTGTATCCTTGCTTCTGTGTTATCTCCGTGAATGTATTACGCATAATAGCGGAAATCGCTCATATGCGCTATTCTGTTTTTTTTGTACTTTTTAGTCTTTCAGATTCGTCCCTTAACGTGCTCCGTGTGGAACACTGACAGGCACAGTAGAAGGCACAAAAACTATTCAGGTTGTCTCCGTGCTTCTACACTGTGTGCCGCTGTCATTGCTTCGACATCACGCCATACAGTCCTGACGTTGTATCGTTTGCAAGTGTATCGCCCTGATTGTAAAATTTATTTCGCAATCTCTTGGAAGTTAACACATGACCCCAGGTTGTTGATAAATACGCCTAGGCTGTTGCTGAAAATAGGCAGTGCTCTAAATATTCTATCACCGGAGATTAGCGATTCACACCCAGAATGACGTCGTTGCACACGTCAGTGGAACCCACAGAACTCTTTGTTTCAGGGCCGGGCAAGCCGCCACTGAAGATTGCGGAAACGCATGCCTGGCTAGAAGTACGCACTGGTGCTGCGTGCGCGCTTGCCAGAGTGCCCGGCATTCCTACAGCCCCAATTCGGCAGGACTTCCTTATACCATGACACGCACCTCTTTAGGAGCGCATTGAATTTTAGTGTTTACTAGGACCCACATATCAATTGCCATTTATGAAACGCCTTACTGTCACTGGACGCTGCCCTCGTCTTCGATCGTTCTGCATGCCAAGACTTTCCATCTTCATAGCTAGGAAGCTTCTTGACAACTGATGGCTGCTGCTTTCATTGAAAATAAAGATCTTTGTCCGTTTCATCGCTTACATTAGGCATGCTTCTGCACCCGCACATGCGGTGTAACATGCTTCATTACCATCCTACGGTATGGCTCGTACGTGAGTATTTAGTTATGACCACTAGCGCATGTAAGTACCTTTGAACCATACGATCAAACGCTCTTCACCACTTCGCATATTTACGTGCTGCACGCGTGTGTCATTCCACTTCGCGCTAGGATACACGGATGGAATTGAAGTACTCTTGAGCTTCGACAGCCCTACAACGTGGTATCGGCATCGCTGACGTCAGTGCACACCCGGATATATTGAGCATCGTCGTGCAAGGAAAAATAAATTTCGCGTAGCTTGCACTAGAAGCGCAAGGCTAGCAAAGCTGATGGGTATTCGGCTGGTCCAAGTCTTCACCTTTATCATCCTCGTCGTCATAATCATCTTCTTTTTCTACTACTTGCTCATCCTCATCTTTTTTGCTTATCCTCTTAGTTTTCATCTTCCCGTCACGTGTCGTTGCGATGTCATGTTACATGATGTAGCATGATATCAAGGACATACAAGGTTATGCTGGTAGGTGCAGTGTCCCTTGGTTGCTGGGCAAGGTCGTTTCAAGGTCTTATTTCGTGACACGACAAACTACGCAAAGCTTTGTATTCAAAGCAAAGCAAAGATTGTATTCCCCGTGATCCTACTGGTAGAATACCTAGCATCCCCAATAAAAGGCTGACGTTATTCATACATGTAGTAACCAGCTGGAGCCGGGCGCCTTCGTTAAAGGCCAACTCCGGCTATTTCCTGACCAAAGTAGTGGCATCTTTAGCTTCTAGAGACCCCCCTGTCACCCGTATGACAGCGTAATTGCCCCTAGAATTGGAAAATAATTTTAAATAAGCAAGAAAACGTCAAAACGAAACCGAAACTCCTCCGGGCAGCCAAGCATGCCTATTCGAGTGACGTCACAAGTGTCTAGTCAGTGGGAGGGTGCGCAAGGCATGCCGGTCGCGACAGCGCGAAGCTCGAAAACGCTGAAGAGCAGACGCTCAGCGCGTCCAATTGTCGCGCCGGCAAGCACTGATCCACCGCTCGTGAAGTGCATCGTCTTGAGGAAAGTTGTGATAACTAAATTTTCTTAGTTGCTGCGCGTTGTGAGAGTGGTTTCTGCAGCCAACAACGCAACACCACTTGCCACCCGACATCACTTTGCCATCCACACGGCAGCAACTTGTAACGCCAAGCTCAAGCCCACGATTGTGCACTTGTCCGCCTTCTCGTCGCTGTCGGGCTGGCGTCTGCACAATCCCGGCATGCTCCGCGTTGAACACTTGTAGCGTCATACCCAATGTGGCGTGTAACTGGTGGGGTGGTAGGTAGGGAGTTCGAGTCAATTTATTAAATTCATTTGTAAGGAATATGTGCAACTCTCGAGCCTCATTTCCTCAGGGCATGATGTAAGTGCGCAGAGTAACATACCCAGTGAATTTCATCAGCACCTGTTGACATGAAAAGATCGCCGGAGTTGGCCTTTAACGTTGAATGTAACTTGACCAAATACAACAGGCAAACGCTTCGACTTGAGAGCATATGCACATATGCCTAACACAGTATGGACATGTCGAGAAAGTAGGTTTTAAAGACGATAGTCTTTCTTGGGATACTTGAACGCAGAAATTTTGGTCTGTCCTTTTGTTTTTCTGTCACACGATTCAGCCACACGGCCAAAGTTTAAGCACTTGCCTAACGCCCAGCCATCTTCAACTGGTAGCTGCGGTCATACTTGTGAACATTACCGAACAAAAAGCAAATATTACGCATATCTGAGGCCCAACATCAATACGTAAGTAATAGGTGGTGTGTTCCTTTACTAGAAAATACATAGATACGTAATTATAGACCCTAGTGTTTCTTATGTTGTTATGTGGGGTTTAACGTCCCAAAACCAGCTCTGATTATGAGAGACGCCGTAGTGGAGGGCTCGGGAAATTTCGACCACCTGGGGTTCTTTAACGTGCACTGACATCGCACAGCACACGGGCCTCAACATTTCGCCTCCATCGAAATGCAGCCGCCGCGGCCGGGATTTGATCCCGCGACCCTCGGATCAGCAGCCGAGTACCATAGCCACTAGACCACCTAGTGTATAGGCTGCGCTAGAAATGCGACGCTATGCACGAAAAAGGCCTCGGCAGACTATGTGGTGCTGCTGCCTGGCAGTTGCCCAGGGATTCTGCACAAGCTCATGTTTCCCGACGGCGCTGCCAGATGGCGTCCATATCTCACGCAGCGCCTCCTCTATTTTATACATGCCATGGAGATGCGGCCGATTCATCATAGAGGAGGCGCTGTTTGAGGCAAGGCAAAACATAAATGGCCGCTTGGTGATTTACAACCCACTCTACAAGACATGCCCAGACAACGCAAGGAAAATACCGACGACCTAATCGCAGCGGAGAAACGCCGGAGGTGACCGGGGGGGTGACGGGGGAAGGGGCCGCGGATGAGACCAGGACTCGTGTAGTACGGCCGGCAGAAGACTATCGTCTTTCGACGACATTTGCAGCGAAGCACGCAGATAAGCGGCCAATCTTTTATTCTAATAGGGGCACTGACGCACACTGAATTTAATCACGTGAAAATAAACGTGAGTGACGACGATACCCAAAAAGAAATAATTGAAAGATGATTTCTGCCTCATTTCTATAATGAGCGGGGTTGTGTGCACAATCCCGCTCAGTGTCACGTTTTTGAAGGGCTTGAGCTCGGATATTTACCATATGTCGCTCAGAAACCTAGTTGCCGATGCATGATGATTACGCATGTGCTTTAATGGCTCAAAGGCCAGTAATCGTCAAGGAGCACCAGAAAACAGTATGAGGTATTCGATTATATGTTCCATTATAAATGGTATATATGTGCAATTTGAGCGTACAGTGGCCGAAACATTGAATCTAAAATGCGTAAGTTATGCTGTATATGTACTACATCTATGAAAAGGGGGTGAATTATGTGCGCAGTCTATATTTGGCTAAGTGGCTATTGGATTAGGATGTAATGATGTTCATGTAGCACTAAATAGGGGCCATCCAGAAATGCCGGGATGCTATCGAGAGACAGCATCTCTCTTTTCCCGGCGTGGCCTACAACACCCAGGCCATCAATTTGCCGGATATCTAATAAAGTTCTCTCACTCAGTCGCTAATGCCTCACTCCGGGCCTCGAAGGGCAAGGGTGAGGGGGCCATCGAATTTATTGATGCGGGAAAAGGGCAGTTTAACAGACTGAATAAAAGAAAAACAAAATAAGCCCACGTGCACCGTATCATATCTCACGCTGGTGTCCCAACATGTTGTAACTTTAGGGGTAAAACCACCCCGAAATCATTGAAAACTAACATTGACACGTTACGGATAAGCTAACGCAAAAAAAATTACGCCCGCATCTTCCCACGGGGGAACTCGAGTAAATGCGTCGCAGAGTGGGGGGGGGGGGGGGTATCGCGTGAATGTTGCGTAATTGGGTATGGTTTGGGAATGCTTAATTGTTATTTCGTCTTTATTATTCTTGAGCAAAGCGTCAAGTCAAGCGAAAGCCAAGTAAAGACGACCTTGACTGAATTCCGAACGCGCGCTCCGCCGCTTATATACACACCGCCCGCGTTCGAGGGAGAGGAGTACGGGGGAGAGATCCGCACCCCCACTGCGCAAAAGCCAAGTAAAGACGCCCTTGACTGAATGAGGGGGATTAAACTTCGCGGTTTTTCTGTCCCGTGACCGCAGCGATCCTAATGTTTGGGGGCTGTAGAACCTACGAGCATAACTTTATATTTATTACCAGGTTACTTTTTAACTCCGGTGTTTTTAATATGCAAGTGAACTTAAATGTTGCAGTTCGACATTGCGGAAACCTGAGTGGAAAACGGGAAATGCGCAGTCGTCCCATCTGTCACGGCTTAAAAGGAGCGTTTCTTGTCGCGCGCCCATCTGCTACGGCCTAGGGTGTCCCAAAGGGCGCTTTTACCACCGTAAAGTTTGTTTCAGCGAAACCCTTGCAAGCTTCGGCGAAACAGACGCATGAATGGATTCGCGCCGTCATCACAAATCATACTGTGCTGAGTGGCATCGAAATTCTTCACGCCATACCGGCATAAATTCTTTCGGATCCCGGCGGACGAAAGGTACGATCTGCATACTGCTCGTTTTGCTTTTCTACGCTTGCACGGAATATCAGGATGCGGTTGCAGCAGTAGCTGTGTGTAATAAAACATTCAAACGAACTCTGCTCTTTATTCTTGTCTAATACATGTGTGCACATAAACAAAAACAAAGTCTTACTTAGAATAGGGGGTGCAAAAATAGGTGGATGGGAAAACCTTCATCAATCAAAAGCAACGATTGCCGTTTTGATCATGTGGCGGATTGCGCAACAAGAAGGTCGCGCGCTCGCCATCTGAATACCTTCCACTCGCACAATTTGCCTTGCTAGTGCATCCCATTTCGACTTTGAGCTAAATCGCGCACCCCCCCCCCCCCCCCTGCCCGCCGCTCGGATCCTCAGTCCTCATCAAGATGGCGTCCCACAATGCGTGTCTGCAATGAGCCGCCATGTTTTAGTACCGCCCCCAAACACCAGGCGTTCCTCCGGCGCTACGAGCGAATATCGCGTTCTATGGATGGTATAGGAAGTTTCACTCCCCTGACTCAATTCCGAACGCGCGCTCCGCCGCTTATATACACACCGCCCGCGTTCGAGGGAGAGGAGCACGGGGGAGAGGTCCGCACCCCCACTGCGCATGCTCGGCTTGCTGAACGCCCGCCTGGAGCGACAGTATTGCGGGTGTCTTCCTGGGCCGGCGCGAGACGAGCCGAGCATGCGCAGTGGGGGTGTGGACGGCGACGGCGCCGCCGACGCCGAAGCGCGACATCGTGCGACTAAGAAATTCTCCACATTTAAAAGTAAACTTATCTGTGTGAGGAAGAAGAGGCGCCGCTATTTCCAGCCGCATTGCCAACGCCGGGCTCGCTGGGCGCGCGCTTCATACGGCCGCTTCATACGGTCGCCTCGCCGCTTCATACGGTCGCTGTGCCTTGGTAGCGACGCGCTGTGAATAAACCTCGTCACATTTGGTGGAGGTGCTGGAGTTCCCCGTCCTTTAACACCCTGGAGTTAAGAACAAGGACGCTTCCACCCGCCATGACCGACACCGCGTCCCAAACAGCGCCGTCGCCGCAGTCCGTTACCTGCACCGGCGTTCCTCGACAACGGGACCCGAAGATCTTCAGCGGAGCAGATGACGAAGACGTGGAAGACTGGTTTACCTCATATGAGCGGGTAAGCGCACATAACAAGTGGGATGATGTAGACAAGTTAACACACGTCATGTTTTATCTGGCTGGCGTTGCTCAACTCTGGTTTCACAACCATGAAAGCGACATACCGACATGGGCAATCTTTAAGACGACCTTCACCGAGGTGTTTGGACGACCTGCCGTCCGCAAACTCCGCGCTGAAGAGCGCTTGCGCGCCCGAGCACAGCAGACGGCAGAAACTTTTACCAGCTACACTGTAAAAAAAATTACTCCCTGCTGTGAGTAAATGGCGTGTCCTCTAGCGACCCCCCCCCCCCCCCCCCATTGGGAGTTAATTATACTCCGTAGGGTCGGAGTAAACTTCTACTCCGCATCGGTCGGAGTTCCTTCGTGAAGCCTTGGGAGTATATATTTTTATATTTTACTCCGTGCCTGACGGAGTTCCTGCGTGGTGCCTTGGGAGCATATATTTTTATTTTTGACTCCGTGCCTGACTGAGTTCCTGCGTGGTGCCTTGGGAGTATATATTGTTACGTGGCGATTAATGACGCTGACCTGCAGTGGGGTGTACGGTTAGAGGGATGTGAGAGACACCCAAGAAAGAAGACGATGATGTATCTTGGGTGAGCGTGGTGTGACTCCCAGCTTGGTTGGTCTGAATACAAACGCTGTAAATAATTCCACCGTTTATTCTGTTCCGTTTCATTTTTGGTGGAGGTGCTGGGTACCCTTCAGTCTTCTACGACGGAGCTCCGCAGTGGACGCCACCTCGAGTCTACAAGCATGGCTCCGGGCAATGACACGCCTCCGTCCACTTCAGCTACGTCACCACCAGCGATCACCACTCAGTACGTCGCTCTATCACAACCCCGTGATCCCGGTATCTTTGCCGGCGCAAACAACGTTGACGTGGATCAGTGGCTTGGGATGTATGAGCGCGTCAGCAAGACCTACGGCTGGGATCCAACCGTCATGCTGGCGAACGTGATATTTTACCTGGACAAGACTCCTCGCGTCTGGTTTGAGACCCACGAGCAAGATATTACCAGCTGGGATACTTTTAAAGAACAGCTCCGCGACCTTTTCGGGAACCCGTCTGGGCGGCAGCTCGCTGCTAAGAAACAACTGGCGGTACGTACCCAGACGTCAACGGAGCCATACTTGTCCTATATCCAGGACGTACTGGCCTTGTGCCAAAAAGCCGATGACAGAATGCCCGAGACTGAAAAAGTCTCTCACATACTGAAGGGCATTGCAGATGATGCATTCAATCTGCTTGTATTTAATAACGTAGCGACCGTCGACGCTGTGATTAAGGAGTGTCGCCGCTTAGAGCAAGCGAAAAGCCGGCGCATATCACACCAGTTTGAGCGCCTTCCGAACACGGCTCCAACGTCTTCCTGCGAGACAGTTCCTTACGAGCAGTCTGCATCTGAACATGTCACACGAATCGTCCGGCGCGAACTCGAGGCCGCATGCCCTGCTGCGAACAAGAATATGTTTTCCGACGCACCGGCCCCAACCGTGTCATTGATCCAGGCCGTTGTTCGGCAAGAATTCACCAACCTTGGTCTGCTTCCTTCTGTCTGCGCCGTAAACAATTCGGATACCCCGTTCGTTTCGTCAGACGCTCCTCGACGCCGTCAGTACCCTCCTGTTCGTTCCAGGAATCCGTCCGAGTGGCGAACAGCAGACGATAAGCCCATCTGCTTCCGCTGTTGCCGCGCAGGACACATCGCTGCTTATTGTCGCAGCCAGTGGCCGTATACGTCGCCTAACCAGTTCGCCACGTATTCCAGTCCCTTCCCTAGACCTGCTCGCCGTTACCCGACCCGCAACGAATTCTCTGCTTTCAACGCCCCTGAAGACAACGGCCGGTACATTCCGTCGTCGCCACCTCACAACCGCTCATCTCGTTCACCGACCCGCCGCCGCTCTCCATCGCCCTCTTATAGCCGTCGCCTGTCCCCGGAAAACTAGGTTGCGCAGCTTCTGGAGGTGAAGCTGCACTGTCGACTTTGTCCGAAAATCCTCTTTTGCCCTTACGTCTTCACCGGAACACTCTCGAAGTACATGTCGACGGTATCCCTGTGAGAGCTTTGGTTGATACAGGGGCTCATGTTTCTGTTATGAGTGCCACATTTCGTCGTCGTATGAAGAAGGTTCTTACGCCTCCTATGACCTGTGCCGTACGAGTCGCAGATGGTGGCACAGTCGCCGTTGTTGGCATGTGTACAGCTCGCGTTACAATCGCTGGCCATGACGTAGTTGTCGTTTTTAATGTCCTGGTGAAATGCCCCCACGACATCATCCTTGGCCTCGATTTTCTCGCCGCCAATTCCGCTCTCATTGATTGCTCCACCGGTGTCCTCCGTCTTGAACTGCCGCAGTACTGTCAACCCGATCACCAGCATCCGTGCCGTTTACATTGCAGCGACTTTGTTCATTTGCCGTCAAAAACTGTGACGTACGTCGAACTGTCATGTTCGCCAGCTGTCCCGGATGGCGAATATCTTGCTTATTCTGTTCCGTTTCAATATTTTTATTTTTTACTCCGTGCCTGACGGAGTTCCTGCGTGGTGCCTTGGGAGTATATATTTTTTTGCATACTCCGTGTTTGGCGGAGTTTTCAAGAGTCACATTCGGAGTATATAGATAAATTTTTGTACTCCGTGCCGGACAGAATTTTTGCTTGGCACGCCGGGACTATATTTGGTGTGTTTTCTCTGTTGTACCCACTTTTTACTGCGTCCTGATCGTATATTGTGTTACGCGTCAGCACTATCTTTACATAATGGAATATTCATGACAGCACTTCCCTTCTGCGTTCGAGTGGTTTCTTCAAATAGCGCAAGAAGGTATTCAAAAGGGTAATTGAGTTGTTATTTGGTTTATTCACAATAAACACCAGTCTGCGGTTGCAGATCAAGCAGATGTTCAAAAAATACAAGGAGTAAACAAGGACACAGAAAGCGACCGATAAACAGAACACAAAAAGGCAGATCGCAGGAAACGTGAAAACAAGAGCAATCAGTTTTATGTGCAGTGGGCAAAAGAAAGTAGAACACGCGACAGAGATGACCTGAAAAAGCCGCATTAATAGTCAAACATAGGGCAACACACGTTCAGCAAAATGCTAAATGCGAACGAAGGCTTCCAGAACAGCATCAATTTGTGTGGATAATTTCATTACTATTCCAACTTAGAAGTAAACTAGAATGGGCTCTTCCTAGCAAGAAATCCCACAGTTGACACATTGCAAAGCCAGGGCGCACACTTGACTGAGCCAAAGCGATAGGAGAAGGAAATGTCGAAAATGTGTATTTTTCCATTATATTATCGCTGTTGCAAATAAATACAGGAAAAAAATTTTAAGCATTTAAAGGTTCTCAAACAATCAGCAAAATTTTCAAGCTAATCAGTGTAAAAAGATCACTGCTCTAGAGCAGAAGGGAAACTTGTACGAACTAAGCAGAGAAAGGTGCTTGTACATCAAGAATAGGGGTGTGCGAATATTGGAATGTTTCGAATATTCTTGAATATTGCATATCTAGATAACATTACATTTTATGCTGATAGCTTAATAACGTCCTTCTTCAAAGTAAATTTTTGTACTAAGTACGTTATTATTACGGAAGAGGCATTCTTCTTTTGATAACCGATATTTATTCCATATATAAAATTTTATATTTTTACTCTATTCGTATTCGGAAAATTTGGTCTTCGCACACCCCTAATAAAAAATCTTTGAACATTTCACACATAACGCGGACGTTTCATGTCCCATCTGCACAAACCAGAAAGCAAAGCAATAATTAAAATTTGGGAAGAATAATGGTCTACGTAAAGCTATAAAGGGTGTTTCAGAAAATGTGTCCAAAAACGTTTTGAACACAGATAACCATCTGCAAAATCTTTGCGGTCTTCCTTCATGGCAGCACGCACCGTGTAAAGGATGTTAAAATGCTAACGGCAATTAACAATATTAGAATAATTAAAGCCCAGACAGTAACAGCCAGACACTCAAACCTAATGGAAAGATGCATGTTACTTATACGGGAATTCGATATCCGTTGTAGTATTTGTAAAAGGGCACCTCTTTCGAATTGCCGCAGCGCGATGAAATCCGGCTTATTTCTCTCAGGAAACCGAAATTGAATGGTCAAAAAGCGCTGTTGTCGGCACTTTCCATGGTCCTCTGTGCGACATAGTTGCTGCCCTTGCGCTGCCGCGCAACAGTGAACAAGTGTCGTTGTAAAGCGGCTATTCTGGCAAGCGTGAGCAGACGTAGCAAAGAAACAATAAATATTGGCGCTTGATGACACTTGCCTATCCTCGTTTACCGGCAATGGGAGGAAAACTGGTATACGTCACACTGGGTACATCCAATTGTAGCTGCAGCCCCGCCACGGTGGTCTAGTGGTTATGGCACTCGGCTGCAGATCCGAAGGTCGCGGGATCGAATCCCGGCCGCGGCGGCTGCATTTCGATGGAGGCGAAATGTTGAGGCCCGTGTGCTGTGCGATGTCAGTGCACGTTAAAGAACCCCAGGTGGTCGAAATTTCCGGAGACCTCCACTACGGCGTCTCTCATAATCAGAACTGGTTTTGGGACGTTAAACCCCACATAACAACAACAACAACAATTGTAGCTGCAACTGCGCTCTTACACCATTCAGTTTGTGTTTCCTGAGTGAAATTAGTCAAATTTTTATCGATATGCAGAAATTAGCAGCATCGTGTTTTAGCAATTATGTTGGGCGCGAACTCCCAGTATAAGTAAACTCCTTTTCAATTAGGCTTGAACGCGTGGCTTTTCAGGTTATAAAGTTAGTCAATCCTGTGATACTATTCGATTTCACTCCTACCATATTACAGTGCGCGCTGCCGTGAAAGAAGCGATTCCGCAAGAACTACGCAAATATCTGGTGTTCTGTGTATACAAGACCTTCGCACATATTTTCTGAAGATGTCTCATATAATCACAGAGATACGATGAACACAGGGTGTGACGTAATGCACAGTCATGCACACGCGCGCTCGGTTGGCGGCAACGCCCCCTGTGATAGGATGTATATATATAAGAGCGCGTTTTCATTCAACAAACATCCCTTTGACGCACTCGACCCCGTGCAAGCCACATGGTGTCAGAAGTGGCCGGACTGCAGCCGATGTACGCAGCCGGCGAACGAACAGCGGACGGGTAGCGAGCCAACAAGGGAGGCTCGAAGGTCCCAACCAGCTACAAGCATGCCGAACGGGGAACAGCGCCAGCAGGCCAGCGGTCCAGTTACCACGCTATTGCCACCGCCGAAAGCCCTGGACATCACAGGAGACGTATGGCAAAGCTGGAAGACATGGCGGCAGGAGTTCGAGCTTTTCGCAACGGCAACATACCTGAACCAGCAACCGAAAGAGGTACAGGCAGCCACCTTTCTCATGATTATTGGAGAGGACGCGCGCAAGACGTATAGCACTTTTGATTTTGCAACTGACGAGGAGAAGTCGGACGTAGAAGTACTGAAAGTGAAGTTTGAGGCATTCTATAAACCAGCTCTAAACTTAGCCTACCATGAGTTCCGCTTTGGAAAGCGCGACCAAAAGGACGGCGAAAGTTTCAACGACTGGTTGACAGACCTACGAGTGCTAGCAAAAAGTTGCGAGTTTGGGCAGCTTGAAGAGCGTATGCTGAGAAGCCGTATTATTCTCGGAATTAGAGATAAAAAGCTGCAAGAAAAGCTAATCTCCGAAAATGCTTCTTTCACGAAGACCGTAGAAATGATATTTAAGAAGCCGTTAAGCCAATGTCCTCTAAGGCTTCAGCGCATGCGCCTCAGCCTGCAAAGGTACCCGATAGTCGTCAAATACACACCCGGAAAACAACTATTTGTTGCTGACGCTTTATCGCGGTCCCCGAGCAAAGCACTATTGCAAGAACAGTGCCTGAATTATCAGTTGAACACCATTGCTCACCTGCAGGTTTCAGACAGGCGGCTGAGCCAAGTTCTACATGAGACGGACCAGGACCCTGTGATGGTGAAACTTCGACACTACGCAAGCACACAGTGGCCGGAGAGCAAAGCTGACGTCAGCAGCGAACTACGTTGCTACTGGAGCTTCCGCGACGAGCTGCATACACAAGATGGCCTGGTGTTCAGAAGCAACCGCCTCATCATTCCTGCCAAGATGCGCAGCGAAGTTCTTGCGTGCCTTCATGCGGCGCATGGGGGAGCAGAAAAAATGAAGGCACGTGCTCGAACTGTACTTTTTTGGCCTTCTATAAACAGCGACCTAGAAGAAGTTGCTCGACGCTGTGAGACCTGCCAGAAGCACAAGCCACGAAATCTGCGCATGCCATTGATCAACCATGAAATTCCAAGCCTACCCTGGGAATTTGTGGGAGCCGACATATGCTACCACAATGGCACCGAGTATTTGGTAGTTGTTGACTTTTATTCTTTCTTTTTTGAAATCAGGCCTGTGAAGACGACAGCCGACAAGGTGATTGCTGCTTTCGCAGACATATTCGCCATTCATGGCTTCCCGCAGCGCCTATGCACGGACAATGGACCGCCATTCAGCAGCCAGAGCTTTCGTGAATTTGTCGGTAAGATTGGCTTGCACCATGTTCGTTCCAGTCCGTATCAACCTCGATCAAACGGAATGGCTGAACGTGCTGTGCAAGAAGCCAAAAAATTGCTGAAGAGGTATCGGTACGGCACAGTGGATTTTTGTGCTGCATTGCTTGAGTGGAGAAACACACCTCGCGATTCCTATTTGAAATCTCCAATGCAGAGACTCATGGGCCGACAGGCGAGGACGCTGCTACCAGTCACAGAAACCCACCTGCGACCGCAGACCATACCCCCTGACGAGGTTCAACGGCGGCTCCACGACATCAGAAGTAGACAACGTTCCTTCTACAACAGAGGTACT
This sequence comes from Hyalomma asiaticum, assembly GCA_013339685.2. Lineage (NCBI taxonomy): Eukaryota > Metazoa > Arthropoda > Arachnida > Ixodida > Ixodidae > Hyalomma > Hyalomma asiaticum. The sequence continues at coordinate 55,473,203 of CM023481.1, forward strand.
AGGCCGCTACCAGGAATTCCCGATGGCTCCCGCGTCACAGTGTACAACGTGCCATCAAAGACCTGGTCCCCTGCTACGGTTGTCAAGCCTGCCAACACTCCGAGAGCCTACATTGTCGAGACCGAAGATGGGCTCCAGTTGCAGCGCACCAGAGAACATCTCCGTCTGGCCCCCGCTCCACTGGTGCCCCCCACACAAGAACATCAAGCCGACGTGGGCCCCGCAGAGCCACAACTGCGCAGAAGCGAACGTAACCGCCGGTCACCTCGAAGATACCCAATGCCGGAACATTAGCTTTTTTTTGTTTAATAAAAAGGGAGATGTGACGTAATGCACAGTCATGCACACGCGCGCTCGGTTGGCGGCAACGCCCCCTGTGATAGGATGTATATATATAAGAGCGCGTTTTCATTCAACAAACATCCCTTTGACGCACTCGACCCCGTGCAAGCCACACAGGGCAAGGGTAGCTCAACTCGCAGCTCATAGCACAATGTAAGTTGCCGGTGCGTTGTATGACTGCTTATTCGTATGTAGAGAAACCACAAAATAAAATTATGCTGACATTCATATATGCTTACTGGCAACTTCACTTGCATTCGTGTGTAACTGTATTTGCATAAAACGATGACCTTTTTGTTGACTCTAATCGTCTTTTTTATATGTCGATTGGGCGGTAAATTTTTTGCGCACACAGTGGAAATAGCTCCGGGGCACAGTCATTAAGACTGGGTTCGAAAACTTTTTCAAAAACAAACAAACAAAACAAAGACATATATGCTAAAAACAAGCAATCATATACGGACTGCTTCAATGATACAGAAGTTTGACGAGCACATGCAAGAAAAAACACCAGCACCATCCGTGCCGCTAATGTATTGGCGCTTAATTCCTTCAGCGAGCTGAAGAAAATGATTCTCAGAAAAATAACCCCGCTGATCGCATTAATCGCCCCACAACACAAGTACAATGTAAGGATATACATGGTGTTTCAGTGAAAACTTGCAAAATTTCTTAAAAATAGGCTGTTCGAGAAAAAAAGAAGGAAAACCTCCTCATAAAGAAACTGTTTGCTGAGGCAAACGTCACGAAGTAGATACCAAAAGGGAATCCTTAGCGTAATTGGCTAATTTTATAAAAAGGTATATTGCTGATTTCAGTTTTTATGTTTTTCTTTGGTCAGTTTACAAGATAGCTGAAAATAAATTGCACCTGGTGACAGATATTTACCTAGCGCTTCTTAGCGCACGAAAATTTAACTTACGTATATAGTAAATACAACAAAATAGCTTCTTAACAGTAAACTCGTTATAACTCTGTAACTGAAATAGATACAATTATGTTTTCCACTGATGATATAGATACTTAGGCAGTCGCTAAGTACGCCAATCAGTAAAGGTTTATCTCCAAAATTACGCAAGTTAGTCGCATTTATTTCGCTCTCCGAACATGTGCTGCAAACAATGGATTTTCCGGAATTCGGCTGACCTTTTCAGCGGTATATTCAGTACTATAACTACTCCTTTCGAGACTAGTTTATACCAGGAATCACGAATAGTGACCTATCGAATGGTACCGAACTTCCCTCCTTCTATATCAAAATGAGACAAGTAGTTGAAATAGCATACAGAGCTCACTCACCAACGCGGCCGCTGCGCCCGTTATCCGTGGTTGTATTCGGGCACTGCACAACACCGGCACACAATTTGAGTTCCCCCGACGCTTGACACTGTAGATCACAACCTTCGTTGACGCTCGTCGGCGCTTGTAATATTCACAGGATAGGCGAAACGATTTCCCTTTTCGTAACGTGGCAATAGCCTTTGCCAGCTTCGCAAAGGTCTCGCGTCCGTCCGACGTGGTCGCTTGTCCGGCCGCCATGTTATTTCTGGCTCACGAGGCCCTCCCGTCGGTCGGGCTGCGACGTCCCTCCTCCGACAGCCAAAACCCGTTTCGCGATGCAGGGGAGGTTTTGCGGCATGAGATGGGGGTTTTTCATCAACATCTATGGGGGTATCGTCAGGGAAGTGCGCCGTTATAGTCCCTAGGGAGGTTGATGACGGCGTGTGCCTCATACACCCTCCTCGACCGCGATGGGTGGGGGTAAATGTTGTGGGCATGGGAGTTTGTGGGGAGGTATACTTGCAGGACCTCCCAGCTGGGTATGTTTTCATTTACAATGTACATTGAAGATGTTGTGGACCTCTGCGTCAACGTCGCCATGCCTGAAGCTGACAAGATTCGGCATATCCTGAAAGGCATTGATGACGGCGCGTTCCCAATGCTATTGGCCAGGAATCCACGCACCGTTTCAGAAGTGGTCAACCTATGCTAAAGCTACGACGAGTTAAGAAAGCAACGCGCCTCCACTCGACCACCTGTGTTCAGCAGCGACTCTTTGGCGACTCTCGACACCTTCAGCAGGTAAAGGACTTTATCCGTGAGGAAGTGGCGCGCCAGCTTTCCCTAGTATCATTCACTCAGGAGCCCACCTCCCGTCTCCCAAACACGCTTCGCAATTTCCTTCCCGAAGAGGTCGCTCAAGTTGTCCCTCCAGCGCACGACCAGTCGCAAGCAGCCGCGAATCACACCTGTGCGCAGGCGGTGCACCCTGTCGCTGCCCCACTCGCCTTTGCACAGCCGGTGCTGCCTGTAGCAGCGCCTCTCACGTATGCGCAGGCCGCGCGCAGGCCCTCGCCGCCACGTTTCTCGACCCCGTACCAACCTGCGCCACCGGAAGTTCATACTGCATCTTGGGTCCCACCGCGACCTAATCCTTGGAGAACGCCGGACAATCGTCCAATCTGTTATTCTTGTTGCACTCCAGGACACGCCGCCCGCTTTTGCCGACGTCGCCCTCAAGTATTCGCCGATGCTTCTCGTCCCTTCCAGTACGGCAGCCAGCCCTTTCGCCACTCCGTCCCACCCTCCTCTCAGTCATATACGCGCACTGACGTCCCAGAGTTTCCGTCGAACCGCTCGCCATCTCCTCGCCGACGCTCGCTGTCCCCAATGCGACGTCGACCCGCTCCATCTGACCAGAAAAACTAAGAGCCGCAGTTCAAGAGGCAAGAACTGCGCTGCACTCGAACTGTTCAAGCCCTCGCCCCTCTCCCGCTAATGTCGTCGAAATTTATGTAGAAGGTGTTCAGACAATCGCGCTCGTGGATACCGGAGCAGCCATTTCAGTGATATCCGCCAAACTCTGCCGTATACTGCGTAAGGTAACCACGCCGCTTTCTGGACTGTCGCTTCGCACGGCCAGCGCGCAACACGTTACACCGCAAGCAGTCTGTACTGTTCGCGTACTTATTCAGGGCATTCTCTATATTGCGGAGTGTATTCTTCTTACTGCTTGCTCGCACGACGTCATCATTGGATGGGAGTTTTTATCCCGTCATCATGCCGTAATCAACTGCGCACGCACTGAAGTTCAATTTTCCCCTTTGTGTGACGCACCATTGCACGAAGATCTTGATGGCCCTCTTAAACTGGTCGTGCGCGAGGACACAGATATTCCGCCTGGCACCTTCGCCTTGGTACCTGTATCCTGCTCTGGCCTCGCTGATGAAACAGTGTTGTTCACGCCATCCCAACTCTTCATGGACCGTAAAGCTGTACCAGTGCCGTTCGCAACGCTTGACATTGTCGCCAGCTGCAGCAACATTTTTCTCTACAATCCCCTGCACGCGCCTCTCACCTTACTTGTTGGTGAGTGTCTCGGCTTCGTAGAGCACATCGACACTTCGTTTTTGATCGACGTGCCGGACGACTATTCTGCTGTCGATTCCGGCCAACCATCTGCAATTTCGGCGCTTGACGAGACGTCCAGCGATATGTTCTCGAGTGCTATCGCTGATACTCTCACCCCTGCCGAACGTGCTGACCTCCTCCATCTGCTGCATCAGTTTAGATCTTCGTTCGACGTTTCCCAACCTCGCCTGGGTCGCACGTCAGACATACAGCACTACATCGACACCGGGTCCCATCAGCCGCTGCGTCAGCGACCATACCGCGTATCTGCGGAAGAGCGTCGTGTCATTAACGACGAAGTCGAAGATATGCTCCGTCGTGGCGTTATCAAGCCGTCGCACAGTCCATGGGCATATCCTGTCGTTCTCGTCCGCAAGAAGGATGGATCTATTCGGTTTTGCGTCGATTACCGCCGTTTAAATAAGGTAACGCGCAAAGACGTCTATCCCTTGCCGCGCATTGACGATGCCCTCGACAGCCTTCAGGGAGCAGAATTCTTCTCGTCCCTAGACTTGCGTTCGGGGTACTGGCAGGTACCGATGGCTGAGGCCGATCGTCCCAAAACGGCATTCACTACGCCTGATGGCTTATATGAATTCAACGTGATGCCCTTTGGGCTTTGTAACGCCCCTGCCACGTTTGAACGACTCATGGACAACACGCTGCGTGGTCTTAAGTGGTCTATGTGTTTGTGCTACCTAGACGACGTCGTGGTTTTCTCGCCTGATTTCCCGACCCACCTGCTTCGCCTCAAACATGTTTTGACATGCCTAACAAATGCCGGCTTGCAGCTGAACCTCAAGAAGTGCCGCTTTGCCGCGCGTGAGCTGACCATCTTAGGCCACATTGTGTCCAAACAGGGCGTTCTACCTGACCCTGCCAAGCTTCGTGCAGTCGCTGAGTTTCCGAAACCTAAGACCATTAAAGAACTCCGCAGTTTTGTAGGCCTATGCTCGTATTTACGACGCTTCGTCAAGAATTTCGCATCCATTATGTCGCCGTTGACTCAGCTCTTACGCGACGCAGACCTTTCCTCCTGGTCGCCTGCGTGCGAGGCCGCGCTTACCACGCTGCGTCGTCTCCTTACCTCTCCACCCATCCTTCGCCATTTCGACCCGACAGCCGCCACTGAGGTACACACAGACGCCAGTGGAGTCGGCCTCGGCGCCGTCCTCGCCCAACGAAAGCCGGGCTACTCCGAGTACGTTGTCGCCTATGCGAGTCGCACACTGACAAAGGCGGAGTCGAATTACAGCGTGACCGAGAAAGAGTGCTTGGCCTTAGTATGGGCTCTCGGCAAATTCCGCCCATACCTGTACGGACGCCCGTTCGACTTAGTCACAGACCACCACGCACTTTGCTGGCTCGCCACTTCTGGCCGCCTAGCCCGCTGGGCACTCCGCATCCAAGAATACGATATTCGCGTCGTATACCGCAGCGGACGCAAGCACTCCGACGCTGACGCCCTTTCCCGCTCACCTCTACCTTCAGCCTCGGCCTGCGGAGTAATTTGCACACACTCCATCTCATCTCTGGACATGGACTCCGTCGCCACCGAACAACGCCGTGACCCGTGGATTGCTTCCATTTTGCACTACCTCTCCGGCTCATCGACAATCCCGGTATCACGATCCCGGCGACGCCAAGCAGTTCATTTCACCATTCGGGACAAGCTGCTCCACCGACGCAACTACGCTCCTGATGGCCGTAGATGGCTTCTGGTGATTCCCCGCACCTTAAGGTCACAAGTATGTGCCTCCTTCCACGATGATCCCCAGTGTGGCCACGCCGGAGTATTTAAAACATACGAACGCATTCGTCACAGGTACTACTGGCGGCGGTGGTGGTGGTGAAAAACATTTATTGATACTATGTATACTACTGGCGCGGCATGTACACTTTTGTGCACAAGTTTGTTCGATCATGTCTTGACTGTCAACGTCGAAAATCACCACCTTTCCGCGCGTCTGGTGCCCTGCAGCCGCTCCCGTGCCCTGTTAAACCTTTCGATCGCGTCGGCATTGACCTGTACGGCCCGCTTCCCATGACGCCAGACGGAAACCGGTGGATAATAGTTGCTGTAGACCATTTGACGCGCTACGCCGAAACTGCTGCTTTACCAAGTGCCGCAGCGCGTGACGTGGCTTCTTTCGTCCTACATAGCTTCGTCCTCCGCCATGGCGCACCTCGAGAACTTCTTAGTGATAGAGGTCGCGTATTCCTCTCCGAAGTTGTCGAAGCTTTGCTTTCGGAATGCCACATCATTCATCGCACAACCACAGCGTACCACCCGCAGACTAACGGGCTCACGGAACGATTTAACCGCACCCTCGTCGACATGCTCGCAATGTACGTGGCATCCGATCATGGCAACTGGGACCGCATCCTACCCTTCGTCACATTTGCGTACAACACCGCGAAGCAAGCCACTACGGGATTTTCGCCTTTCTTCCTTCTGTATGAACGAGATCCTTCGCACACCATCGACACACTCCTGCCCTACCGTCCTGACGCGTCCGAGTGCCCACCTATATCTAATGTCGCCCGACAGGCTGAAGAATGCCGCCAGCTCGCTCGCACATTTACTGCTCAAGAACAGCAGCGACAGAAAGAACACCACAATGGCATGCCTCCAACCACCACCTATGTCCCAGGCTCTCTTGTGTATTTGTGTGTGCCTCTTCACACGCCTGGTCTTTTCTCAAAACTCATGCCCAAGTACGAAGGTCCCTATCGCCTCGTGGAGCAAACGTCCCCGGTGAACTTTCTGATTGAACCACTGTCACCGCCTAACGACTTGCGCCGGCGTGGACGTGACATTGTCCACGTCTCACGTCTCAAGCCCTATCACGACCCTCTACCGCCCGACCCGTAGGTCGCCAGGATGGCTCTTTTCGCACGGGGGGTCACTGTGAGGAAGAAGAAGCGCCGCTATCGCCAGCCGCATTGCCAACGCCGGGCTCGCTCGGCGCGCGCTTCTGGTTGCTGGCGTCTCCTGGCTGCCTCGCCGCTTCATACGGCCGCTGTGCCTTGGTAGCGACGCGCTGTGAATAAACCTCGTCACATCTGCCGTAAACGAAACGGCGCTTATTACGCCAGCACTGCTAAGTAGGCTTGATAATGCACTCCGATGATCAATCACATGTGTTCGTCGACAGTGCGCGCAGGCTGCGCGTACTACTATTCGGCGGCACATTTAACACATTTGTTGTTTCACAATCACTTGCATTCCTTTCATGAGTGCACGTTAAAGAACCCCAGGTGGTCAAAATTTCCGGAGCCCTCCACTACGGCGTCTCGCATAATCACAGCTCATTTTGAGACGTAAAACCCAAAAAATACAATCAATCAATCAATGCATTCCTTTCACACACAGTAGAAGTATTTCATAATGAATGAACCGCGTGCCGTGCAGTTGCATCGTCCCCTATGGTGTTGGCTACAGTCGTGCGCTACAGTCATGGCTCAGTGATCACGACTGTAGCACATTTTTTTTTAAGCGGAGGTGTCATGGGGACACCGATTGGTCGTTTGTTTGCCCGCATTACCATGTCACTAGAATCCTTCCTTGGGGGCGAACATGAAAGCAGGGGAAGTATTTATGGCGAGCACAACAAAAAGCACGCGGCGGCATAAACGCAGGAAATGTGAAGTTTCAGAAGACAAAACCCGGTATTCTATGAGTGAAGTCACAACGTAGGTGGGGCGAGTCCCGGGCGACAGTATGTCCTTGAGGCCAAAACTATGCTGCGCTCTGCCCTGTTCACTTCTCCTTTCCCTCCTACTCACCCTCACTTTCCTTTCCCATTCTTTCCTACAAGTCTATGCTATGCTCTAACGTGTCTAGGCATCTAGGCGGAGCCGTGTCTAGGCATGGAGAAAAAAAAAATATCTAGGAGGCGGCGTCACGTGATTGCGTTAGCCTCGGTGAGCCAACGTGCTCTGTCGTCGCTGCGCAGTGCCTCTCGGGTTGGACTAGGCCCCACATAGTTGCCAGATCACTCGAGGTTGTTTGGGCGCGGTAACATTTAGCTGCCCTTGACCGCGCATTATTCTACCTCTTGAATATCACGTGGCCAGGGTCCATTTGCCATGTTTATCTCCTTTGCATTTTTATGGCTATGGACTATTCCATGTTGGTAAACAGTGGTAGGCACCGACGATATAACGAGGGCTTGTAGCGACGTCGCGGCGTGGAAGCTCCGCCCACCGCTCGCCATGGCCCTGCATGGTCGCGCCACCGCTGCCGGCGCAACGTGAGCGATAGCTGTCTCCGAGCGCGGGGCGTCGGAGCGCCGACGGCGTGTTTACAACAGTTTGCAGGAGGCAGCCGCGTGAGTTGAAGTTGCAGTAGCTAGAAAGTACTCAATGAATATAGAAAAGAATACATCGACCCAAATCGCCCATCTATGACAAGATGTGAGAAACTGATTGAAACGACAAGGATCTTGCCACCACGGTTGTAAATGATCGCGAGCCATCACGTCCGCGTCGGTTCAAGCGTATGCTTTAATTCGGTAACTAGCGCAAGGATGAATGACCTAGAACAGCGAGACTTGTTTAAATACTACTTGAAAATGCCTCAGCTAAATATGCCGTTTCGAACGAAAGCCTCTAATCCCTACGCGAAATTCTTGCGCACAAGCAAATGCAACGGAATAGTTGCTCAAGCATGCCATATTGCCTCTATCATCTACGTAAACACGGCTGTGATAAAGCACACACACACAAAAAAGCAATTACGTGCCAAGGTCAAGGCTATATAACCGCCAGAAAGGCGCGCGTAACCGCGCCTCGCGGCTCTGCCCGCACGCTCAGTTGCGATCGTGAAGGCATAAAGTCCTTAAACGACGCGGCAAATTTGAAGCGTGTAGTTCGCTCGAGCAGTCTGACAATCGAAAAAAAAAAAAAACGTAATGCGCATTACAACCACTACAGCATTGTCCAGGACAGTTCTCGTGTGTACACTATCGCAGCCGCAAGCGATTTGCAAAAACATCGTTGTGATCGGCCTTTCGCACGCGGCGTCGGGCTACGTGAATTAACCTCTCATATATTTATTTCACTCGAGCGAATAAAAATTAGTATGACGCAACTAGAACTTCCTCACGTCGATAATACACGTCGAACGCGATTAATCATGCACATATGACAGCGTGCTACGCTAACGTAGTGCGCGCTTTGTGGTAAGCGTCATCGCTCTGTGTCCACACTTTGTTTAGGCCAAGAAACTTGGTGTCGAGCATTGCACTTGAAAAACTTACGACAAGGATATTTCTCTCCAATGAAAAAAAAAAAAGCCACACTAACCGCTAAATTATTACACATAAGCTTAGCCATGACGAAGACGCTTGGCGCCCCGCCACGGTGGTCTAGTGGCTATGGTACTCGGCTGAAGATCCGAGGGTCGCGGGATCGAATCCCGGCCGCGGCGGCTGCATTTCGATGGAGGCGAAATGTTGAGGCCCGTGTGCTGTGCGATGTCAGTGCACGTTAAAGAACCCCAGGTGGTCGAAATTTCCGGAGACCTCCACTACGGCGTCTCCATAATCAGAACTGGTTTCGGGACGTTAAACCCCACAAATCAATCAAATCAAGACGCTTGGCGCATAACCGATGAGCCGGCATTACATAGGTTCGTCCCATTTCTTAGGACAGACATAAGCTGGAAACCGATAAAAACCTATCGCACATTTCTTGTTAGATGCTGGGCAACCAACCCACGGCGCAGCTTGTCGGTGCACACTTTTTCCTTCGTTGCACGGCAGTAAGCAGTGCCCGAACCACCGAAAACACAGCGGCTGCTACGGTAGGCGCACCGGCGGATGCCTACCATGCGAAACCAAAACACCCGACGACAGCGCCACAGCATCTTCGTGACGTAGGCCGGTGGAGTATTTCTATAGGCTTCAAGATTGTCACGACGTACCCTTTTCTAGCCGTTTTCCTTCCTCCATTTGTCTAGGTCTCGCGGAGAACATGCGGCGCAGTGGCATTAGCGGTTGATAGGCAACGCGGGGCGCTCGAAGCCGGTTTTCTTCGAACACGAAAGATTTTACGGTCGGTTTAAACAGCTTCGATGTTAAATAGTTGCTCTCTAGCAGTAATTAGCGAGACTCATAGAACAATTAGGGATCATTCTAGAGGCCCACGTATAATTAGATGTGCATAAGGCATCACAAGAGTAATTTGGATTAATTACCTGTACTGTAAATGAAGGGGCAGTGGACATATAACTTAAGAAGAGAACGACGAGTTAGAAAACCAGTAATACCAGTGACATAGCAGTAATTAAAGAAACTCATATGTAATCAGGCATAATTACAAGTAAATCGAGATACCCAAAGAATGATTAAGAGTAATTCCGAGTAATGTAAGGGAACCACAGTGTGATAAAAAAACATCCTGCAGATCCCACGCATTGTGGGAGTCGGTGTTGTGCGAAGGAGTCAGCGAAGAAACTGCCTATAACGAGTTGTTTGCATTCAGAATTCAGCCAAGTGTCATGAGTAGGATCAAGGTCTTTGCGTAAAGTGCATGAGCACCCGCTCATGAGTATGCTTCATCATTATCATCAACAGCCTATCTTATATCCACTGCAGGACGAAGGCCTCTCCCAATGCTCTCCTTCCCGAGCTGATTGCATTTGGTGCCTGAAAATTTCTTAATTTCGTCCTCCCATCTTATTCTCTATCGTCCACGGCTACGCTTACCCTCTCTTGGTATCCAATCCGTAGTTCTAACTGTCCGTCGGTTATCTAGCCTTCTCATCACGTGGCCTGCCAATGTCCATTGTTTTCTTTTTAACAACTATTATGTCGGCGACCCCCATCTGTTCCCTGACCCACTCGGCTATCTTCCTATCTTTTAGCGCCTATCACTTTTCATTCCATCGCCCGCTGCGTGCTTCTTAACTTCCTCTGGAGCTTCTCTGTAACTCTAAAAGTTTGTGCCCCGTATGTCAGTACTGACAAAATACAGTAGTTATACAGTTTCCGCTTGAGCGATAGTGATAGGTTTCCGTTTATGAGTTGGGAATGTCTCCCGCATGCACGTCGACCCATGTGTATTCTACGGTGGATTTATTTTACATGGGTGGGTTACGTGGGCTAACCAGCAACGTCGACAGCCCCGTGGCCATTGCATGGCGGCTCATGGTACGACGTAACATTGGTACTCACGTTAGTGCACAGACGCCTGCTTTGTCCAAGTGCACCCTACGATGACCTAATGTGCGTATCACAAGCGTAGCTCGTTGAAGTATTCCTACGAAATCTAGCAAAGTTTCACAAAAGCATACCGAATGGTAGCAAAACGTATGTATTGCTATGACAGTGCTTATCACATATTATAAGCGCATTTCACGTTACACAACCGGCATTATTGCAACTGCATGTCCAATAAGTTTATTTACTCTATATAGCGCGTGGGCGGAGTCGCCCTAGCTTTTGTGGTAGCGTGCCTTCTTGGCAGCCCGAGGGCCCGTGTTTGATACCCCCCTACCTCCTGGTAAGTTGCACGTGTCTGTGCGCTTGTTATGTCGACATTTCAACTCTAGCGAGGACAAACCGTGTTCCCTTCTTGTCTCAAGAGCGGGGCTTTTAAAGCAGGCCGTCCGGTGGCAACGGCGAACAGAATTATTTGGGCCGATCCTGGAGCCAGTGAACCAGGTGAGGTGCAGAAAACTTCAGGCGCCTCTCGAACTTGCCGGTTCCATCCCTGCAGCCGCTGCGTTTCATGTGGTTTTTCCCGCAGCCTCGGCTTTTCCTGTGTCAATGCGGCTTGCCATTGATTGACGTAGGCTGCGTAAAATTCAAACAGCTGTGGCGCATACCCGCATGTTGTGGGCCAAGCACTACGGCTATGAACTATATGCGACTGCGGTATTATTAATCCTGACGTACGTGACGAGTATATTATGTTAGAGATGTAAAGATCAATCATTCATGTTCGTCGTACATTTATACCCTGCCTTCCAAATATCGGGGTATACCAGATGAACTAGATGAGAGGAAAGCACGGAGACGTAGCTGGATAGATAGATATATAGATACGATCAAAGTGGCCCCAATTCGCAACAAATGCTTCGCATTTAAAGGAAGACATGAAGAGCCCTTCCCACACCAGGAAAAGGCAGCGAGCGAGGCCTGGCGTGTGCGGACCTTTTCTCCTTTCTGTCTCTCTTTCTAACCCCCGTCTGTATGTACGTTTTCTTGGTTTTTTGCTGTCATATTCACCTGTTTCCTTCTCTCTTTCTCTCTGTCTGTCTCGGTGTTTTTCCTTCTTCCTTTCTTTCCAGCTGTCTGTAGTTCCCCATTTCCTTTCTTTCTTTCCTTCTTTGGTAGAAGATCTAAGAGATTCACATGGCTGAGATACACTCAGAACACTCGAAGGTTAAGAGAAATATGCGCGCACTGTTTTCACGGTGGTGAAAGCTTTCGCAAAAGCAACGCGGACGCCGAATTTCCGCACATAAGAAGTTTCGTTTCAATGTGAGAGAGGAAAGGCAATGCGTATTGCATTTCCCCTTGTAGCTGCCTTAGTATGCGATGGGGTACCCAGACAGTTTTTGTCTACTCGGCGCTCTCCCTGTACACAACGGCAACAGCTTTCTGGAGTCACGCAAATTGCGTTAGGGACACGTTTCGCTTCTGACTGGCCGCGGAAAACGCGGCATGCTCGCCTAAAGATGCAAAGCATTAATAACAGCAAGTGGCTTGAACTGTTCCTATGCCCCCCCCCCTTCCCCTCCCCTCCTCTTCTTACTGTACTGAGCGCCTCGTAATCATATGGTTGTCGCGTTACAGCACAATATTCAAGGCACCTTTTCGTGTCAATCACATTCACATGACGTTGACTGCACAAGCCAGTGACGTGGACAAGCCGTCGCTCTATCGATGCACATGGGAAGCAGGCCAGCGAAGCTTTTCCTTGTCATCTTCACATTTCTCATATCGCTTCGTAAATGCAAGTTGAACAAACAGTATACGACGAATCAGGTATACATGTGGCTTAGATGTCAGATCACATGCATGTGTGCATTACAGGATTACATTCAGGTGACACTGCATGCCGGCTGAACAAAGATAGGGGATTTATGTATATATGCTTCTCATGGCGCGCCGGCTAAATACCGAGGTAAACAGAAGCGCCGTCGCAGTCGGCGCACACAGAACGCACAAGAGCAGCCATGGAAGAAGCTCGCCGTCAGGTGGCTCACATCGCATACTATGTGACCATCTTCAGCTACGTTGTCAGCCTGTCCCTCTCCTGGCGGATCTGGCGCGCAAGAAGTTCGCAAGGCGTGCCGTTCCTTCCCCTGGGTGCGAAAATCGTGGCCTCGTACCTCTGGCTACTGTGCGGAATTGAGGATGGTGACCCCGGAATGGTGGTGTTGAACGGCACATGCCTCGTACTAACGACCGTCAACGCTGCGGTTCACCAGGTCTACTCTGACTCTATAGAACCCGGTCATCTTCTGATAGGTGCACTCGCGACGATAACGTGTGCAACGTCGTCGATGACCGTGATGGAGCTGGCACAGGTGGCGGCAGCATGCACTTCGTTTAGCGATGTGGCGCCGGTCGCGCGACTCCGGACGTACCCGCTGGTGGAAATAGCCGCCTGTGATCTGATCGTTCGAGGATTCTGGGCAGCATACGCGATGCTCTCGGGAGACGAACAAACACTTGCGAGGAACATCCCGGGCGCCGCCCTCTCCATTGTCGAACTGAATGTGGCAATCTGGTGTGGTACTATGACGGTGTGAGTTCAGCCGCGCGAACGGCGTCACACCGCGACCTAGGTAAGTGTATTCAGGGCGTACTGTTCATGCTCGGTTACCTGTATGAATGCTTTTCTTTCTTTTCTTTTTTGAAAATCGTTCCTCAACATCGCCAGCTCTATTCGCACCCCAGGTTTACTTGCATCTCACCATAATGTTGCTTCTATCTTGCCTACATCGATTATCTCATAATCGCCGTTACAAATGCCGTTTGCGCAACGGGCTGTTGGGGCAAACTGCATCGCGCACATGCCACTACTTTCGATCCCGCTAGAGCGTTCTTCGCTCTCAGTTTAAACGCAATGAACGAGCACATTTTGTCGCCAACAACCTAGGGTGATGTCATCACGAATGGCAGTGCTCAAAAATTATTTTCCTTTACTTTGTTTCAAGGCCGGAGAGTGCGAGGGTGCGTCAACGCCGACTTTCGGAAAGCACGACCGACGTGACGGCACGCACCAAAGGACCGTGTTCTCGAGGACTACTTGCAGCGGCTTCGATGAATGTCCAGTTTTGACAAGCCTCTCCAAGGGTACATGGGTTTGAAGTTTTTAACTACTTTTATGAGCACCCTAGTTTCCGCAATACTGCATTGTCTTAACAATGTACAGAGGCAGAGGCCTCCTCAGCGATTTCAACTGGACGCTATAGCCTCGTATTTACTCGTACTGAAAGGATCTTCTGAAAAGGGAATTTTTAACCAGTTTCATCGTATATCCCTGTTCTGACACTATTCTATTGCCGTCATTGCCAATCGTCAGAGTGCTTCACGTACTTCGTTGTAATAGCACTTCGCCATAGTCGGCTGGCATGTACAATTTTTTTATCGCTCTTCATTGACGACTGTGTGCGTATGGATATATTCTTAGTGGAAATAAAACCTGTTTGAAAGCTCCACGTGCCTCGAAATTATGCCTCAACGCACAGCAGCACTTGTGGTATGTATGCAGCCATAAGTGCGCCGTCGTGCTTCTTGTCACCCTGTGTTAACACTTCCCTCGTGCCCCAGGTTCAGGACTGTGTGGTCATCATGCAATCCATAACCACCATAAAATTTGCCTATACACCGTGACCAAAGTGACGTCCACATTTTTTGTTTTTTCGAATTAGGCGCTTACATGTACGTGACGACCACATCTACAGTAAGTCCAAGGAGAGACAGAATGAGGTAGTAACTGTTGATGTCCCTGGGTTAATTAAACAAAATGCAATAATTACGTTTTCAGTGGCTTCGGCAAGCACCCATGTTTCTTGTCCTGAAAAGATAGACGCAGTCGTGCTTCGATAGTTTTAGTTGGCGGAATTCTAATGCCTCTGTTCTCCGAGAGATCGAAGTGCGCAGTTCAACTGCCGTTCAAATGATTTCGCATGCAAGACAGAAACGGCGCAAATCTCCTCCTTGTGCGGTGCCTACTCTGTGCGGCGTTTAGTGTGGCAACGGTTTGGAAACGCAAGAAAAAATGTATGATCACTTTGTCATAGGAATCGGCATAACACGAAACTGAAACCCGCCTTCGCGAAGCTGTGGAATACATAAGAGGCAATCTGGAGAATCGAGGGGCGGGGTGTGGGTCGACTCTGGACATGTGAACGCGTTGCATGTTGAATGAAGTGATAATGCCGATTATGCTCGGCGGCGGGGTTTAAGCGCATGCTGTTTCCTGCGATGACTGAAAAGGGTAGATTGTAATGATTTTTAAGGTGGTTGAAAAAACCGGGCTCCACACTGATTTAACATATTTGAAACTTGTATCCACCGGAAAGCGCTCTTGCCTTAAACGTAGAGCTATGTCGTTCTCACCTTGCTGTCTATAAAATATGGGGACGTGGGGTACATGCGTGTGGTCGACTTATCCAATCTGCGCAAGTGCAGTAGGTATGTACATTCTCGTTGTTGCACTGACCAACGGTTTGCACCCTTGTCTCAATAATATTCAGTTCAGGAGCGTCACTATATTTACTGTTGTTGTAATTATGTTGACTTAAGGATTTGTGTGTGGGTAGTGCCTATGATATGCTTACTGTTGGTGTTTTTTTTTCTGGCACAATTTTTGCCGAGTGCACAGTCTCTGTATTATCCTTATTTTATAGCGCTATGCTGGTAAAGGTGACTGTTGCTATTATTCTTTGCTTTAGTGCTATTTTTATTTTATTATTGCGCGAACTCCATGGAAATGTGGAGCACCCCGCTGCACTGGCTACGTACACGACAAATTTCGATGCAACGCAAATCATGCATTACGGGGCCGCTTGTGTTAGCCGAACGCAAAAGTTATATTCGGGAGAGGTCATGGTTTTGGTATACTCAAGAAAGCAAAGTACTGTAGTTTTTCACATTTCATTGAATTGTTAAAGGCACACGCCCCCCCCCCCCCCCTCCGTTTGATCAAACCTTAAATGCAGAAAGCAAGGGTGGCGTATAGTGCTTGCCGTGATATGTTCGAAATTTCAATGCGTGTGACCATCTACAGAAGAGTTGTGTAGAAATGCAAGTTATTGAACAATACCACTCCATAGTAGCGAACATGCGGCACGCGCACACACACACACACACACACACACACACACACACACACACACACACACACACACACACACACAAGAAATTTAGTTCGTGCCACTGACGACGAAGACAACAACGACGAAACAAAATAAAGAAAGCACCTCTGTACTTAGGTTCGTTTCATTACTCTTGCATTCCTTCCATTCCATCTGTTAGTCTGACTACTGGACCGTTCAGTCTTTTATTTCTTTCTGTAGTTCTGTTTCCTTTTTTCTTTTTGCTTGTTCTTATTCTTCTTGGCTCAGTCCCTCTTCCCACAACCCTAGATTTACTGACTACTGCCGCCCGATTCTTGGCCTATCCCCCCCAATGGGTGAGCGCCATAAAAAAAGGATCATCATCATCATCACCACCATCAACTTAGGTTCGGAAGCACGTTAAAGAAGCCCAGGTGGTACTCTGGAGGCCTCCACTACGGGGTGTGCCTCATATTGCTATATAGCCGGTTCTTCTACGTAAAGCTCCGTAATTAATATTAAATGTGTAGCGGGCATTCGCCCTTAAGCATTACAGAGCTCAGAACCTCCAAGGAAATCCGTGTGGATTTCCTTGTAGTCTTGTGCTACAAACCGGGTGGATGCTAATTTTCCCTTTCATAGATATACAGGGTGTTTCGGGGAACACATTAAACATTCTTAAATGTAGCTTTTGCCAGGAAACAACGAAAACCTTTTCAGAAACTGTTAGCTGAGGCGGACGTCCGGAAGCCTCAAGAGAATGCTAAAAATTAGCTGCTTCATTAGGAATTGTTAATTAGCTTTTGGTGGTTACATTCAATGGCGAATTTTCAGCCACGGCGCAGACGATGTTATATCAGCTTTAGATAAAAAAATCACAGCATATCCACGGGGTGAATGATGATGAGTGGGCGAAGCGGCGGAGGTTCATCGGCAAACCGTGAATTCTGCCCAGTACATCATCAACGACGTGAGATCGTGCGCGTTTATACTAAAGGGTCGATGAGAGTTATGGTGACTTGCAGCTCACTTTAATTTTACATGTACGTTGTGAATTTTGATTGTTTAATCACGCGCAGGAGAAATCGCACACAGGCACTACCTTGGAGGTCAAAATACAGTGCCATATATACGGGAAACAAGAAACTCGCTAGCAGACGTGTGTCGGCATCGCGAGGCGAGAGAGGGGGCGGGGGGACCGTTGAACGGTTGAGAGGGGAAGAGGGGAGAGGGAGGGAAAGGGAGAGAGTGGGGGCGAGAGACCGCGGCATGGATGGATGGATATTAGGAGCGTCCCCTTTATAACGGGGCGGTGGCCGGGCCACCAAGCTCTAGCTTTATTTCTTTTTCGTTTACAACCATTTCTTTTCCCGAATCACACATATTTTCACAACTAATTTTTTACTTCGTCTATTTATTTTATCTATTATCGTTCGTCTGTGATGAAACAATCTTACCCGAACTACCTTTCGCTTTTGTTTGCTCCATACTTTTGCGCCACCAATGCTCTAAGCGCCTTTTACTTATATCTATCGCCGGCATGTTCAGCTTTCCCCTGTTACTCCTGAAACCCATGGCCTCCTGTAGGGTAGTGTCCACGGCTACACCTGGGTGGACATCTGTACATTCAATCAAAATATGGTCTTTCGTTTCCCTAGCTTTTCCACAGCACGTACATGTATCCCCTTCTTTATTGAATTTTGCTCTGTAACTTCGGGTTCTCAGGCAACCGGACCTTGCCTCAAACAGTAAAGCGCTTCGCTTTGAATTATCGTAAAATTTTTCTCTTTTGATTTCGTCTTTCCCTTTTCGGTAGTTGTTCAATGCCGGTTTCTTCTCCATTCTAGCTATCCAATCCGAGTTCTCCGCCGCTCTGACCATGCTCTTAACGCTCTCTTTCGTCCCATCCGTTTCGTTGCTGGATGTATACTTACTGGTAAGCTTCCTAGTTCTCTTCCTCCATTGTGAATCAACGTTCTTCCTATACAAATACCTGAATACTTTCGCTGCCCATCTACTTTCTTTCATATTCCTTAATCTCTGTTCGTACCTAATTTTACTCTGAGCTTCCCTTCCCTCAAAGTCAGACCATCCCATATCCCCCTTAACAGCCTCATTTGTGGTCTTCCCATGGGCGCCCAGTGCGAGACGTCCGACCGTCCTCTGATTCACGTCCAGCCCTGATTGTACCTCTGACCTCATGCACACCACTGAGTTTCCGAATGTAAGTGCTGGCACCATTACACCTTTCCACAAACCTCGAATTACCTCGTACCTGTTGTAACCCCACAGCGCTCTACGCTTCATTATTGCGGAGTTCCTCTTTCCTTTAACTATCATAGCTTTTTCTTGTACTTCCATGTATCTATTCCCATCATTTATCCATATCCCGAGGTATTTGTACTCTCGTACTCTGGGTATCTCCTCGCCCTGTATTGATATGGTCTGATCGTTGCTGTCATTGAATATCATCCAGCCGCATTTTGTCACACTAAATTTTAGCCCTAAATCTTCACTTTCCCGACCACATATACTAACCAGACCCTGCAAATCTGTTCGACTGTCTGCGAATAGCACAATATCGTCTGCATAAAACAACCCGGGGAGCTTTTGTTCTATCACTATACCTGCCTGTCTGTACGACAGCTTAAAACCAATATTGCTCATCTCCAATGCTTTCTCCATTCTCCTCATGTAAAGCATGAATAATAGTGGGGACAACGGGCATCCCTGCCTCAACCCTTTACCTATATCGACGGCCTCCATTCTACCATTACTCGCCATACCTTCCCATTCCACACATACTGTATTTCCACTGTATATTTCCTTTAAGAGCTCTATACAATCATCCCCTATACCAGCCTCTTTCATTATGTCCCATAAAATATTCTGATTCACATTGTCATACGCACACTTAATATCCAAAAATGCCAAATGTAGAGGTCTGTTCTCTTTTCCGGCTATTTCTATACACTGCGTAAGCGCAAAAAGGTTATCATCTAATCTCCTGTCGACTCGAAATCCATTTTGGAGTTCGCCAAAAGTGCCATTAAGCTCTGTCCATATCTGCATTTTAAATTTAATTGCCTGCATCGCCAACCTGTAGAGTACTGATGTAATGGTCAGTGGTCTATAGGAGCGAATGTTATTTTTCTCTCCCTTGCCCTTATAAATGAACTTCATCCTACTTTGACGCCAACTGTCCGGTATTCGCCTGTCCTTTAACCTTTTTTCAATTGCTTTTAATAGGGCTTCTTTGCTGTTTCTTCCGAGCTCATTTATTACAGTAATGCTAACCCCATATAATCCTGTGGCTGTTCGTTTGGGAATCATTTCCTCCGCCTTCTTCCAATTGAAATTTTCCAGAACTAGTTCTTCCACTTGGTCTCCCTTTCTACTGTTACACGTCGTAAAGGGAGCCTCGTCATGCTTCTTAAAGGAATCGGCTGTTGCGTTTCGAATATAAGTCAATGCGTCGTACCCCTCCAATTTATTTCCTTCTTCATCCATAATATGCCGTTGCATAGTTACAGTTTTCTTCCCCAGCGATTGCAGGTGGTTCCAGAAAAGCCTAGATGCGTCCTTCTCTTCGCGAATGTCCGATATCCAACGTTCACTTTGGCCTTTAATCTTGGCTTCAATTAAACTCTGTACCAGGGCTTTTTTATCGAGATATGTTTCCCATTTTTGCTTGACCTCGTCTTGTGGCCTCTGCTCCTTTTTTGCCTGCCTATGTATTCGAGATGCTTCCCGTCGATTCTCAATTGCGTCCTGAATTTCCCTGTTCCACGATCGTTTTGGCTTTCGCTTTCCCCTCCAGCAACTCTTCTGTTTCTCTTTCGTAACTTCAGTCCTTATTAAATTAATAAGCTCATTATAATCCCACACTTTGCCTTTTGTTCTGCTCACTATGTCCTCGATTGTTGCGACTACGTTCCTAATTTGTTTTTCACTTAGAAAGGAGTGCTCGACTTTAATTCGATGCTCTCTTTATGATCTACATATCCCATTCGCAAAGTTATGCGTTTATGGTCACTCCCAAAGCTGCTACTCCCTTCCTCATCTATGCTCATTTGTCTCAACTTTTCGTGAATTCCTTCTGTCATGAGGCAGTAATCGATTGTTGACTGCCTGCTTCCGACCTCCCATGTTACCTGCCCATCGCACTTAGGACTCATGTTAACTATATATCGAGACTATGCTGTTCGCAGAGCTCTAGCATCAACTTCCCGTTATAATCTGTATATCCGTCGAGGTCATGCACATTTATTTATTTATTATCACCCTCAGGGACAAAGGCATTAAAGAGGGGAGTGGGTTACAGCAAATGAAAACAATAAAATAAACAGAACGGTCAAGTACAAAGGCTTCTCAATTATACAGTTTTAGCTCGTCGTAAGAAATTGGTACAAAAGAATGACAGAAAAATGGTAACAACAAAATACAAAATGCACTCAGGTTACAAACATATAGTAGGAAAATTGCTTCGATTATACAATGTTAGCTAAAGACGCTCGAAACCTTTGGGTATCGTGAATGGATACGATTTCATCAGGAAGGTGGTTCCATTCCGTGGATGACCGAAGGAAAAATGACTGCAAAAACGTTTTAGTGTGACATGATTCGACACCAACCTTAAAACGATGGTCGATACGAGGCGATACGTACTGTGGCTGAAAAATGAAATCATTGCGGAGTGTTGAATGATGGTATAGCTTGTGAAAAAGAACTAAACGTGAGATTTTGCGACGAGAAGAAAGTGAATTAAGCGAAAGGTTAGTTTTCATGGCAGACACACTTGCAGTTCTATTATAATTACGTAAGATGAAACGAACTGAATTATTTTGAACGAGTTCTAATGAATTAATGAGTTTATCAGTGGCAGGATCCCAAACAGCACATGCATATTCTAGTTTCGGACGTATAAGGGTAGTATAAAGAAGCTTTTTTAGGGATGAAGGGGCAGTTGAAAAGTTACGGCGCAGGTAACCAAGCATGCGGTTAGCATTATTAATTATATAGCCGGTATGAACATTCCAAGATAAGTTAGCAGAGATGTGCACACCTAGGTATTTGTAAGAGTTAACCACTTCCAAGGGAACATTGTTTAAATAATATGTATGCATGCTGTTAGTTATTCGGGATACATGCATCACTTTACATTTGCTAACGTTTAGTTCCATTAACCAATTTTTACACCAATTAGCTACAGTGGTTAGATCCGACTGAAGGTGGTTATGATCTTGTGCATTAGTCATTTCACGAAAGATAACACAATCATCAGCAAATAAGTGAACGTGGGATGATAGAGAGGAAGGGAGGTCATTAATATAAATGAGAAATAAAAGAGGCCCGAGCACTGAACCTTGTGGTACACCGGAAGTTACGCTTCGAAGTGGTGAGTTATGGCCGTTTGCGGTAACAAATTGAGTGCGATTAGATAGGAAACATTCAATCCACTTTAGGATGTTAGTGTCAAGGTTCAGCTGTCTTAGTTTATAAAGTAAAAGTTTATGAGAGACCTTATCAAAAGCTTTAGCGAAGTCTAAAAAAAATACAATCTGCAAATGATGAACGATCGAGAATACGATGTAATTTATGCGTAAAGATTGCAAGCTGAGTTTCACATGAAAATGTTTTTCTAAAGCCATGCTGAGCTGGTGTGAAAAATGCATTTGATTCAAGGAAGTTAACAAGATGTTTGAAAATTATATGTTCGAGCAACTTACAGCAAGTACTCGAGAGTGAGATGGGGCGATAATTGGCTGGTAGATTTTTGTTACCTGATTTATGCAGTGGAACCACCTTCCCGATTTTCCATTGGCTAGGTTGAGCAGACGTATCCACCGATTGCTGAAAAAGTTTGGTTAAGATAATGCGTTTGTATTATTGTTAAGATAATGGCGTTTGTATTTTTTAGAAATTTCGCGTTAATAGAGTCGTAACCAGGCGATGAGTTTTGATTCAGGGAATCGATTAGCTTCGCAACGCCAGCAGTTTCAACTATCACTGGATCCATAGCTACGTAGTCATACTGGCGAGTAGGAGGTAGGCAGTCATGACAGGAAATGGAAAAATTTTGTACAAATGCGTCGTTAAGGGTGGCAGCACACAGTTCATTAGATATATGGTTGCCCAATGGGTCTTCCAGAGTTATGTAATCATTGCGCAAGGGCTTGATTACACTCCAAAACTTTTTAACGTTAGTCATTAACATAGATGGAAGCACGTTAGATAGAAAATTAGACTTAGCGTTCTTTAGTGCTGTTACGTACGTGTCGAATGCGGACTTATAAGCAGACAAGCGTGTGTCAGTTGGAGAGTTTTTTGTAGAACGATATAGGCGTTGTTTGCGGTTACGTAGACGTTTTAGATGCGCATTGAACCAAGGAGCGTCAGAATTGGAGGTAATGATGCGAGATGGGATGTACCTTTCAGTTAATTCCTGAACTTTAGCGGCAAACATGCCCCAATTGACCTGAAGCGAACGATTTTCGAAATCCGGCAAGAAAGTGTCTAGAAATACAGTTAGTTCGTTATTTATGGCGGTAAAGTTGGCTTTCTTGTAAATATGTATAGTTTTCCTGAGTTTACTTGCCTTAGGTGTAGACAGATTAATTGAAAATGCAAGTAGGCAGTGATCGCTTAAACCAGGTAAATGTGTAATCTCCGAAATTGTGTCGGGGTGCGATGACAAAACTAGGTCGAGGGTATTTGCGGTATTAGAAGATACACGTGTAGGTTGGATTACTAGCTGTGACAATGAAAAAACTGAGCACATGTCTAGAAATTCTTTAGCTTGTGTTGAAAAGGGAGCGAGTGAAGGCGATTGATCTTTCCAGGATATGTTTGGTAGATTAAAGTCGCCCAGGAGTAGGATGGGAGATGAGGGAAAACACGTGCGAACAAGATTAATACTGTCGTGCAATTCATGGAAAAATGTAGGTGGTGCAGACGGTGAGCGATAGCATACGCCTATGATGAATGTTTTGTGACCAAGGGCGACGGAAGCCCAAACGGCTTCTAGATCGTCGCTCGTATAAACCAAAGAAGACGGAATATCGTTTGAAATTGCCAAAAGGACGCCACCTCCTCTACGTGCAGTACGGTCGCAACGGTAAACACGGTATTGCACAGCACCGTGGAACACTTCCGTGTCGGTGACATGCGCAGGCAACCAAGTTTCGGTAAGTGCAATGATTTTAGCAGAACACGTGTCGATTGCAGAGGATAAAGAATCGTATTTATTCGACGCACTTCTAATGTTAGAATATAAAACGGAAACTTCAGGCAATGAAGAAGATGAACCACAGCCCCTCGCGCTTTCCTAGATCGGGGAACGGGATGGAACAGGGCATGCCTGTTCTACATTATTACTTCGTTGGTTAAGTGCCTGAATTTCATCAGAACTGGTGTTGTACACGTACGTTTTTCCGTTCAGAATCAACTTATCATAGCGCAATTTGAAAGCTTCAGAAGAGGCTTGGCTCTTACCGAATGCTATCAGCTTTCTTCGGGCGGTTCGTGTAGCAACTGAGAAATCCTCACTTATACTTATGTTTTTACGCTTGAATTGGCTACGCAGAGACAGTAGTTTTTCTTTGGTTTTGAAGCTTGCAAACTTCACAATAACAGGACGGGATTTATTAGGCATAAACGAACCAAGGCGGTGGGCACGTTGGATTGCGTCTGCAGAAAATGTGTCGATAACACTAGTGATTATTTTGGTTATTTTTGATTCTGTTTCTTGCCAAGTTTCAATATTATCAGGGACACCATGGAAAATTAGGTTGTCGCGGCGCGACCGATCTTCCAATTCGTTTAGACGGGATTCGAAAAGCTCATTCCGAGCGCTAACTTCTTCAATTGTTTTTGACATGCTAGAAACATTCAAGCTGACATTATCAACGTTTTGCGACTTTTCCTCAAATGCGTCCAGTCTTTTCATAATACCAGAAACTTTTGATTCAAGCGATTTTTGTCCACTTTTTATGGCCCTAACATCAGCAGTAATCTCAGTCTGGAACTTTGACGTTTGTAAAGAACGCGTGTGTACGTCCTTTATGAGTTTAAAGATTAGGTTCATTTGCTCAGAGGGGTCCTCTGGCAAGGTCTCAATATCAAACAGAGATTTCGAGCGGGTGTTAGGGCCAGGGTTTGATTCAACGTCCCCGGAGCGCAACAAAGAAACGCCATAGAAAAACACTCACAAATTGTTTCACAGAACACCCTTGGGCACGGGAGCAGAAGCAAACATGGGTCATCGCTTTTCTTAGCGTATAAAGAAGAGGAAGCACAAACCTGCGGAGTAAAAAGATAGTGGTTGAGAGCCATGCCAACGGTACTGCTCTCGTGCCCACTGAAGGCAGACGGGACGGGCGGGCTCCTTATATAGTTGGCAATAGGCGATGTCACCGACGAGCGCAAGGGGGAGCCAGGGTTGACTTGCGCAGATGCATTCGTGAGGAAGAAGGGCGCAGCACCCAAGTCGGGCGGAACCAGCTGGAAACGCTGAACATCGGAGGCAACGTTTCCATTCATTATGGTTGATAACCAAGCAAGCCATGAGACGAGTAACGCCTGCGGAGTAAAAAGATAGTGGTTGAGAGCCATGCCAACGGTACTGCTCTCGTGCCCACGGAAGGCAGACGGGACGGGCGGGCTCCTTATATAGTTGGCAATAGGCGATGTCACCGACGAGCGCAAGGGGGAGCCAGGGTTGACTTGCGCAGATGCATTCGTGAGGAAGAAGGGCGCAGCACCCAAGTCGGGCGGAACCAGCTGGAAACGCTGAACATCGGAGGCAACGTTTCCATTCATTATGGTTGATAACCAAGCAAGCCATGAGACGAGTAACGCCTGCGGAGTAAAAAGATAGTGGTTGAGAGCCATGCCAACGGTACTGCTCTCGTGCTCACACATGAGCATTCATATCTCCTAAGAGGATTATTTCGGCCCCGTTACCAAATTTCTGAATATCCTTGCTTATGCAATTCACTAACTCCTGATTTTTCTCTTTGCAGTTATTTCCAGTCCACATGTAAACTACACCCAACATAGTTTTCTTCCCGCTTACCGTTCCAGATACCCAGAGGTGTTCTTCACATGTCGAAGTAATCCTACACCAGTTTGCTTCCCGATGAATTAGCATACCGATTCCCCCACCTTTTCTTTCTGATTTTGTCCTGTTGCACCCTTCCCACACATAATTTGCAATAATTGGTGGCTCTTCCGAGTCCCGAAGGTGCGTTTCTGTAACGGCGTACACCGCTATCTGTTCTCTGTTCAACTGTGCCTCTATTTCTAACCATTTTGTCGGTTTTCTGCCACCTTGCATATTTACGTAGCTTATTAAACCGCACTGCACTTTCTTTCTCTCTTTCCCCTTTGCCCTTCTCCCTTTGTTATCAATTCTGTGTTCCAAAGGGTCCCCCATAGATGTTTCTTCCCTTTCTACCGTGGACACCGGAGGGCTCGTGTGCCCCCTGAAAAAGCTACTGCGCGTCCTGCTAGGCGCCAGCCCACCTCGTGCCCAAGTTTACGGTCAAAGTGGATTCCATCTCTCTGGAAACCACCCCATCTGTGCACTTCTCTGTTTATGTCGACAACCTCGAAGCCTTTAGCTCGACTAACCCGCCAAATCGTTTCGTTGGCGGTGACAACTGCTCTTTGTAGGTTTAGGTCTTTCAAGGGTACCTCGGGGATTGTACACACCACAATTTGCACCTGGGGCGACACTTCCCGCAACTCATCTACTCCTTTTGTTAACCTCTTCTCTATTTCTGGGGTCCTTCCGTTCAACACGTTGTTCAGCCCGCCAGCTATCACAACCAAACTGCGCCCCTGATCTCTACGAGTCAGCTCTTCCCTTGCTTGTTGCATTACTGCACCCAACATTTTTCCTGGGAACCTCCCTACAGCTACTCTTCTGTCTCCTTTGAGCCTCTCCTGAATTGTTTGCGAGCATCGAGCCAGGTTGGAGTCCCCCGCTATTATTACGTTTTCCAGCTGCCTTGCTCCCTTTGTCTGCTCTGGACATCTGGACTGACTTTCAGGGTGAGGTTCCGGTGGTCTTTTGTCCACTCGCTCTTTCACCAGAGCTTCGCTGTAGGTCGAGCCCCGCTTTTGTGCTCCTTTTGTCGACTTTTCTTGTGGGGTCAAGGACGTTCCCTCTCCGTGATAGTCACCTGACTCTTTCTTATTCTGCGTGGTGACCTTTGTCAGCTGCTCCTCGGTTGCTCTGAGCCTTTCGCCCATCTCCTTTCTTATTTGGCGTTCCGCCTCTAAAGCGTCCTCCAGCTCGCCTACTCGCTTTAAGAGGGCGGTCTGCGTTTCTTCCATTTGCTGGAATTTCGCCGTAATCGCACACTGGCCACATGACACTTCTACTTCGCATGCCCCATCATCTCCGCAAACATCTACTTTGACTCCCACGCCACACTTTGTACACTTCACCGTTTTTTTCGCCATGATTAGCGCAGTGAACGGTCACACACTCGTCAAAAAATAAGCCTCCTAAAAGTTTACCACGCACACCTCATGCGGTTATTAGTGGTGCACCGCTACACTGTCCTGGGCTTCAAAGGTATATTTTACTAATTCATCCAGTACACCGCACGAAAAAGTACGTATACGATAAATCAGTAGGCTGCAAGCGTACCGCAAACTAAATGTCCCGATATATCCTCAATGCACAAAGGCAGTTCTCCCGCCTTGTGCAACGACAGCGCGCACAAATAAAATTAGAAATAAAAGAGGCCCAAAATTTGGTACTATTAAATATCTTCAGTTTACTTCCCCCGACCGATCCTCTTATCACCCAATACAACCTTCTCCAACTCACACAAACAACAGCGCCACTAAAGGCCGACCGCGTGGCCTTGACAAAAAGAAAAAAGGCAGACCCATGCTCGGGGAAATGCGGGACACAAAGAAAGGCGCAACAAGAAATATTATTTTCCTCTCTTACCCGGTCTAAAAAGGTAAAAAAAACCGCAAGCAAGCAAAAAAACACTTATCCAATAAAGCCTGACACTCAAACGGTAGCAACTGAAAATACCTATCACGTGGTATCGAAAAGAAAAAGAAAAATCCCTACGCGGGTAAAATACTGGACACAAAGAAAAGCACACGAAAGAAAAGACTACTTTCCCCTACTATTCAATGTAAGAATGCAAAGAAAAATCATGCAAACACTCATCGACTGGCGTCTTCCGGGAGCTCGCTACGCACGTCCTTCCGCTGTGACTACAGACTACAGACTGCCCACTCCCCACTAGATGGCGTCATCACGGCATATTCACCGTGATGACGCCATCTAGTGTCCAGTCACCCAACCGCCATAATGCACACATCTCTATGGGACAGCGCCATCTAGGAAACTAGACGAGAAAGGGCGATGACGACCAGCGCCATCTAGTATATCGTCACCCAACTGCAGTTTGCATGCATCTCTATGGGACAGCGCCATCTATTATATGCTACGGGAGACGCTACTGGCTACGGCGGAGGGACATACCGGACGGGCCGCAGGTGATGCCATAAGGAGCTTCGCCCATAATAAAAGGTCACTGTCTCATACCCTGCAGCGCGACAGAACCTCAGCTAAGATACCGACGCACCCGTAGTCAGGACAGCTAGCTTGTTCCAAAAGGGCGCACTAATTACCGAATGTAATCCCTAGTCTAATATTGCTTTACTTCTTAATAAATACCAAAAGCAAGGTATTGGCGTTCATGCCCTAACCCGAAAAGAAATGCGACAGTTCTTGTTTTTCAATGGTTCCGACGCCTGTGTGAAGACAAGTGAATGGATATATTAAACTGTCACTAATGTGCCGTGAGCTTTCTTGATATACTTATTCTATTTATTTATGTTTTGATTAGAACATAAAGTTTCGCTGTTTCACTGCTTTTTACGGTTGTATAACTCTGTATAATGACTGATTTATACACAGCAACTTATTTCTAGTATGCTTTAATTAATACAAACGACGTGCGCTTATATACTTGTTTATTTCGTCATACGCTGTCTGTAGTGCTGTCATAAAGGGTCTCCATGCACTTTCAAGCTGTTTACAACAGCTTTTCGCCTGAAGGACTCCCAAGAAACAAACTCTAGCGAATTGTTGTAAATGCAGACTTGACTGATTCACTGATTGATTGATTCATTGATTGATCGAAAACAAAACTGTGCGCATAAATAGCGCCGGAAGTCACGTGCAAGTACTACTTCCGTTGTTGACAGGTTCGAAAGGTCGCGGCGGCCAATTCGAAATGTGCCATGTGCGATTGCGCGATTTTCCCTTGTGGCTGCATAGCCTCGATGCTCTGTGCGAAGGGAAGCCAGCGTTATGTTTTGATTATCCGCGCGGTGCAAGAAGCCTATTTATCACCGGAAACTACGCGGCCGCGAGTTTTAAGAGCCTGTACATGCTGAATTGACCACCGCAGGCATTGGAGCACACCACCAGCGGACGTTTCGTTCGCACGTGAGATGCGGCGCTCCTTTGGTAGCGAGTCACGGTTTTCTGAGAAGAAAACTCCAGGTTTTCGAGGGGTGTAGGACTTCAGAAAAAATAAATTTTCTTTTATTTTTTGCTTTAAAAACTGATACGGCGTCGTCGTCTCTGTGGCGACAAATTCACCATTTAAACAACTCCAAAATGCTGCTAAATACAAACTTTGACGATCTTAGTAATTAACAATACAAAATGCATGTTTTTTGCGATTACAGCGATTACATTAGTCCGCCCAACCTGACAGGCTGTTTCTTAATAAATGTTGTGGTTTTCTTGAATTTTAGAAAAATTCTGTTTTTCTTGAAAAGCCTACCTTCTTGAATTTTTAAGAGCTTTCGCTGAAACAACCGGTATCTTGAGTCGTGCCGGTTCATACGGATATGTGGCCACCGTGCGCTGATCCAGGGGGAACTACGCGGCAAAACTTTCATATCGTACTTTTGGTGCGTAGCACCATCAATGCTTATTTCAGCATGATTACTTTTCACCTTGAGTTGAATCGCGAAATGCAGCGAAGCATACGGGCGACGCGTCGCTACATTGACGCAAATCGCAAGTATTCCAAGGAAGGTTCTCCTGTCCCCTGCGCATCCACGACATCGCATCAAAAACCTGAAAGCGTTGTATTTGCTACGTGCAAATACAACGCTTTCATAGTCTCTTCGTCTGTGTGTCCAAACGGGTCTTGTCATGACGCAAGCAGTGTCACACAGACGAAGCAGCGTGACGCAAGCAGTGTCACAAAAACGAAGAGACTATTTTCATAGTCTCTTCGACGGTGTTCAAGAAAGACGTGAACGTGACATTTGGTGGAGGTGCTTATGGTATGAACATCCCTGTGAAGCCGAGAAACCAGCCCAACTCGCGCAGGCGATCACCCCGAAGTTACCAAGGAAGGAAACGCGGCAGAAATGCGAACCAGCTGGAGACGCCGTATACGTCCCCCGGAGTACTGGCCGTTGCCCGATCCTGAACGTCGCGTGCCAGCCTATCCTGCTAGCCATGGCGAACGCTGCTGCTCCCGCTACGTTCCCTGCTGCCGCACCGCAAGTCGCGTCTCTGAAGGTAATCATTCGCAGCGACCTGCATCAAGCCCTGGGAACAGCCTCACCGATCCTGACAGCCCAGCAGCTCGACCCTATGCCATCACCAGCGGTGATGACATACGCAGACGTTATCCGCAGCCCATCGCTCCTAGCTCCACACAATGTACTATACACACCACCACCGCGTCCCCAGGGCTACACCCCGTCCCCACGACCTCAAGCCCACAGCCGACCTTCGGAGTATCAACAATCCACGTCTAGAAATTATGATCTCTGGCGTACACCCAACCGACGCCCCCTCTGCTTTCGCTGCGGGAAACTCGGTCATTTGCTACGATTTTGCCCCTACCGCCAGATGGGTCTACGCGGATTTGCCATCGCCGCTCCACGCCCCTTCCCAGGCCAGCGCCCTCTTGTTGTTTTCGCACCAAACTTTGACGAGCGCATCCAAAGGCTGTAGGCAGTACTGGACGCAATCAGATCATCAGGACTCACCTTGAACCGAACGAAGTGCCGCTTTACTTACGAAGAACTGTTGTTTTTAGGCCACGCAATTAGTCGTGACGGCGTACGCTCTTACTCACAGAATACGGCTGCTATCGGGAATTTTCCGATACCCTCTGTCAAAAAGGCCGTCCGCAGGTTCGTGGGGATTTGCGCCTACTACATGCGTTTAGTCCAAGATTTCTCGCGAATCGCCGAGCCGCTTACTCTCCTAACGATAGCTGACGTGCAGTTTAAGTGGGGAGAGCCGCAAGAAGAGGCTTTCCGTGAATTTTAGCGTCGTTCGCTTTCGCTGCCCGTACCTGGTCACTTCGAGGAGAACGCCGACACTGAGGTCCACACGGACGCAAGTGGCGTAGGGCTTGGCGCTGTATTGGTTCAAGCAAAGGACGGTCTCGAACGAGTCATCGCATACGCTAGCAGATCGCAATCCAAGGCTGAGCGCAATTATTCAACGACAGAAAATGAGTGTGTAGCCGCAGTCTGGGCAGTCACAAAATTTCGACCATACTTGTACAGCAAGGCGTTCAAAGTTGTTAGTGACCACCATGCTCTGTGCTGGTTCGACAACCTGAAGGACCCGTCAGGTCGTCTAGCTCGTTACAGCTTACGATTGCAGGAGTTTGACGTGACAGTGGTCTATAAGTTGGGAAGAAAGCATTCCGACGCCGACTGCCTATCAAGAGCCCCTGTGGACCCACCACCCAAAACCACGATGACGACGCTCTTCTTGGAGAGATCAGTGACAGTAACTTCGCAGACTAACAACGCGCAGATGTCAACCTGCGCCACGTCATTGACTTCTTAGCCGATTCACCGCCTAGGGAATGTGCCTCCGTAATGGCATACTGTCCAAAAAGAACTTCGGACCAAGCAACTCGACATACCTACTCGTCTTGCCAGAAAATCTTCCTGAAAAAGTGTAGTGCAAAGGAACACACGGACAGACGTCCTGTGCTCTTTGCCTGTCCGTGTGTTCCTTTGCGCTACAATTTTTCATGAAGTCATGAACCAACCAGCCCAAGAAAACGTTTTGCAAAGCCGAAAATCTTCGGCAAGAAATTGTGCAAGCATTCCACGACGAGCCTACTACAGAACATCTAGGGTTCGCTCGTACCTTAAGAAGAACAAAAGAGAAGTATTACTGGCCGCGTCTCATCACCGATGTTGCTCACTACGTACGGTCTTGCCGCGACTGTCAGCGCCGGAAAACTCCTCCTGCAGCCGGCTGGGCTGTTGCAGCCCATTGAACCACCCGTGAGGCCTTTCCAACAAATAGGCACGGATATGCTAGGCCCATTTCCGGCATCTACCAGCGGCAACAAGTGGATAGTGGTAGCAACTAACTACTTAACCCGCTACGCGGAAACAAAGGCAGTACCGTCGGGTGCAATTGAAGTCGCAGGGTTCTTTATCAGGAGCATCGTCCTGCCGTATGGTGCACCGCAGGTCCTTCCTACAGACAGGGGAACGGCGTTACGGCTGAGCTCCTACAGCATTCTCCGCTTCAGCCACACGTGCCATGGTCGAACTACCGCTTATCACCCACAGACAAACAGCCTGACGGAACGTTTAAATAAGACAATTGCAGATATGCTCGCCATGTACGTTGATGCTGAGCACAGGAAATGGGATGAAGTTCTCCCCTACGTCACGTTCGCTTATAATACGGCGCAACAAGAAACAACGCTTATAGCGGCCAGCGTCATGGCCATCGCTTGCCACCATCACGCGGGCCGCGCCGCGTCTCTCGCGGAGCTCATGCCACGTGGCTCGAGGTAGCGAGCCACGAAGAAAAAGAAGAGAACGCGCTCACGCTCACGGCCGGACTCGACGCTGCAGCCCGCCGCGCTGTTCTGCCGCAGACCTTGTTCACCGAAGCTAAATAAAGCAGCGACGACGGCATGGCCTACGTCGGCCGCCGTTACGGCTATCGCTTCTTCGCTACAGCGGTGACCCGGACGTGAGTGTGAGCGCGTTCTCTTACTTTTCTTCGTGGCTCGCTACCTCTAGCCACGCGGCATGAGCTCTGCGAGAGACGCAGCGCGGCCCGCGTGATGGTGGCAAGCAATGGCCATGACGCTGGCCGCTATAACGCTCATGACCCCTTTCAAGCTCATTTATGGACGATAACCTACTACCTCGCTGGACGCCATGCTCCCTAACATTGACGAAGACAACATCGACATCGATGTTGCTGACTTTCTTCAACGTGCTGGAGAGCCCCGCCACGGTGGTCTAGTGGCTAAGGTACTCGGCTGCAGATCCGAGGGTCGCGGGATCGAATCCCGGCCGCGGCGGCTGCATTTCGATGGAGGCGAAATGTTGAGGCCCGTGTGCTGTGCGATGTCAGTGCACGTTAAAGAACCCCCGGTGGTCGAAATTTCCGGAGCCCTCCACTACGGCGTCTCTCATAATCAGAGCTGGTTTTGGGACGTTGAACCCCACAAATCAATCAACGTGCTGGAGAAGCCCGCCAGCTTGCCCTAATATGCATCAAGGGACAGCCATACACCGATGCCAGACATTGCAATTTGCGACGGCGGGAACAAGATTATGAGCCTGGTGACCGTGTGATGGTGTGGGCGCCGATCCGCCGTCGTGGCCTGAGTGAGAAACTCCTACGCCGCTACTTTCGTCCTGACAAGGTCACACGATGCCTCGGGCCGCTGACATACGAAGTTGTTCCGGATGGAGTGATGCAGTCTCAGCGACGCCGAGCGCGCCCCGAAATCATCAACGGCGTGCGTATGAAGTTTTTTGAGCGTTAGCGGGCAATCTTAGTTTTGTCGTTCTGTCTCGTTACTTGCTCGGAAGTTGTTGTTGTTGTTGTTTCCCTCAATTCTGGCACATACCTGCCCTGGGGGACTGGCCAAGATGTCAGAAGTTGAAATAGTTAAAGGTACTATGAGATACCAAACAGAATAAAAAAATCAGGATGAAATAATAGTTTCTAGTGTATTGTTTTTCTCTTCGTCTTCTTTTCAGCATCGGGACGAGGTTTTTTTCACCGGGGGCAGTGCCACGTGCATTTATCTGTGCTAGCGTTGGTGTTTCGGTATGGTATGAAAAACTTTATTAGGTCCCGAGGGAACAGTCTGGGGGGACTGATGCGGGCCGCTCCCACGTCGGGACAGAGAGGCCGAGCTCCACAACATGGGCCCTCTGGACAGCCCTGAGTTGGTCCGTCATCACTTCACTGTGCAGCATCCGCTGCCACCACTGTTCACCTTGGGAACCATAACCGGCCAACGCCGAGCAGCGCCAGAGTATGTGGTCTAAATCGAGGAAACCCCCACACTTGCTACAATAGATTGAAACTCCGCAGTCGGGATAAATTTTATTTATTATAACCGGGTTAGGGTACGTTCGTGGCTGCAGAAGTCCTAATGTTACCGCCTGTGGCCTGTTTAATTTATAATGTGGCAGGGGGAATGCCCTGCGCCCTAAGTAATAGCGCTTGGTGATCTCGTTGTAGGTTAACAGCTGGTCCCTGAACTCGGGAACGAGAGATCCAGCCCCCTCAGGAAGTACACGGCACAATAATCCTTGTGCCTCCCTGTGCACCACCTCGTTGATGTTACGCGGGGCTCCCTCCACTGACCCCATGTGTGCCGGGAACCAAGTAACTGTATGCGAAGGGATATCCCTGCCCTGTAGCAGTCTGTAAGCTTGTTCCGCAACAAGTTCCCTCGAGAAAGCTTTATTCGCAGATCGTGAGTCACTAAACACTGAGACCCTTTCCGAATCAATTAGTGCTAGAGCAATAGCCACCTGCTCAGCGACCCCCGGATCCTTTCTATAAACAGAAGAGGCATTTCGAACACTCCCTTTGCCATCAGAGCTACCTCTGCATAGGCACCTTTCCCATTAATCCATGCCGCGTCAACAAAGGCCGACTCCTCCTGATCTCTGTCTCTTGTAACAAAGCCCTAGCTCTCGCCATCCGCCTCCCTACACTGTGCACACGGTGCACGTTCAATGGAAACGGACGTACCATAATATTGGCCCTAATGTTCGCGTTCAACTCGTGTAGCCGCGTACCACCATGTGACTGAGCCACCGATCCTCCTATTGACTTCAAGATATACCTACCCGCTGGTGCACCTAGCAACCGCTCTCTCTGTGCTTTACGCTGAGCCTCGGCAATTTCATCTAGAGTCTTATGCAAACCCAGTCGGAGCAACGTATCGTTTGACGTGCTCACAGGCAGACGAAGTGCTTTTCTTGGCAGTTCCTTTCGGCGGCATGGTTTACATCGACGCGTCGCTGTAGCGTTGGAGGCGCGTTTGGTAAAACAGTGACTCATGTTCTGTTACTGCGTGTCACGAAACGCTCGCGCTCGAAAGCGTTCCGTGTCGCGAATATAAGTGCCGGACTGGTGAGAGCGCCGCCATTCTTACCGCCGACGCTCGACTGCGCATGCTGGGGTGCTACCGCGCAGCGATTCCTTTTTTCGTTCCAATGCCTTTCGGCGTTACTTCACTGTTGTCGTCATCGGTGGGCGGCGACGCGTGACGTATTTCAAATTGCCCAATCGTAAGCGGCCGCTTTTTCTCCTCTTTCTCCGCCGTTCGCGGGCTTGCATAGTAATTACGTTTGGTAAGGAAATAGTTAATAAAATTGCGGTTGCGCGCTTACTAGATGAAAATGGCTTAGTAGCATTAAAACGCAAAAGCGAAGGAAATATAAGGCAAACAAAACGCAAACACGCGTGTATTTCTAGTCGTAGCCACATTTGCGCCGTACGTGAATCCAAGCCATATCGCTGAGCGCGAACAAAGTGGCAACCGTTGTGGGAAACAGCTGACTGTGTTTTCATCGGTTATTCGTCCGTATCATTTGCAACTTTGGCGCAGAAGCGTAGTACTTTCGCCTGGGAAGAAATTCTACACTCCTCATTTTTCCGGGAGTGACGGAACACTGAACTGAGGTGAGCACAAACTGCTACTGCCGTGGTCTGTTGCCGCTACGTGCATTGTTTGGTGTGCGCGCTTTGTATTCCTGCAACAGGAAGCTGTTCGGAAGACAGCTCGTCATATTATCGGACAGTAAAGTGGAACCTCGTGAACTGGCCACGATCAAGAACTCGCAAGGTAGCGAGCGCCGTTTGACGGGGCACCCATACGGCACAGCGTAATTTCATGAAATCTGTGGTCAGCTGCAGTACGTTGCACAAGCTACCAGCCACTGTCGTCGTCGATCCGAGAAAGCTGCTGCTGCATTCGCAAAAGTAAGCACAGGCACTACATTACCTTGTTTAAATGACAGAGATTGCGAAGCTAGAAATGAGAGCACGAAAATAAAGTGTACTGGGTGTGTGCCATAAGATTTTAACATCGAATTTTAGCACTGCTTAACTGACGTGTTGTGATGTTCAATGATTTGTTTTATGCTCCTCACAGACGTGCGAACGTTTGAAATGGTGGCTCGTGTTAATGTCTGTAAAAAATACAACTCGGAATATACAAATGGGGCCATTTCTCTTTTTTTGTATATAAGTCCTGCACAATAAGGGGCGCTATTTCTCGTGTTCTTGGGGAAGTAATGGTTGTCACGCGTATCTGCTATGCTCATGATATGCAGCTTGCCAAGTAGGATATTTGCCTTCTTCGCACCCATGAGCGATTTATTCATTTAACTATTGCCTACCTTGTGAAATCGGAACTTAGTTGTTTTGTTTAAAGCTGTGAACGTCAAGAAAGGAAACAGCCAGAGCTTCGATGTTGAGCTTTCCACGTGAAGTGTTCGCATTTGCTTTGCACGCATGGCTTTTGCTTGTGCTCTGTGCAATACCAAATTAGCATAGACCCCCCTTCCAGCATTGCTCGCTAAAGTCGGTCAGTACGTGTATAAGTGCAGATACATAGAGGTACAGTTGCTTACTCATTTTCACATAACCTCTGCATATGAAAACAAAATGTGGATGTTCTGAAAAATGCAAGTGTATATGTTGGCTAAAGGTAGGCATGCTTTTATTTCTGTATGTTAGTGTGCATGTAAATGTGTGGCGCTTCAGTACAGACTCACATAGCATTTGTGCATGAGCTTACAATTCTATAAATTGAGATCAAAACAGTAATGCCGTGAGGCCTCGTTAGCATCGCCTTGCACATAAATTGATTTTGATCTTTTTTTTCAACCAGCACAAGGAATCCGAGAGGCCGAGCCAGCAGTAGCTGGGCGCACAGCGCCTGGTGCAGGAGTTCAGGGTGCCAGATGACATCGAGTGCCTGCTGCAGCAGCTTGTCTATGCCCTCAGCAAGTTTACTGCCCCAGCTCAACCCCACTCACCCTCCTTGACCTGCCTCATTAGAGTATGCATGCATAAGAGCGAAAATTTTCATTATGATACTGTTTTTTTTCTTAAAGCTACTTCATGTGCTGGTGATGCAACTTATGACAGGAAGTGCTTTTGACAGTGTTTAAGTGAAGCATTAATTCACTGTTTCAATTATACCACAATAGGGTAGGAGTGTCCAAAACACTAGGCTGTGCCAAAAGCTCACTGTGGAAGTGTAAACTTCCAGGCATCCCATCATTGTCATGTAACATCAGACACGACGGCACACTGCAAATCTGCATGTTCATTGTAAGAAAGCTGTAGGTTGTGATAACCTCTGGTTTTGTTGTCCCGACTTACATGCACAAGAATCATTTTACAAAACAAAACTAGCTGAGAAAAATTTCTTGCCTATGCACGTGTCTCTGTGGTGTAGTTGCCTGTATTTAGTCTTTCATGTTTTTTTTTACTCCTATATCTTTCTACTTTGATTTATATGTTTAGGTTTATGCTAAAAGTTCTTTGTTGAACTACGGACAATTTCTTGTTCCTTTCTACCATTTTATGTTTATTGGATTCATACGATAATATATTGATTTACAACATTACACTAATGTGCATGTAGGTCCATTTTTATCACAAGATTAGCGGAACACTTTGTTGGACTAATTGGTTTGCAATCATTTGTTTTGTGGCACTGAAAAATACAAACCACAAGAGAGTCTCAGTGACCTGTCTCATGTGTGGCGCTCATCCCTTGTACTCTCTTGTGGTTTGTGTATTTTGATGCCAAAAAGCAAGAGATGTTCTTGTATTCTATGCGTTCAATGCGAGCTGTGATTACTTATTTTTAATCCTGTTTGAAGGCATTTTGTATGCTGCAAGGTTTTCTTAGGTGCAGTATTTTCCTTTCTGGTTTATTTGTACAATCACTGCGCAGTTCAATATGTGGATGCATACTTAGTTTTGCTGGTGAACAATCCTTTTTTTGTTTTGATGCTATGCAGCTTATCAGAGGTTTCGTGGTGATATCTTCTGATGCATACATCCACGATTTTTCATCAGAGTGGAAGGTCACAGCAATGTTATGCCTGTGCACTGCAGAAATTACACACGCTTAGAACACACCTTGTGTTGCATAGGCAATGTGGTGCTTGATTTTAAACATATTCATTTCAATTCTTTCGACGCTGTGTTTCATAAAAAGCAAGTAGCTGCTTTCTTTGTATGCTGTCAATTAATAGCTTAGAGTGTTTCATAATCTCCTACAGCACACATTATGGAGCCAGTTAGTTGCTGATAATTAATGGAAAATTGTGCAACATTGCAAGAAATCCCACTGTATTGGTCTACAACAGTTTCTTTTGCAATGCACAGTTCATGATGTGTAAGGCGGTAGTCTACACAGTAATTATATTGTCACGTGACACACAAGAGACCAGCAGAGACCGCACCGTCAGGTAGGCAAGAACTGCTAGCTGAGCAAGATGGCTCCGACTGGGGCGCGCGCTGAGCCAAAAGCAACTTCTTCCTTTTCTTTCTTTGTGTCCATGCTGGCTGGCGCCCGCCGCGCATGTCCCGGTGGCATTATTACTGTATCAGCATTTGCAGGAGTGTTCTACTTACACAAAAACAAGAACTGTAGATGTATGCTGGAAGAAAGCGCAATGATGTTAACCTTGGGCAATTTATTTACTTGTCATTTCTACATTTATGTTGCAGGCTTGCTTCGTAAACATTGAACTTGACACACGTTACAGTCCCATTTACACATACAGCTGCTCTTCATGTACATTGGTCTACAATGAACTATTTGCGTTTCTCACAGCATGGTGCAGTCCCCCACCCTGCCCCCCCACTATTCTCATTCGTAGGGCATGCGAGGGCAGAATAAAATTGATGTATGCTAATCATGAGTGCTATCGCAAATGTTTACATTAGAGGTAGCTTGGCCTGTGCACATTTCCACTGGCAGCGGTAACTTGTACAGCACAGAAATAAAATTTTGGAATATCCTGGTTACTGACTACCACTTTTTTTGCAAATGCAGGTGGTTTTGCTAATGATCAATCAGCCTTTCTATTTTTTGCACTTCAAAGGTAGCCAGCATAGTATTTGGCATGCCGGGTAATGAATTTCGGTGGCATGTTCACCCTCTGAAGCGAGTTGCGTGATGGTTATGTGGAAGACTGGTGGGGAAAGCAGAAGCGCAGTGAATGAGACTCTTGGTCGAGCACATGGTGTTGTGCTAGTCGCACTTTTCTGCAGCAGGTGGCTTGCAAGCTTCCGTTGGAAGTTATAAGATGAGCAGGAAGCTATGCAGAACATTATCCTGTCTTACCGAACCTAAAAATCACAGCCACAACAGTATGTTTGCCATCTGTGTAACAACAGCTTGAGCAGTGAACTTCATTCCCAGACAAATGAGAGTTTGAAAAAAAAAACGAAAACAGCTGCAATTTCGCAGAAGATACTGGACAGTTTGCATGCACATGATGACAGCTGCAACAAGCAATGAAGGGGCTTTCATATTGTGTTGCTGTGCATGACACACTGAATTGAAGCATACTGTTTCATGCATCACGTGCAACGCTCTCAAAGTTGGTGCTCTTTGTGCTGTGTACTTCCACAACCAAAAAGTCGTGCATTGATTGAATAAATCGAGAAACAACAAATGCTTTGCTGGCAGCCATCACCATCACAAAAAAGCTTGCATTGTTGGTGAAAAAATCAAAATGCATTATTTTCTATTTTATGCTAGCTGTTCGTTTGTCAGAGCACTATACCCCTGCTTTCTTTTTAATGGACTGCATGCATAGCCTTCCAAGCGTTCCACCTTATGTAGTGGAATATACCATAAAAAAACAAACTTGAAATTCAAGAACAATCCTCTCCATTCTAGTGAAAATCATGCAACAAAAAGCCACATTTGTACTGTACTTTAATGAGTACTTTGCATTAGCAAAGTACTCATTAAATACCATATTGTTTCACATCGAACATTCTAGAGGTGGCTTTATACATCTTTAATGACAGCATGTAAACACACTAAATGGTGCATGGTTGTGACCACGCTCCAGTACGCAGCATGTATTCTGTAGTTTAGTCTTGTGGTGGAATTACTTGAACAAGGTAAGTTTCCTTTTTGTCAAACATCTGGTACCACAATTGAACAACGTGGTGTATGGTCAGCAGAAATGATATGAATTGATTCTTCGATGCCAGTAAAATGGCTACAATATTGCAGCTACGCTTTGTTGTGCTTAATGATGTCGCAGTTGTTGCACTTTTATCTGTACTGTCCTCAAATAATGTGCATGCAGTGCCACACTTTGCAACAACGGTGTCCCACACTGTACAGTGTTCTCATATAAATACAGTGATCTCGATCTTCTGCTTTGGGGCAAGCCCTGTGGGACTCTACTCCTGGCTGTTGCTGCTGATATCACCTACGTTCAACCTGAGAAAGCCCTCATTAAGTCTAAGCTTGCACAGTGCAGCACACGCTGCAGTGAATATTGGCAGTGATGTCTGGCTCGTGGAGTGCTTAGAAAGATGGCCAGGGATCGGGCTCAGAAGCCATGGCTGCAGTGGGTAGCCAGTCACCTGCATGAAAATATAATCAGTACCATAGTCAGCTGGCAGCATTTTTTTTTCGAGGGGACACACGCATGCACACACACACACGCACACACACACACACACACACACACACACACACACACACACACACACACACACACACACACACACACACACACACACCTGGAATATATATGCACAGGCATTTGTTTGTGAAAGTGAAAAATATACACATTAGAATTGGCACAATTTCTGGCAGGTTGTCCATGGACCCCTCTCTTACTATTCTTATGGGAGCAGTGCACCAAGCGGTGTGCCGTCGCTTTACAAGAAAGTTAG
Source organism: Hyalomma asiaticum (assembly GCA_013339685.2). NCBI lineage: Eukaryota > Metazoa > Arthropoda > Arachnida > Ixodida > Ixodidae > Hyalomma > Hyalomma asiaticum. The sequence continues at coordinate 55,513,534 of CM023481.1, forward strand.
TACCACAAGGAATAATGCTACTGCACAGCAAAAGCTGCGCTGAGCGTGCCTCATTGCTGTGATCTATATATGTACTTGTCCCATCAACTTAGTAGCAACCTCCATTAAAGAAAATCCAGTGACTGCACTGACGGGGGATACTTGTTCATCTTGCAGCAGGCATGCTATAGTGCACTCGTAATTTTTGTAAAAGCACTGTTGCACAAGGTATGCTCTGCAATTTGCCACTACAGTCGTAACTTCGCAACAAAACCGGTTTTCTCTCATTTGAGGAGGCATTCGCCTAGTTCTACAGTGCGCTCCGACGTCGTAGCCGAATTCCGGTCGTATGCAGTCCACAGCGAGAGAGCGCACATCCGCATCGTAGATATAGGAAAATGTGCGCGGTGACAACGCATTGTTAGCAAATGCAATAAACCGGCCAACCGTCATATCTCACACGATCACCTTCAATCGCCGTCAGGTCCGATGGAAATCACGATCGCGATGTGCGCATCGCGATCTCCATCGCACTTCGCTCACATCAGCGCCAGACTTGATCCGGATTAGTTTAGGCCATGTAGCAGCGGCAGCGTTGATTACGATTAAGAAATCCAGCCCTGTTTGCCGCGGTTCACTGTGCTCGTGTGCCACCGGTGTATGAATCTGGTGCAAGCGTACTAAACGAACCACACAAGGCAAAGTACTCACGGACATGGCGTTGAGGCCGGAGTGGTGTCTACACATGAAAGAAGTCTTCCTGTATCCCTTGGGCACATCGACGCCGATGAGAGCGCTGTCCACACATCCGACCACGCCGGGAATGACGTCGCGACGAAGAAAGCACTCCTTCACGGCCGCCTTTTTGATCGGTCGTTGTTGCCATGTAGCCCCAGTGGTTCGTGTCCCGCCGGCGTTCACAAAAACAAGCGAAATGCACCAGACGCACTCGCTCACCGTCGCGTGCAACACCCGAATCGTCTCCTCACATCCTATAGAACCTCGTGAGAGCTCCCGGTAGCATAAAAACGCGGCGCGCACAACGCCTTCCGTTCGACCGACCGACCCGTCGGTCGCTTCGTTTCGAGTTCCTACGCGACTTCACCGCTCAAGCACAGCACGGACGAAAATTCCGTCGAAATTCATCACCCGGCAGGTCAAACGCGCCGTCCGATACCTTCCGTCGACGTAGTCGAGGCTCGCCGGCGCCCGCCGCAACAGAAAAGCCGCCGCCGTTAAGCCCACCGCCGCCCCGAACCTAGCAGCCACCGCCATGCTCGATGCCTTTTTCCATTCCTTTCAAAACGCATCGCTCTCCGGCGATTCTAAAAAATGTTCCTTTCGGCCGAGCATAATGACTGCGTAAACGTCATTTTGACGTCACGGATTCTCCGCCCCCGCTGGCGTTAGCGGCGCGACATTTGTTTCGACCAATGGCAGGCGGCCAGGACGAGAAGAGGCATGAAAAAATAAATATAATCGTTAGGCGGCAAGCATCCCGTGATTCCGCGCTCTCGCGGACGTCACGGGACGTCAGGCGACGTCATGAGGCGCGAAATTTGCTTCGACGAATGGCAGGCGCCTAAAAGCATAGATTTTGGAATGGAATCGTTACGCGGTAGCACCCCTGTTTTCGCCGCCGCCGTAGTTCAGCCAGAGCTTGCATGTGGGTACAAGTTCGCCCGAATAAAATTTAATTATTTTCATAGTCTCTTCGTTTGTGTGTCCAAGAAAGACCATCAAGTCAACGTGACAATACGATGCAGTAACTTACGTCGCGTACGTTACTTGACCGCGGCCACACAACACTTGTGCAGTTATTTGAGGCGTGAATGAGTACACAGTGTGAATGAGTACACGCAATGCAAATACATGGGCAGAAATATTTAATATCACCACAATACAAAGTTGTTTTGCTGCCAAGCTTACCCCTGCTGAAACACAGTGCATGCTACAAACATATGCCAAAAAAGTTGATCAGCTTTCAGCAAATCACTTGTTTCCAGGGTTGCAGTTAACAGGTTCCCCATATAAAAGTCAGAACATCCTGATAACATCCTCAAAATGTGTGGGGACTCCTTGCGACAATTGCACCATGCTATTAAAAAATGTAGCTATAGATAGTATTCATGTGACGTCAGCGTGAACCATTTTGTAGTACGGTTTGCAGCTTCCACTTCGCTTATGGAGATAAACGGGTCAAGAAGAAGCGCAGCCTTTCATTGTGCTGGCTGTGCAATAAAATGGCGGGCTCAGTGACGTCAGTGCATGCCCCCATTTCTTGCTTAATGTATGCTGTGAATGTTTTGAATTGGAACATTCTTCACCATAGACATGACTTGACTGGGCTCATACTCAAGCTTGCTGCACAGCTATAGTTGTCTGATGAGCTCAGTGAATTCATCTATGAATGCCTTTACAATTACCAAACACGTGTGCTGGTTTTAACATCCTCGTGCCAATGAGCCACTGCTTTTATATCATTCGTCACATAAAACTAATCAAAGAGATGGGCAGTAGCAAAATGTACAAATAAACACTCCGTTGAAATCATGTGAATATGTGGTCAATGTAGGCTTTATACAACACCTTAGTGACTCTGGACATGCTCCATTCACATCATTGCATTGGTTGCAGCGGGTTTGCTCAATTAGACTAACTCGAAAGCAATTGTGCCAATTTGCCTCAGTACAGAGAAGAAACAGCTACTGCTGAAATCCTACAATCATAAGATGCCACATTACCTCAAAGCAAGTGCACAGCGCTGGAACATTTCCGTTGCACAAGCCCCTAACGAGTTAAACAGCCTGGCAGTAAGACTAGACCAAAATGCGCAAAATAACAAAAATAAACACTGCCTTAAAGTAGAGCGTTGAATTGATGTCATTTACAGCATTCCGACCATTTGTGGAGTTAGCCCTGTGGGCCAGACTGACGAATACCGCAACCGAACTTTTGAATACGAAAATTATGTTGAGCGAGCGGCCTGATGTTCTATTGCACTTTGCTACAAGAAGAGGACATGTTATCCTCTATTCAGTGATACAGGTATTATTGGTGCAAGTATACATGAATAAAACATGCTCATCACCGAAGCCCATCGTGTAACTATGTGTCAAGGCATGTATCAACGAACCATGCCTATCATTAACTCAGAATGAGATGCAGTTTTTGAGCACGGTGTAGTTATTTTTTACATGAGCTCTCACGCATGTCATGGCTGTTGTCAGGGCTGCTAGAGTTCTTGCGGGAACATCGACTGAAGGCTATATGTACGCTGTGTTCTTGCAAATAAACACGAGTTGTTGAAATTTAGCACGGCATCTGTATGCGTTTCATGTTTCCTTGTTGTGTGTGCTACACCTTTGACAGGAAGAGTGTGCCGCGACAGCTAAGCATAAACCGTACCGTTGTAGAAAAACTGAGCTATTGGAAAAAGTGAGACAAGCAGCTGTATTGCCCATGATATTCTTAATATCTTTTTCTGTTGCCGTCCCAGCCTGTGCATGTTTATTCGTTTTGTACACACCCCTGATCTTAGAAATGGACAAGCCCGCCTTTTTTATTAGCATCATTTAAGCACAGTTTTTTTACAAGCAATGTCTGTTTCAGCACAGCATATCATTTGTAAAGGTCTGCAAAGCATACATGACCGAACTGTATTGCTATCGAGTTGTGAAAACAACTATAAATGCCCAGTTCAGATGCGCTCGGTTAACAGGCATCGGTTACTGAGAGACCTCGGAGAAACCACTTGTAACACAAAGAAAGCAAAAAGGTCTTCTAATTTATCTTAGCATAGTGTTTATGGCTCTTGGTTACATATCATATCGAATCAATATTATTCAGCATATTTTTACACAAAAGTTTGCGAACAGAAAAAATACATGAATAGCATCAAAAAGCTGCTCTCTTAGCAGCTTGACGAGGCTCCTACCCTTTATTCTTGGCATGAAGACTTTGCAGAGTACAGGTACTAAGAATAAGTTTTACAGTAAGTTTTACAGAAAGTTCATGAGTCACAGAAAGAGCAGTAATTAAAACAAACAGAGTTGCATTTTTACAAAAAAAAGAAGAAAGAAACGGCATACATTCAAATGGTTCAAGAGGCTAACAAGACAACAGAAAAATTTAACATGTAGCAAGTGCACAACAAAGAAGGTCCTAAAGATTTAAGTGGAAGCCTTAAAACTGGAAGGTGAAGGGTGTACCAAAAACAACAAAACAAAGAAAAAAACAAAAAGTGAAATGTTACCCATTTCCCACAGAATGAGCTACAGGCCACTATTTTGAATGAGAAGATTTTAAGTTCTTCGTTACGCATCTCAAAGACAGAAATGTTCTTACTTTTGAATGATTTTAAACAAGCATGATTGCTGTGCTCGGGTCTCTTTAAACCATGATTGGTACAACAAAAATGTTCATGCCAGGAGGCCCTCTGCCTAATATTATAATGTGACTCCGTTGTTTTTCTAAGACTGCATAATTTAAGAAAACAAGCACTGCTTGATAGCAACTGTTGCTTGTATTTCATAATAAGATTAAATCGGTATATTTGATAAATTGGTAAGATGTGAAGTTCCTTGAACAATTCGCTGTGTATGTGTTACAGTCTGCGTTTGAAATGTGGCGAACCGCTTTTGTTCTGTAATAACAATATTTTGTTCCTGTTTCCGTTAGACGTATGTCCCCACAAAACACTACAATAGTTTATCTGAGAGGAAAATATCACATTATAGATTAAAAACTTGATTTGCAGTTGAAGCATCTGTCGTTATTTACAAAGAATGCCGCACGCGCTCGCTATATTTTGAGTTATTTCATTTACTTGTTGGTCTTATTTGAGATTTTCATTAAAAAGAACTCCCAATGACGTAACCTTTTTGTCAACTTCAATTTTTTTCGAGCCCTAAGTGTATGCCAAAGCTACGACAAACAGCTTTTTCCACTGGTGCAAACAATACAGCTTTGGATTTTGCAGTGTTTATTACCAATAGATTTTATTTGTGGGGTTTAACGTTCCAAAACCAGCTCTGATTATAAGAGACGCCGTAGTGGAGGTCTCCGGAAATTTCGACCACTTGGGGTTCTTTATCGTGTACTGACATCGCACAGCACACGGGCCTAAACATTTCGCCTACACCGAAATGCAGCCGCCGCGGCCGGCATTCGATCCCGCGACCTTCGGATCTGCAGCTGAGTGCCATAACCACTAGACCAGTGTGGCGAGCCGTGTTTATCACCAAAGCGTTAACACTACTCCATATAAAAAGTCACTGTGAATGTTATTTGTTGTATCTACTACCTTATCCAAGTCCTTACCATGATAAATATGCTAGTGTCGTCTGAATAAATTACAAGATCAACACGGTTGCCGATCCTTGTTATATCAATGATGCAAACATTAAACAGTAGCGGCCCCAATGTGCTGCCTTGAGGTATCCCTGATGGTAAGGTTTGTGAGGAGGATTTTTTATCATTCACAACCACACATTGCCTCCTTTATGACAAATATGATTTTGGAAAGTCAAGCGGTGTTCCATGAAAACCATAATGACGTAATTTTGCACAGGGTATGTCATAGGTAATTGTGTCGAATGCCTTTAAATAATCAATGAACACACCCAATGTGAATTCGTCGTTTGCAAATAAATTAAGCATATATTTTGTTTTGTGTGAGCATAGCCAGTTCCTTAGGCATACCCCGACAGAAATTGAATTGATGGGGCGATAATAGAGAATACTTCTCACAAAAAGACATCACAAGTTTAGACATAATTTTTTTCTAGTTCTTGGAGATAACGAGAAGGGTGGAGATAGTCTGAAAGAACATTCGGTCACTAGATTTGTACAAAACGCTTACTCTCGCGCGCTTCATTCTCTCTGGAAAAAACCCTGCTGATAAGCAAGCGATAAACAAATAGGTAACGACGGCAACAGAAGGTCATGTGCTGCATTGATGGGTTTAATTTAGAGGTTGTCAACGTCATGAGCAGCAGTGCTTTTCAGTGACATAAATACCGCGAATACCTCTGCAAGTGTTGCTGGTTGGAAGTACGCAGTGCTCATGTTTGGTGCACCTAAACTGTCCCTGTATTCCCTTTCATCAGCACAAGGAGCTGCAGGTAATTGCGATGACACCAGAGATGTAAAATACATGTTAAATTTATTAGCAATCTATTCTGATTTTATTAACTGATCATGTATGGTTAATTCAAGTGTGTTATTTCGAACCATTGTTTATGAGCTTATTTATTTCTTGCCAAAGCAAGTCAGCACGAGTGCTAGCTGTATTAAAAAGAAGTTCATAGTGCACATTTTTAGTTCCTCGCAAGTACTTGGTCAAAATCATTTATGTACTGTTTGAATTCCAAGAGATCCTTAGGGTCTCCTGTTATCACGAATTTTGCATAGAGCATAATTTTCTTATGCATCATTTTAAAGGGCCCCTAAACAACCCCGAGGTCCAAAATTTGTTTGAAAGATATAACTGCGCTCCTGTGCGGTGTGAACATGCTCCCGCAAGAATTTTGCGAATAGGTGCAATAATAGAGAAGTTACACGGGTTTAAGTGACCGCTTGCGCCGGTTTCGTTTTCTCGGTCGGCCTCCCCACCCTTCTCTGCTGAGGAGAGGGTAGGGGCGGCGCGCCGTCGAGACTCCGCCCACTTTTGACACGTGACCTGACGTGTTCATTTGACGTCATTGACGCTTGCGCTGCGGAACCGGTTGCTCCCGTTCTAGAAACGTTGGGTTGCTCCTGCGCTCACGCCGGTGGGATGGCCAGGGGATCTGAGAATAGACGTTTCGACCAATGAACGAGATACGACTACGCAAAGTTGTTCGCGGTACGACATGACGACACCTAGGATGCGAGCGCGACTGGTCAGTCGCCGGAAAGAAGCGCGCGAATTCTTTTTTGAAATACGGCGTCTGTGTGGCGCGCAGCGCTGTAATATTCGCAGAATGTGATCGCTGCAACCTTCTCTATGATTGAGTTAGCTTGTTTGGGCGGCTTTGAAAAAAAGTAGGAGCCTGTTTAGTGGCCCTTTAAGACATTTTCGTGCCATCCGTTTCTTTCGGTCTGTCTCAGGGGCCCTAACGGTTTTAAATTTAAAGCACTTACTGTTTTTTCAACCAGCAGATCAATCTTTCGTATGCTTCATTGGCGTTAGTCGATTTATAGACAAACTTACGATTTATCTGAGCAATTTCATGCCTAAAAGTTTTGAGTGTTTCCTTATTAATCTCCTGTATTTTGTGCGGTTCTTGAGCCGATACCTTCGAAGCATTAATATGCTCATTATGCTTCTGAAACTATATATGGGGATGTGTTCACTAATATCGGCTGCAATAGTACTGGATTCGGCTGAATCATTTATTTCATTAGTAATAAATAAGTCAATAAGGCTTTCAGCGTTTGAAGTTACGTGAGTAGGCTAAGCAGTAGTATTAGCAGATGCAAAAAAAATCTAGAAACAATTGGAAGGTATGAGATGTCTCAGTTTGTTGTCAAAGGTTTATGTTACGATCATCTCCTAGGATGATGTGTAGGTTGTTAGAACCGGCATAGGTGAGCAGATTTTCAAGGAAACGAAAAAAATGCTTCTGCTTTACCGTCAGGTGGACGATATACAACCCCATATGCATACTTGTTTATTAACACCAAAGTTGCATAGTCTGGTGTAGTCGCTGAGAAATCTGAAAGAACAGTAGATGATAAATGATCTGAAATTAGCTGTAACACGCCTCCGCCACGATTGAGGACCTGTTCAAAAACAAAGTATTGGTATCCTGGCAAGCAAAGTACCTTATTGCTGCATTTATACCATGTTTGAGAAATCATGATGACATCGAACTTAACTGAAACCTCGTCAAGGAAAGTGATTATACCATCATGATGACATAAGCACAACATTATAATGCCAAGACAGCAGAGCGGGTCTACAAAACGTCTGCACGTCAAAAAGAAATTTTCAGTTTGCTCTCTGAAATCCCTGAATAATATTGAAGCATAGACTTCAGCGAGTAATTACTTCACTGGGACTGCACTGAGTCTCAGTGTCATGGTGTCAATGTGTGTGAATGTAGGAATGCAAGAAATTACAAATGTGTTGCTGTAAGCTCATTTACTGTCAATTCATAGTGGAAAACTGCAGTTCTACGCATGAAATTTGTGAGAAGACTGAACACTTGTTACCATCTCAATGACAAGTTGCAATGGCTGTAAGGGCATTGAAATACTTAACAATATGAATGTGTCTTATCACGACAGAAACAAAATAATGTTGTGTTTATGTCACCCCACTAACTCAAATAAGCCTCTCTTCATTTAGATTGTAACAATGTGTTGGATCTGTGAGAACGCCTTGAGTTGGATCTGTGAGAACTACGTGCACATGTATACCAGCGACAGAATGCTGAGATAAGTGCTGTGCCTTCATTTCCAATCTACAGTTTTCACACAAGTTATGTGGCTCCTCTAGCTATATAGATTTCACATGTGAACTACGAAGATGGTCACTCCTTGTGACGGTGCATGAAGCACCTGCTTGCTTGTCCAACATGGTGTTTGGAGTGGGATCGAAGCAAAGTCCTGTGTGGTGACACATCTGTCAGCCAACACGCAAACAACTAACAGCTTCTTGAACAAGAAGCTTCCAATAGCAATTTTCAAAGCGGTGTTTCTGGGTGGTGGAAAGCAAGCCAAGCCCACCAACTTCCCGAAATCTGCTGGCTGGCCTGCCTTTATGGATAAATTTCAATGACTGCAAATTTGCACATGGAGTAAATGAATGTCAGTTAAGGACTCCTCTATACAACAGGCAAAAAGTCATGCGACGTTCTTCACCACTAAATTTAAAATACAAAGAATTGTAAAAGACAGTGAGCTAAGGCTTGGCCAGCCTGTCAACGGTGAGCTGTCATATCCGGCTTAGGAAATGTGATATAATGGCCTCTACAAGATTCTTTCCTTCCTTCATGCCCCATGTGAAGGTACATACAGGTACTGAATTGACAGTCGTCATTGAAAATTTTCATCTTGTTCCATGTCCCATGGACAAAGCAGCCAATCAAGGAACTGAACAGCACAAGCATCTTTACATTCAGGAAGTTTTATGTTAAAGTAGCTTGGAAAGACAAAATATAACTGGCAGTCATTCAGAGCCGCGTATAACATTAGCGCAGCCCCACAAAGCAAACACTCCACCTCCTTGCTCTGCGAACATTCCGATCACCCAGGTATGCCTAGTCCAAAAACCGCATCATTATGAAAGCAAAGGGCTGTACATAATGACTTCAAGACGCGAAAAATGTACACAGACGAAACACAAAAACGACAAGGACAAGCGTTGGGCGCTTGTCCTTGTTTTTGTGTTTTGTTTGTGTACATTTTTCGCGTCTTGAAGTCATTATGAATGGTCACCAACTAGCCCAAACAAGAGTTCTGAAAGGGCTGTATGCACCCAAACGTCCAGTTTCCACATAGAGTGCAAAATGGCTCTTTAGAGTCAGCTTTGCCATGGTACAGTAGTGTCACACAGTAAAGCATTCTGAATGTAGGACGGAGCCACTACATTTTATGGGCCATGGCACATTTTGCCCCACATGTGTACCTATTAAATTACACATCATGTAATGTGTTTCATGTACTAGTATGTCTGCTGATGTACAAATACATTAGTGGCATGCAATTAAAGCTTTCTAAGATGTTGCTGCAGACCTAAGAAACTAGTTTTCTTGTATTTTGTTTTTTTATGAGTTCAATATATGCGGGTTTGACTTTACCATGAACTACCTTGCAAGGTTTCTTCCCGATGCTGCATCAGCATCTTTGCCTGTCATCGGCCTTCTCAACAAGAACTGCAGGCAGTCTTGGAAAACAGAAGAGCTTTTGAGAAGGTCAATGCACCTCTTAGGTGCCTGGTAAGATACTTGACAATTTTATCAGCAGAGGCTTCTCCACAAGGACTTGGTGCCATTTTCCCGACAACTGACTCAGGCTGACGTATTGGCTCACATGGAGTCATCCAGTAAGCACTCTCTGTTGATATGCTTGACGGAATTTATTTTCATAGCAAGCAAAGGACTCCTAATATGCATTGTCGCTCGAAGTTTGCATGCAAAGTTGGCTGGAAAAGGACTGACCGCTGTGAGTTCTCAAACCTTCCTCTCAATTTCAGTGTCGATCGATATCACGGTTTGCAATGTGTTGGTGCTGAAGGACTCCACTCTAGTAGTCATGCAAGCACATTGAAAAGCACATTATGCCCCGCGCTCTACAGCACGTGAAGGGTAGGGCATAAGGGCATTGGATGCGCTGCAGTGCAAACACTCAGGAACCAGTCTGGTGGCTATCAAGCAATTTCAAAAGCTATAGCACCAGGCATGTGCTTTGCAGTGCTTCCAATTTTCAGAAGTGTCGGTCCTATGTTGAAACATGCAGGCTACTGCAAGAGAACCTTTTAAGTGATTTATTTGAAATGAAGGGGGCAGTTAACTTCTTCCCTCCGTTGTTGTTTTCGCCCGCTCATCCCGCTGTCAGCGAGACGGTTGACAAGCTGCCGCCCAGGGGATTGAAGGCGGGCTCCTTCACCTGCTGGCACCTTGAGGGAACGACGGCTTCGACATCTTGTTGTTAAAAACAACATTTAATGAACAACCCTTACTGATCGACCTCCTTACAACACAGTTCACCGGGTTAAATACACTTCTAAAAACAAAAGCACTCTCGCAGTCCAATCAGAAAGGAAAATGTCCTTCTCTCTCCAACTTCTGGTTGGCTGCCGTTGGGATGTTACACCCTCACGCCCCTTCACCCAATGCCTCCCTCTGCAACCGTCTCCCCCACGTCGATCGCCGGTGCGCCTCTCTCTCTCCTCTCTCTCGAAGAATGGCGCCAGCCAGTCGCGCGATCGTGCTCCGAGCTGGGGTCCCAGGGCTGAGCCGACGTACCCGTCAGTTCACGGAACCCGCGTTGGGGACTCCCCGTGATGCTGCACGTGGCTTGGTTCCCAGACCACGGTGCATTGTCCGCTGGCCGCAGATCTCCACAGGAGAAATCGGCCGTCACGCCGTCTTTGTTCAGTTCTGGCCGCCGCAGGGGGTGAAGGACTTCAGGCCGCCGCAGGAGGTGAAGAACGCTGTGCCCGTATAACGGCGACAGTGGGGAGCCTTCGGGTGGGTGCTTCGCTCTTGAACCCAACAGGGGCTGTCTGGGTCATTGTTAGCTATAACTTGTTGTACTCAGAGGTGGCTTTGTGGGATCATGGGAAATCATCAGAGGTGAATATCAAGGATATGAAAAGCATGTTTCGTGCAACGATAGCAAAGTTTAAGTGCGAGCAGTTGCTAACTTGAAGTGGGTGTACTTTTCAAATGTTCTCCAAGCACCCCATGCCTCTTGAAACCTAGTTAAATTTGTTCTTTTCCAATCTCTGTCAGTAATGCCCTGGTGGCTGCTGTGATGGTACGGTGGTTATGGTGCTCAGCCGCTGGTTCGGAAGGATCAAATTTGACCATCTCGAGCCTGACAGTCACATTTTCAATGGAGGCAAAAGTGCTAGAGGCTGTTATTTTGTGGGATTTAGCATCCCAAAACCAGCCCTGATTATGAGAGACGCCGTAGTGGAGGGCTCCGGAAATTTTGACCACCTGATGTTCTTTAACGTGCACTGACATCGCACAGCACACGGGCCTCAACATTCCGCCTCCATGGAAATGCAGCCGCCGCAGCCGGGATTCGATCCCGCGACCCTCGGATCAGCAGCCGAGTACCATAGTCACTAGACCACCGTGGCGGGGCCGCTAGAGGCTCATGGATATGCATTGTCACTATATGTTAAAAACCCCTCATTGAAGTTTCCAGAGCCATCAAATACAGCATGCCTCATAGTCATATTGCGCCACGCAACGTAATAATATTTTGCTTGTGGCATCTAAAATTCCAGCAGTTACTGTTACTAGCTTTGCCATCGTGTTCTCTGTTATAAAGAGTTTCCAGAGGGATAAGAGGAACAGGACATGGGGTGAGCTTGCGCAAGCAGGGCTGCAGACGAAGCTGAATTTCTACATGAAATGCGAGAACTATTGTGAACACATCTTCAAGCAGGACCACATGCTAGAAGCTGTGAGAAGTCAACTGACGAGCATTTGTAAAAAGTCACAACAGTAAAGGAGACTGGCTGTGAACGAGAAAATAAAAAATCGGCTGTATTACAAAGTGGGCCTGAAGCTGTCTGCTCTCCCCCAGAGTAGGCACTGTCCGCATGCCAAGAACACATAGAAACCAACAGAATGGTTAAAGGTTGAAATGCTCAATATAGCATAGCACTGGGGAGATTTTGCTTGATGCTCTCCTTCAGAAAGTGGGGCCACACGAAACAGAACGCAATAGAGAAGGGTAGGGGGCAGCTGTGTTCAGCTCGGTTCAGAAGGCCCAAGAGGCCCTTGTGAAACGGCCGAAGACAGCTACCCGCACCAATGGGATCCCTGACTAAGGACCCCACTCGCCGACGTTCTCTTCTAAAATGTTCAAGGCACCCTTTATTAAAGTGTTCAAGGCACCCCGTTCAAGGCACCCTTTATTCTTTCTTTACAAACTACTGAAATCGCAAGAACGCGTGGGGGAGGGGGGGGATGCAGTCACCTAAAGCATACTCTATTCTCTGTCGCCACTGACGGTGGCAGCAATGCAACAGTTCAGCCGAGAAGCTCCTCATGCGCAGATGCAGTGATCCCGATTTGTCAAACTATGCTCTTCTTAGTTTAGCATTGCACTGCTTTGCCCAGCTTTGTAAAGGCAGGCCATCTACACTTACGTGTAAAATCTGTGTGGGAGGCACACAGCAAAAATTAGTTTAGTATTAATGCTTTATTTTTACAGTGTTACTGCTATGGGTTCATTACAATGGCAGATTTTGTTGGCGATGTTGTCCGCCGCCACCTCCACCCATGTCCGTAACCAGATCGGCCACAATAGGAAAGAAACTGCGTGCTTGTTGGAGTTTGAACCCATGTTGGGATTCAACCCCAGCCTGGGTTACCAAAGAAGCACGCAGCTTCTGTTGGTGATACCACTCCCATAACATAGAATTAACACTTCCGAACTTAGTGTTCTCAACCATAGTTGTGGTACTGGCAGGTGGTATTTCAGGACATTATGTGGTTGTAATTCTGGGTGTGTGATCATCGATGAAGACGAAACGGAACATTGAATAGCCTTTATAGCTCTTGGGCACGTTGTGCTATCGGCCATGGCTCTGGTAGAAGATGGTGCTTCAGCAGATTATGTGGTTATAATCGTGGCGCTGGTTTCATCCACGAAGATGAGACAGCAGAAGTTTGGGCAGCCCATAATGCAAGGGGTATTATGATGCCACAGTTTACATCTCTTTATGTATTCAGCAGAACAAGATTTCTTATTTCAAGCAACAAACTTTTCTTCGGCACAAAATATTTCAAGATATCACATGTTTTATAGCGAACGGCTGTGGTTTTATTGACGAAGGCAAGAAAGGGAGAGGAGGAGGAGGCGACAGGAAAAGAAGAAAATAAGTTTGAAAGAGAATGAACGAGCATACAGCAAAGTCGAGCTTACGCTGTCTCTACGCTGTGTACTCTACACAGCCCTGGCAATTTTTATTTAAGGTTGCATTTTCTTTCCAATAAATACTCACATAAACAGCGGATACTCACTAGAGGTGCCTGTGCTAACAAGGAAAACGAAAGCAGGCTGATGACTCTAGGCAGTTGAGAATAAATTTTCAGAATCAAATTGTCATGATCTAAGTCAAGAATAAGTTGCCAGGATTAAAAAAAGGCAACTTGAAACAGTCATTGTTGTTTTGACTGCATCAGCAGCTCACTCCTAAAAATGAGAAAAAAGCATTGAACAGAACCACTTTTGTGTGTGTTGAAACAGAACAGTTTGCCAAAGAGTGAAAGAAGTTTAACATAACTGAAGGTTACGTAGTCAATGCATGTCCCAGCAGCAGCATTTAATGTCGGGTTTTGTGCATTGTAGCAACATAGTATGCTGATAATAAAGTGCCTAATGTTTCTGATGTTTCTAGCGGTATAAATATATACATAGCAGGAGATCATTGTAACAGCAACATGGACATTTGAGCTCACTGGTACGTTTTCATCTTGATGGAAAGGAAAAAGTGCATTGGGAGCACAAATGAAGGAACAGACATCACGGGCACTTGCATTGTCGTTGTCTTCCTCTGTCCACTTTCTTTGAACGTTTTTCTGCAACGAGTGTAATAGCAAAAGAACTCTGGCTCAGGTACTGGTCTATGTCCTTGAAAAAAATGTTTGACAAAGACTACAAAGTTCTGAGACGCTCTCGAACTTTGGCCTCCCAGTTGCCTATAAACACTGGATTACTGACCTTTCCATTAGCGCTAGCTGTGCTAAGGTTGAGTTATTTTTAGTGCACTTTATTTACAAGTAACTTCCAGCAGACTATGTAAAACCTGCATACATAAATTAACAGAGGCCCAGGAAGCTGTTGCAATGCAGATTCAAAAGAAAGTAAGCATTGCAAGTACATCGTAGAAACAAAGTGCTGCTGATGTGACTAGGACGTTTTGTTTCTCATTTTGTGCTCACTAACACCTTTCCATAGCTTCTTGGTCTGCCTTTGCTGCTGTTCATAGCCCATGTCCTGTCATCCACGGCCATATATCACAAGGTGGCACAATGCTCCAAATGCCCGTGTTGCAAGCTGTGATAGTGCGCATGAAGAGTGCGTGGTTTGAAAAGTGCACCATAAAGGACAGAGATGTGAAGACGATGACAAAGGAGGAAGAAGCATCAACATCATATGAAAATAAAACCAATCGCGCAAACCCAAGGGGATATCAACAAATGAATCAGGCAAAACCCATGGAGCTCCAGCACAACCTATTGAACCAAACCATAGAGCTCCATCGAGGCGGTGGAATTCTGTCACTATAAGCCACCCTATGCCGTTCTTTGAGAGGCCGCTTTTTTTGTGCGCCTGCTCGTGTTCTTGTTTTGTTTGTACAGTGGCAGTGATGTGAATGGCCAAAAGCCTTTTGGAGCATATTTTCGAGCAGGAAAAATGACGATTTGTACCAGCTGCTCTCATTTTAGTAGCAGGTTTTCAATATGAGAAAACAGGATAAAAGCCACTAACTGCTTTTGATAGAGATATAAAAGAAGTTTTAATATTGATTAGAATAAATAAATGCGAGTTTGGTATAATAGGTGTGCTAAAATGAGAACAAGAGCATACCAGAATCCTTTCCAAATAAGCTTAGAGTGCAAAAACAATGTAGGACTGAGCAGGCGCTTACTGAATTGTGTAACGCTAAATGAACTGTGTAAAGATGGCCGCGGCGGCTGCATTTCGATGCAGGCGGAATGTTGAGGCCCGTGTGCTGTGCAGCGTCAGTGCACGTTAAAGAACCCCAGGTGGTCGAAACTTCGGGAGCCCTCCACTACGGCGTCTCTTATAATCAGAGCTGGTTTTGGGACGTTAAACCCCACAAATCAATCAACTGTGTAAAGATGCAGAAGTGATGCTTGTTGCTGGTAGGTGTTACATATGTGGTAGCACAAGCCAAAATCAACGGACTTGAAGGACACATGATTGCACTTGTATGTTTTTGCTCTCTATTCAACACAATGTTACTCATTAGTCTATTTTTCACCATCATCTGTTAGAAAAACATTTTCTGACCAAACATCATCACAGGGGCTCAATCAGCTGCATTGAAAAAGTGAAGTTCTTTGCTTTTACATTGACATTCATCTGTTTTATCGACACGTTAGCAAATGCGCAGCAGGCTTTTGATCCTAAGAAGTTCAATGTGGTGCATACGTGCATATCATGGGCGCAGCTATACAGGTATTCACCACAGCTGATATGATCTACTCAGTGTCACTGCTCTACACAAGTACCCGTGACTGTGAATAGGCATCTTCAACACAGTTATATTTTTATGGGACAGCAAATTTCTGCATAAAGTTGATCAGCAAGGTCATTGCAACACTAGCAGCTTAACTCCAACTCCAGTGATTTTCTCTATAAAATTCACTGTGCACGTCCCTTGGCGCACTTCCATTATTTGTGCAAAATTACGGGCTCGAGAGATGCGCAGACCATTTACAATTCAATTTTTACTGATTACCTCAAACCGCCCACCTGGCTTCCTAGAATTATTGGCCACACTGTCTGTTGACGTCATTTAGGCAAAGCGGCAGAAGCGCACCACTACCATATTATGGCCTTTGAGATCTGCTTGCACCGACATTACCGCCAAGGGAAGGGCACATGTACTGTCGCGCCATGCAAAAGGCGAGTTGACTGATTTCGTGTCACTGCTAGGTTGGATTTCAGTGTGTTTCGCACTTTTTTCTTGTGATTAAATTTATTTTCGCATTTTCTGAGAATTTCTGCTATCAAGAGTGTAACGGGAGCGCCTCAGGAACATACAATGGCCATCACCTTGACATGCTAAAAAAATCACCAATGTTGGCCTTTAAGCGTTCACGTTAACATTTTTTTTACTTTCTCCCCAAATTACAGGTTCAACTTCCAAGCGATGTGGACCAGTGGCCTTAAGGGCTTGAATCCTGGCCGATACCAGTGGTCTGCTCAACAGTACTGCAAGGGAAACAGCCGCTGCGTTTGTAGAATACTTTTCAGTGTTTTTAGTGGACGCCATTAATCACTGTGATTAATGAGAAACTTCCGCTGAATGACGTCAGGGTAGGTTTGAAATATGAACACAAGGGTTACCAGAACAAGCTTGCTGATGTTATGACCTCTTGCATACATTGCCTAAAAAAATAAATGATATTGCTTAATGCATGAAGGTGTTGCTTTTACTTATTTTTATATTGACACTACAGTACTGCCTGACACACTTGAAGGCCTTGGGTTTGCTTTCCAAAGCGAAACAATTCAAGTTTCACTCTAGTGCATTCAAAATCATATCAAAATTCTCTTTGGTAATAATATCTAAACATTTTAAATGTTCCAACGACTCATTTTAGAGATGCTTTAATACATTCTTTAATTAGGCCAACTAGTGGACATCACGCATTGTGGCCCCGTCAATTACTCTCCCTCAAAGAAAGCTTGCGATGGACATTGAAGTCTACTGTGGTTCTTGGACTTCTACATTAACAAAAGCTGCATCCGTTTTTTGCCATGCTGGAAAAGGAGTGCAAGATACGCTAACAATAAATAAGCTTTGCCACAGTATATCTTGCATGAATGTATTGTATAACCTCTCAGTAAGTGGTACAACCGGTCTATTAGCATTTCACTTCCAGAATTATATAACATGACACTTGAAGGGTAAGGTGCTTCTTTCAAAGCTGAAACGCCTGTTTGCCACACTGACTCGCACCATATGAAAACTCTGCAACAGAATATATGCTCTAGCACTGCACTCAGTTGGGCTAGTTGGTTAGGTTTCATCTTGGGAAAGTTTTACTGCGCTAGAAACATGGACAGGAGAACACCAAAGGGCGCTCCGTGCGCAGACTAAACAACTAAAATTTATTGAATGAAAGATAGCATATACACAATGAGGAAGGTCACGTGATCGTTTCAACGCGCATCTAGGTATTGCATTTCACAATCAGAAACCATTACCGATGCAACGCTGACACATCCGCGTGTTTTCTTAATCGTATATGCCTCGTAGAGCTTCCGTCTAATGCGGTCCTCGCGTCGATATAAAATTCTTGCATTTATTAGAAGTGGGAGGCGCTTCTTGTTATTTTCTCTTTTACAGTCCCTACAAAGCATGGCCATGTGGGAGTACCTATATGACGAAATATTCTTAGAATGCTCATTAAGATGACTATTAACACAGCGACTCGTTTGTCCAATATAGACAACCACGGGTAAAAGGGAATTCCTAGACTTCAGCGCAGGTGCAAGGCACATCTTCTGGGATAGACGTATAGTTGGTGTAGCAAAGAAAAGTGCTATTGCTAGGTGACCTGTCAAAATCTTTCATTACACACGCACACAAACGAGCCACTTTTGGGGGCCGGAAAACAAAATGTTGACGCCATAACGCTGGGCAACTTGTTTGAGGTTGTGCAATCCCTTATGCTGGTAAGGTATCACAGCATAACGTCCGCGCTCCAGGTCATTAACTGGAGATGAAGCAGAACAGCCGCGCTTAATCTTCTTGATTAGTCTTTCCCATATTGCTGCTATTACATAGCTCGGATACCCTGCTGTTGTCAGTCCGTCCACTTGGTGTTCAGAACTAAATTTTACTACACGGGTGCAAGATATATACAGGACAGACGTCATACCTGAGAGAACAGCACCATCTTTTTGCTGTTTTTGAGCGGGCCGAGGGAAAGATTAAGGGCATTTTTAAAGACCGAGGGCCAAAAAACCTGCAGGTAGTCGCACACGTGCCTAAACCAGGTAGTTGCACTCATGCTGAGTGCCTTTTCTTGTCAAAAGTGGATCGAGCCGTGCATGATTTAGTAGGATTGCTTTGCGTGCCTTTAGGTACGTGGATGACTACCTGGTTTTTGTTAAGGGCGCTTTTGACGACAGCTTTGAGGAGGCAAAAGGGGACCGCACAAAATGTGGGCTGGGCCTCAATATCACCACTGAGTTGCAATGCGACAATGAGTTGCAATTTCTAGATAGTTGCTGCATTTCCATGTGACCAATACCTTCCGGTGTTTCTGCCCTCGATCTTTAAAAATGTCCTTAAGCTTTTCCTTGGCCAACTCATAAATAGTAAAAAACTGCCCTCAGGTGTGACGTCTGCCCTGGATAAATCTTGCCCCCATGTAGTAAAACTTAGTATCGAACAACAAAGCAGTCCTTGGCGTGCAGTTATGTTCTCTTCTTCTATCCATATTTCTAGCGCAGTAAAGTTTTCCCAATATGAGAATATATACTTCTCATGCAATCGTTTTAAAAGCTTATAAGGAAAGCCTACACTAATGGGTGATGCACATGACAGGAATCTCTGGACATCGGCAGAGCACAGCGAAGACCCACTAACAAACTTACCAGGAACCAGGAAGGACACTCGGCAATGACTAGTGTTGAAAGTCGACGAGAAACAATTTGTTGTATGAAAAGTAATGACTGCACTCATTTCAAATACGTTCTTTTTTACTAAAACAAGAAAAAGCAATTGTGTCACTATGATAGTCACCAAAGGGCATTTCACACATAAAACGCGCTAACTATGGAATGTATGCCTTAGATACTGGCACGCATTTTTCGAGAAAAACTGCTTAATTTTGAAAAAATGAAATCTTTACGATGTCTTGTGACAAACTTTAGGGTGTATTTTATAGTGCTGCTATGCAACAGATTTCATATACCTTAAGTTGCATAAGAAGGAGCACTGAAATTTCAGCAGTGTCTGATAGCTGCCGAAGCACCACTGCTTGCCCGACAGCAAGCTACAGTTCTTTCAAGAAGACCGAAAACTCTGGTTGCCCTTGCTACACCATCCATCTCCAAGCACAGCTTGCTCGCATGCAGTGTTTGTGCTCCACCAGCAGCCATTTCAGCACAAAAAAGTAGAATACTGTGTTTTACGTAGAAGGAGTGCCATGAAAAAGCTGCTGTCTATGCGCTGTGTTACAAAGTAATGTGACTTTCTCTTCACATTGCTGGAAAACCCTGATATTCTAATGTCTGCATTTGTGAATGCTGATATCTTAGTGTGCTAGTTGTCACGCTTTTTCATATCTAGATGTAGGGGACGAGTTGCATTTATCCTCCATGCCAAAATACATGAGAAAGTGGGCCTGCTGTGCTCTAGGTGTTGTTATCACCACTATTTCCGATATACATTTCACTAAACAAATTTTCTAGCAATTCGTATGACTGTAGTTACTGCATGTGTTGAATTCAGTCTAAAGTTTTTGCAGACAAAAGTATTTTAAAATCTTCAAAGCCCCTTTTGGCAACCTCAGCTTGTGTGTCTTGGTCTTATTCAGTGAAAACAAGAAATGCTTTCTTTTTTACAACCATAAATATTTGTGCAGGGTTTTGTATTTCCACTCTATTTTATATTAAGTACTTGTGAAGTGCTAAGACGACATTGGTGCACTTTAACGCAGGCCGAACAAGAGGTCTGCTGGCATATTACTAAAGCATAGAGATGGTTTGAAAGCGTGTCAGACATTTCATTGAATTTAACAAAGATATTTCTCTTGGGTTCCTAATACAACCACTGGTCAGTAATGCCTAAAGATATATGCTCTGACAATATTTATTTTACTGTTGCAAGAGTTCTTGCTATTTATTGCATTCAGTTTATTTCTACCTATGGGAAGTCTGTCACTTGTGAAGCCTGAGTGGTCTTCCTGTAAGTCTTGCATGTATTATTACGCAGTCATAAGAAAATAAGTGCGCTTTAACAAGGACATGTGTAATGAAATAAAGATAGGCTCTGTCAACAAGGAAAAGACGGTGAGTAATGGAAATTTTGATATTCCACATGGTGTTTCACTTGTAAAGAACTAGTTTTAAGCCAGCGTGTTTGTAAATTTCGGAATATGGAAGTAATCTCACGGGATGACTGGCCAGTTAGCATTTGTTTTCCGCTTCTCCTCTGCTAAAAACCTTGGAATAAAAATGCACAGAACAGCTTCATTATGATGCTCTGTCACATATGCCAAAAATGAGCTAATGATGCAGCAGTGTTATTTATTTATTTATTGAGTACCTGCTTCGCCATAAGGCATTACAGCAGGGAGGGTACAGTACATATCATCAAACACAACAAAAGCATATTCATAAAGCATGGAAAAAATCATCACTTGAATTAATACAGACTATTTCCGGTGGCAGAGTGTTCCACTCTCTTATAGTGTGGACAAAGAAAGAGTATCGAAAAGCGTCAACCCTAAAAGGAATCTCGCGTATTTTTAAGGGATGATCACGTCTTTGAGAAACATAGTTAGGTGGTTGAAAATATAATTGCCCGATGATCCCTGTTCTCGAATGATAAATGCTATGAAAGAATTTCAATCTGAGGTTTCGACGACGGTTTTCAAGAAGATCCCAGTTTAATGTTTTTTTGCTCTCTGTCACACAAAGCATCCTGTCATAATTTCCAAGGACAAATCGAATTGCTCTATTCTGCACTTTTTCAAGCTTATCTACAAGTTCCTTAGTATATGGGTCCCAGCAGACGCACGCATACTCCAGTATACTGCGTACATATGTAAAATAGAGCTGCTCCCTAAGTTTCTGTGGTAAACTACTGAAGTTACGTTTCAGAAAACCCAATGTTCCTACAGCCTTGTTTCTAACATAAGTGACATGTTTATTCCACCTCAAATCAGCAGTGAAAAATACACCTAGATATTTATATTCCGTGACTTGTTGAAGATAAGCGTTATTAATCGTGTAATGATTTCTGCAGTGCGAGAGTTTCCTGGTAAAGGTGACGTGGACACTTTTTTTCACATTCAACGACATTTTCCATTTTTCACACCATGCGGCAATTAAATCTAAATCGTTTTGCAGTGCTTGTTTGTCAAGATCGCTATTGATGGCCCTATATACTATACAGTCATCTGCAAACATTCTAAATGATGATGTGATACCCAAAGTGATGTCATTTATGAATAACAAGAATAAAAGCGGACCTAAGACTGATCCCTGTGGTACACCAGAGGTCACAGAAACATATGTAGAGGAACAACCGTTGAGAGCCACAGACATCTGCCTTGAGCGAAGATACTCAGCTATCCAAGCAATAACCCTATCATCCAATTTGTAATGTCGAAGTTTACTGATCAGGAGACTATGAGTAACGACGTCGAAAGCTTTACTGAAATCCAGAAATATACAGTCAACACTTTGCTGCTTGTCGACAGCTGACGCAAGGTCATGAGTAAATTGTACCAGTTGCGTCGTATAAGAAAAACCCTGCCGGAACCCATGCTGACTAGGATGAAGAAGGTTATTGGAAACAAGGTGAGACATGATGCTGCTATAAATCACATGTTCCATAACTTTGCATACAATGCTAGTTAAAGACACTGGCCTATAATTCTCAACTCTGTCCCTCTGTCCACTTTTATGAATTGGTACCACGCGGGCCAACTTCCAGTCCCCAGGAACAATGCCGTCATTTAAGGAATTTCCAAATAAACGACATAAATATAAACACAGAGTGCCCGAGCAGTTAATAAGAAACGATGCCGGGATATCGTCCGGACCACTCGCTTTCGTGTGTTTCAAGCCTTGCAATAATCTCTCGACTCCCGTCGCACTAAACGCAACCTCAGACATTTTGTCGACTTGGACAGAAAAATCAACGGTTCTAACTGCACTAGTCTCAGAAAAATTAGACTGAAACCCCGATGAAAAGTAATTAACAAATATTTCGACCTTACTTGGATCATCATTAATAATCCTGTCGGACCAGTGCAATGGTGGAACAGAAGTGTCATCCTTACCGTTTCTTTTAACGTACTTCCAAAATTCCTTCGGATCGTCTACCAGCCTCTGGCCTAAGTTAGCGAAGTATGTTTGTTTGGGTGATCTAGCGAGCTCTCTAAAGCTATGTTTTAACTCCACTAAGTGTATGTAGCGACTATCCGATTTCTGAGTCTTGCTAAGCCGATAGATTCTTCTGATTTTTCGTAACAAAGAACTGAGTTGCCTGTTAAACCACGGTTTATCTTTTGAACTTTTGGAAGAGAGTGTTCGAAGGGGAACAAATTTAGCTCGCAGTTCAAAAAGCTTTTTTTTTAAAGTACACCCCATAACGCTTCCCCGTTTAACTCATCTGCCAATGTGTCAAAAGTCGGAAAGTAAGATTCAAGAGCTAAATTTAGTGCAGCGTAGTTAGCCCTGTTATATGCATACACTTTCCTAGGGGCTTTTTTCGATACACACACATTTCGAAATGTAGGGTCCGCTACAATAACGTTATGATCACTTATGCCGGGCAAAGCGCATATGTTTGAAATAATGTTCGGTGCATCACAAAGCAACAAACCAAGTACGTTACCAGTGTCATCATTACGCGAAGGATCTCTTACCAACTGATGCAGACTATTTTCATGCTTAAATTCAAAGAAGGCTGTGAATAAACCGCCTGTTGCACCACCCTGCCAGAAAATTACTCGACCCCCAGTCTAAACCGGGAAGGTTAAAATCTCCTCCCAGTATAATGTGATCACACTGGACCGTCTCAAGAAAAGTAGTCAATTGGGCAAACTGCTGACAAGAGGCACCAGGTGGTCGATAATAAGAACCAATGAGAAAACATTCACCATTATCAGCCCGCAACTTGCAAAATACAGATTCACATTCCATATCACAAACAACTCGAAAACATGGCAAGTCTGATCTTACAAGAATAAATACACCACCACCCCTAGACTCACGGTCCCGCCTAAAGCCGTGATAACCAAGGGGAAACAATTCTCTATCAAGGATCGTGGCATCGAGCCATGATTCAGTGCCTAACACAATTGCAGGCTGAACAGAACTTAACAGCAAATGAAAGTCATCAACCTTATTTCTAAGGCTTCTGCAATTGACGATAAGTAGTCTTAGTTGATACGTCACAGGAGATTGCGACGATGGTCACATTTTAAATACGTCACCTGTAGTGCTTTCAATTCGATATCGTTTATCACCCAGATATAGGGTATCAAATCTTAAAACGGGTTTTACGCCTTCCTTCCTATTATCGTTTGCGAATGCTCAAAGCTTCTTTCTTTTTTCTCGAACTGTACGTGAAAAATCTTCAGATATGCCGTATGCAGTCCCCCTTAGGTTATACGCTTTCGTCAAGACTTGCTGACGCGTTTTAAAGGAAGCGAATCTGACGATTATTGGCCGTGCTTTCTTGGCATTGTATGACCCTATTCTATGGGCACGCTCTATGTTCACAGAAGTTAACCCAAGTTTCGTGCGGCACAGATTAAGGATTAGCTCCTCAGCCTGAGCATTAGTCTCGCCTGCCACTGAGTCCTCTAACCCGTAGAAGACCAAATTCGCACGCCTTTGCCGATTTTCAAGGTCATCTAATTTCCGGATCGCACCTTGGTCTTCTTTCTGTTTTTTATTTATGTTATCTATTGCTATCCGCAATTCGTCTAGGTTCGGGACATTTTTTTCTAACGAAGCCAGGCGTGTTTTCAGTTCAGTTATATCAGCATTGGTTTGTTCTTGGTTTTCCTCAATTGCTGACAATTTGGAAATAATTGCAGACTGTCCTTCGAGCAAGCGCTCCATCTGTGCATTAGAAGGCCCTGGGTTTCGCTTAACGTCACCTCCGCACAATAACAAAATTAACAAATAAAAGGCAGCGCTCCGGAACATCAAGAACTGCCGTCTGCGAATCACTCTGCGCGGCATCTCACGATGTGAGCACTTCAATGGCAAAAAGACTGAACACTGGGGCGGAACCGGAGCAACAAAATGACACAAACCACAAGTATGGTGCGAAAAACCAACCTGCGTGAGCAGCAAGAAAGAGATTAAGGCCACTGCCATGTCGCCGGTTCCATGCCCCGTCGAAGATGTGCCGCTGCAGTCTATTTGTAGCCGTATCAGGTATGTCACCAGCCATGCCGGCACCGCCCAGCGTCCATTGTTGGCAGCTGAGCAGCGGTGAAAAGTCCGATTCCGTCAGTGCCGGGCATTTCTGTGAATCCATCGCTGCTGGAAGTAATAGCCGCAAAACTGTTTCCGTGACGCGAAGCCCGCACGCATTGCCGTCGGTGGAATCAGCTGGAGCATCTTTGCTGAAGGGTTTGATCACGACACGAGCCTGCGTGAGCAGCAAGAAAGAGATTAAGGCCACTGCCATGTCGCCGGTTCCATGCCCCATCCTTGTTATGACAAGTCATATTTGCATAGCTTGACAGCGGATGTGCTCTGGTAAGCTTCACCATGTTACAGACATGTATCGTATTGAGGATACGCGAAAATAGAATACTACGGCAAAATGAGGTCTCGTTATTCTTAAAGCGGAGCATACAAGTATAGCTTTAATTCACTTGCCGAACTTAATTTTGATAAAACGCCTCGCCGGCCGCGTACTGCTATGTAATAATCCTGTTACTCCGGTGAAAGGAAAGCATCGCCGCAATGCAGATTTGTGTCGTGGTGAAAAATATTTTTCCTAAGCATCGCATTTGCACTGTGTAGCGCAAAATAATTATGCGCGAGTGCTGAGAACAGCTGATCTTATGCAGGTATGGTGTCGAGTAACGTCCACTACGTATAAATACTGGCACATATATTCTGCGAAATCTGCGTTTGGAGCTGCAAGAAAGACTTAATTATAGCGAGACAAAGTGCTTGTTGAGGAGATAGTATATAGTATAGTGGTTTCTCAACTACGCCACTGCTTATTCTCTGATATGAGATTCATTTCATCTCATTTGTTTCGCGGTAATCCTGTTTTTGCAGGGGTGCACAAGCTTCGTCGCAGTGCAGGTCTCTGTTGTGGGATGACATGCCTGTGTTGTGGGATCACTTGTGAATGAACCAAGCAGCACTGCGGACACTTTATTCAAGGCGAAGGGGGTAGCGAAATCGCTCAAACTACAAGCGGGTGTATGTGTTTGTGCGAAGGGGTGGAGGGGTGTTGAAGCTGAACCGCACTTGAACCAGTTGGGACCGTAGTTGTGTTCCTGCTATACGCACTGTCCAGTCTCGATCAGTACTTTCTTTTGCCCTCGCGAGTTCCTAAATGGTAGGCACGTTTATAGTCGCACAGAGTATCGATAAGTACACGTATATTGCATTCGTCGAGCTCTATTAGCGCGCGAACACGAGGACCGCTAGCACGCGTGCACTGGCTGCCCTAGCAACGCTAGCGGCCGTATTAGAGTATTTTAGTTGGAGGTCCCCAAGAGCTGTGCGTACGCGCGAGGTGGG
The DNA here is from genome assembly GCA_013339685.2 of Hyalomma asiaticum. NCBI lineage: Eukaryota > Metazoa > Arthropoda > Arachnida > Ixodida > Ixodidae > Hyalomma > Hyalomma asiaticum. The sequence continues at coordinate 55,539,415 of CM023481.1, forward strand.
CGAGAGCGGCAGTGCGCATGCGCAGTGGGTTGGATCGCGTGCGGCCGCCGGCGGGACGGACGCTGGTTTTTGAAAGCTGCGCTGCGTCTCCTGCGCGCGCAGTGGCTCCCTCCCCGGCCTAATGGGCCATAAATCTCTCTGCGGGGTGTCCGGGGGTGCGTCTTGAGATCGTCGCTTCTTTTGTCGCCTCGTCCTTTTCACCCACCTTCGGGGCTCTCCTGTTCTTCCTCTCTGCGGGGAATCCTCCTCCTGCCTCATTCCGGAGAAAGTCGCGTGAGTGCCAGCGGCGGCACAGCTAGGCGAGTTCAGTTCAACACTGCAACAAACTGTGCTTATGTATCATGTGCGAAATGCAAATACTTTCCACGACCCGAAAGAGTGGACGCACATAACTACAGCATGCAGAAAAGGAACGGAGGTTGCAAGCTGAGGAACGAGATATGGTGAGGAAGGAAAGCCGAGGAACGTACTTTTGTCGGTTTCCAGAAAGGATCGCTTACCAGAATGATCGGGATAGTGTTGTGCACAGTAAAGTTAAAGAAATGCCTTTATCTCGTCGTTTTACTTTTTTTTACACATGTGAGACAAGCACACCTTTCGGAATGTAGGAAAGGCAAATGAAAGAAGCCCTTACTTACGCAGGAATGAAGCATTTTGTCACGGTAGTTTATAAAGCATGTACATGATTTGGTGTACCTTTGAGACATGTGTGCACATACAATTTCACGCAAGGGTAAATGATGCACAATGATCACAAATTATGTGCGAGGTAGTTTCAGGTACTGGGACCGAAATGGCGACTGTAGGACAAAATGTTGCGACGCCTCGCTGCCGTGTATCGGTATCTGAGTGGGCGCTGCGGCAACTTCAAGGGAGGGGGGAGCTGAACAAGACAAGGAGTGCATGTTTGCACGGTGGTGTCGCGTTACAAGGAAGGGCCCCCGATGTGCTCGGAGATCCTGTGAGGGCCGGCGGCAATCCATCTTGTCAACTTTCGCGTCCAGCCGACTAAAACTGTCTCCTTCGTGCACGTTTCCCTGTGCCCGCACGACCTGGCGTAGCGCGTACGTCGGTGGGTGCGGACACCCAACTAAAATTCTCTATTGACAGTCTCCGGAGCGCGCCTTTGGCAGCTCTGTTTTGAAGAGTAACAAAAAAGAATTTACTGAGTCTAAGCATCCTGACGTCTTCATTTCTTCCCGCTGTGACTGCCTGCATCTGCTTGACATGCGCGCAGTATGGTCCACGCGTAGCGTACGTGCAGATCCGATCGGCGCGGTGCTGCGGCGTAGTGGGACGCGACGATGTCGAACACGATCGCGCACAGGTGAGCGTCTTCTGAAGCACCGCGCAATCCGAACACGTAGACGCGTCGTCTCTTTCGAAGCACCTGAAGTTTACTGACATGCCTCATGTTCTAAGTGGGGCACTTTTTCGTCTTCTTTACCGCGCATACAAGCAACACCTATGCCGATACGAAAGCACGGCGGTGGCTGATGTCCACTTCCGTGAGCGAGCCAATACGCGCGCGGCTTCATAGATTCCCGTCTGCGGGGTCGCGGGTCGTCTCTGCAATGGAATCAAGCAGCCCGCAGAGTGCTGGAAGTATTCTGCAGGCAGAAGCCAAGTATTTGGCTTCTGCCATACTACTTAGCAAATTGTTGAGTGCTAGTCAGACACTGGTGACATTTTTGGGGTGGAAGTGGGGTCTTCTACGCTTGGGGAATGAAGAAAGCAGTTCACCGCCATGAAAACCAACAAAAAGGGCATTTATTGCGCCCCCTTATTTATTAAACATGCTCGGCGAATTATGCATACAGGTATGCTAATCTAACACAACACGCAGAAATGATGTTCGACTCAGGGCAGCAGGAAATCGTGCGAGCAGTGCTTGCCCATGCTGGAAAACTAAGCCTATGTTGCTCGCAAGATATGTCTTGCGAACAGAGGCGCAATTGGAGAACGGGAAAGGTGTCCGCAGGATTGACCCGGCGCAGCCAGTCGCCACCGCGCGCGATTACATCCCAAGTCAAAGAGGGCGAGGATTGTTCACCGTGGGCCCATGGATCCTCGCTGCCAGGTAGCGCTACCGTGGGAACGCTTGCTCCATCCCTAGCGCTGCGGCGGTCTGACACGAGCGCCACGCAATCAAAACTTATCAGGAGATGTCAACATCCCCACGCATTAGATATGCTTTTTTCACTGAACCACTGCAATTTCCTTGATGTCCACTTGTGCAGAAAAGCCAATGTGCCATGGACCGCTTGTCGGACATTGTGCACCACACACTGTGAAAAACGGGCATTTGCCCCCTGCCTACGCGATATATGTTGGGAGGCTCCATGATCACCTACGGAACACGCCTACAGACTGGTGTTGCCCGTGTCAACTGTGTTAACTGCTTGGATTGCACCAACACGGCCCAGTTTGCACTCGAGAAGAGTGCCCTGGAATTTCAGGTAGATATTGTGTGTGTAGAAGGGAAGTACTACTGTAAACTGTAACCTGTATTCTTGGACAGAGCGAGCAACTGAGCCCTCTCGTAATAGAAATCAGGATGTTAGAGGGAACATACAGCAAATGTGTGCAATCTCAAAAGACTTCAAGCGATCTAATTTAAAAACTACATTACAGGTAACACCACAGATCAGGGTGATAGTAATGTTAACCTCTATATAAATAATTCTCAGTAATAATGAATTAAACGAAAACAAGTTTTGCCAATCAAATAGCATTACAAATAGGCATTTATAACGAACTATCGGATATAACGAAATTATTTCTGTGTCCTGTTCATTACAACTAGGTTTGACTGCTACGCCTGGCTGCTGACACATGCCGACTCAAGTTGAGAAAACTTGATTTGCCAAAAACGGTTCGTTGAAAGCAAATGAGTATTCTTTGATGTATAGCTTTGGAGATTTAAGTTCTTTTTCAGCGGTGCAGCAAAAAATGTGTTTTAGGCTTCAATGCAGAGCATATACTGTATAAATAATATGTAGATATATTGAATGTACTATGCATGAATTTATGTACACTCCTTTAAATGGAACATTGTTTACTTTCTAACGAGGGGAAAGCATACTGTATAGCTCAGTGTATGTGTTTCTTTGCGTAATGATCTGTTATTTTCTGTGATTTGAATGCTCTTGATGTCTTCTAAAGCCGGACCTGTTTTTTGACACCGACAGTGTTCGGTATGGACCAACTTAATGTGGAGTTTAAATAGTAGTAGCAGTACCAGAGGTGGACATCTTTAATCCCAGCATGGAAATTATGAATTTTATCCAAGTTCTTCTAGCTGAAACCTTAAAAGCATCGTTGTGGACCTCAGAGCTAACCCACCACAAGCAATGACAGCTCGTATTCAATTATTATTGTTTCGTGTGTTTTGCAGCATGCTAGAAGTTCTCTTTGAAGACCATGGTGGCACCCTGGCTTTCCCGCATGGCGATTTTCAGCTGGTCCACCGTGTGAAGACAGACTTCAAGATGGCACCCCTTTCATCTCACTCCAGGGACATAATGCAATCTCTCTCTCGGCACCTCAGCAATACCTTCTCAGGTATGAACACCCTTCTCATTCATAAGCCGACATGCAATATGACATACTCCATAAAGAGAAACATACCACTGTGTGGCTGTTACATCGCTGCTCTTTTACGTACAGACACAGATGAAGCTTGTCAGTGCACTGCATAGGAATGCGTGAAGGTGCCAATGCCAGATTCACAAATCGTATGCATAAAGCTGGATGGTAGAGCACTAACTGGAAGAAAAAATACTGTGCATGATCTACGCTCATGTGTTCCCTTTAATAGTCAGCTGCTCTATGCTGTACAGTTTATTCTTAAAGGAGCATCAACTTTAAATAGACATCAGATACTGCTAAGGCGGCACTGAGAAAGAAGTCTAACCACCTATTGTCATAGCCATGGCGGTAATTGAGCAGTGAAAAGAGAGCAGTCCATTAGCAAAAGCACACTGGTTACTACGGAGATGCACAATGCTGTCTGCTAATGGCAATTTTGAATGATCAAAAGTCGCAGTGCGCATTATGTTCATTGTGCGCCCCTTTAGTCTGCCGGTAGGTACCCAACGCTTGTTACCTGGCACAAATAAATTTCTTCTGGAAGACTGTTCCCTTGCAATGTTTTAACTCTCACCGCCCACACCAACGCGAAAAGTGTCGGGTAGCAGGATGAAGGACCTGTGGTAATAGGCGAATACAAGTTTCATTTGCCCAGTATGTTGAAAGGTCCATATTCAGCCTTCTTGGCTGCCTGCTAAGTGCAACCAGGATGAAAACTGGTAAACTTGAACAATCGTATCCAATCCTCCTTGTTTGGCCGATTGGATACGAACCTTCATTTACGGCTTGTGGGACTCACGTTGATCCACGTGCCACCCCGTGTGCGTACTCGTGCCTGTTTCGAGTGCTTCTCCTTCTTCGTCGTCTTCCGCGCGCGATCTCCTTACTCATGACACTACTTATCATTGAAGGAGGCCTAACTGAATGAATTGCTAGTTCATTATATGGACACGAAACAGGACATAGATAAGGCACTAAAGTGGATTTGTAATGCAGTGTTAAATATTCTTCATACATATATGTTGCTGGGCTTACCAAAAATGGCAGAATCAGTGCACTTGCCAGGGGTGTACTGTGTGAAAGAGAATGAAAGTGTCGCAATTTAATTCCTATAAGTAAATGTTTCAGAGCAGGACACTTGAGCACTGCGTAAAGTAAGCTACAAGGTTTGTCTCCCAAGCTTCTCAGGCTACCCTAATTTGCTTTTTCTAGGCATAGTGATATGCCGGTTTTGCCTCTTGTTTTTTACGACGCTTCGGTAGAGTTCGAGCAACTTAAGCGACAGCACTGCAGTCAGGTGAACGCTTGTTGGTGGTTTGTGTTTTAAATCTCTCATCGAATACTGCGAAAAACATTGATAAAATCGCACTTAGCCGAGAACGTATTGCCTGCCAATGCAGAAGTGCTGGAATGTCCGTGCTCGGTGCTTTAAAACAGTCTTGAAAGTGGTGATGAGGAGGGAACGTCTAGTGTGCTGGGAGGCGCCCCCTACCAACTAGACTTGCAGCTGTCCTCATGACAGTAAATGGTGATGATTTGTGGGGTTTAACGTCCAAAAACCAGCTCTGATTATGAGAGACGCCGTAGTGGAGGTCTCCGGGACAGTAAATGGTGATGCCACCAAGTATTGCCTGAGAAGTGTCACAATGTCATACATTTTTTTTTCGGTTGATGTCAAAAAGAAAATGACTGTAGACGTATTTTTTTCAGGCTCAATAAACGCATTGAAACTCTTGACGTTTCATGCTCAAGTCATTTACATATCAAAAGCTTCACAATTACCACGAGACCTTGTCTCCTTTTGTTTGCTGCGCAGCGCCATCTCCCGCCACCGCCACGACCCCATCGGCCGTTACTGCACAACTTGAAACAGTGCCTCCTCGGTGCGGCTTTAAAGCGCCAAGCGCAGACATTCTAGTACTTCTTGTATTGGAGGCGATACGTTCTTGGCTAAGCGAGACTCTCAATAAGAACGTTCTCCGCCACGTTCGACAAGAGATTCGGAACGACAAACCACCTGCAATGTTAACCTGATGACAGCGCTGTCGCTTAAATCACTCGACGTCAGCTGAAGCTTCGTGAAAGACAAGCGGCAGAACCAGCGAGCTTAGATGAGGTGGAAACAAGCTGTGACTGCTTTTGTTCCTGCTTAAAGGCCCCGCAAGCAGCCGCCGGCGCGCGCATGCCACACGCTCGCGCGTTCCCTTTTAAAAAAGGCGCTACTGTACATGCAGTTTCCAGTGTCATACAAGCTGTGCCATAGTCATTGTTACAAAGCATGAAATATCACCTGAAAGCAACAGTGCTACAACCATCACCTAAGCACGATGGCCAACATGCCTGTGGGCCTATGGTGTTGCACAAGTGCACCGACGAACTTGCGATCTGTTACCGCGCTGCGCAATTGTGAAAGTTTCATTGCATTCACACTATACTGCAGTAGATTTAACTCTATCCACAATATGTGCGCATAATACGTTCATCCCATGGCAAGCCAGCTTTTCAATGTCACTCCTACAGCACAAACACGAGCACACTTACCTCATCAGATGAAGGAAATGCTGGGTCAGCTGCAGCATTAAAATCTACGGCTGCCCTAACCCTGTTCAGGATCCGCTCGTGTGGAGATGTCTGTGCCAACTCCATTGGGAATAGGTAGTTCCGCCTCTGGGGAATGAAGCCTATAAAGAAAAAAGAGAAGTAACGAGCGGCACGCGCACATTTTAAGATTTTCAACATGTAATTAGAATAGTTCGGCGTTCGATACAAAAGGTTCGTCTACTTACAAAATTTCATGAATAAGCAATGCGTTTTTCCATTGTACAGAATCCTTTGGTGTCAAGCAAACTATAGTACTGCCACCACCCGACTTAAACGGCAACTCCGGCGGTTTTTTCACTATGTTCTGATATCAATGTTTTCCAGTGGTACTTATAGTCCTGTAACCGCCAAGGTGGTTCAGTTTGCTCAGAAACGCACCAATAATTTTAAATAAGCAACTGGAAGTAGTCTTCAAACCGAAACCGAAACGGGTAGATGCTTCGTGGAGCGTGTGCGGTGACCCTTCACCAGAAATATGGAACTGGGGCCAGAGAAACGCTAGTGGCGAGGTCATCCGACGATATAGTGAGTTATGCCAGCTTTTCTGATCTTGAAAGCGACGATTTGAGCGCTGAAGTATCGACGTTTTGCTTTTGAAGGCCCGCTAGCTCGGGTAGGCAGCGCGGAGGTGATGACGTCAAAAACACAAGGTGGCCCACGTGAGAATCCGCAAAAAAATTAAAAAAAAATAATTTACTGGAAAACCAAATGACCTACAGCCGCCTGACTTGGCCTATATTATTACAGTACTGAGGAGAATATATATTGAAAATTTCATTGAGATCAGTGAACACTGGAAAATCGCGGGAGTTGCCCTTTAAACCCAAGCAATTGCCAAGACAATGAATGTTGAAGGAGCACCCACTTACCAGTGGGTACGTACTCCTGGCGGTCATACTGAAAGAAGTCTGAGACCACCGAAGAGCATTTTGAGATGTTGATGGCAATGCCTGTGTGAAGGCCGTCGGAAATGTCCTGTGCTTGGGAAGTCTGTAGAGTACCACGATTGCATTTGGACAAAAGCTCGCCACAGGTGTTTGACACAGTGGAATACAAGTTGCCAGCCAGTGCCTTCCCTTTCTCAGCTTGGCCCTGCGCCGTGAAAGTCCCTGCAGTGACAGCTTTAGACACTGCACTAGTGAACGCTGCCACTTGGGTGTCGGCCACTCTTTTCTGGTCTGCGAAACACTGAAACAGAAGGAACACAGAATGAAAGGACTGCTGTAAACTGACATCTGCTATGCAGACCGGCATGACAGTTGCAGTATCTTGGATGGGAGGTGTGCTGACAACGAAATTTCTGCATTGAACTTTGACACTGGACAGCCGGACTTTCTTTTGTGAAGACGTAGGAAGGGAAAGAAGGTGAGAAGGAGAGCATCGCGTCTCCAGTAAAATGACAGTCCTGAGCTAGTTTTAAACGCTGCTTAAGTGGCGGCGCATGATTCACATCTGGAAATGCCGGCATGACATAGGCTGCGAGCTACGCAGACGCACTCGATGCATCACAGTGTTGTGTAAACAAAACGAAACGCAAGACAGACAAATAAACGACTTTATGAGATATTCTCATTCTCATGGCATACTAATAACTTTCCTAAATCATAAAAGTGTTATGGCAGGTTGGGGCAGGAATTGAACAAACACAGTGGAAAACCGTTGACACGGTCTTCAGAGGAACCGAAAAGCGATATTAAACCGGAAACAGTATACAAAACAAGATAAAAAAGTACGAATATGGGTGCAATTAACAACAGACTTTACAGGAAAAGTTTGCATGGCATTGTGAATCGGAAGCACGGCAGTTACTTTCCACTACACCCTGGCGGCAATTTGTCCGCAGGTATGCGGCACAACGTGCAGGCTTCAGGTGTGTGCAACACGTTTGTGGGTAGCTGGATGCAAGCATGGAAGGTAAAGCATAGGTTTGGGAACAACCGTAACCATATACTTCTGCAGTAGTCTGTACCACCAACATTAGGTACAAACGCAATCGCATTAACCGTGCTAAAGAACCTAGCTCTGATGGAATATTCGAAGAAAAGGCACGGCCGAATCCCTTTAGAAAAGACATGCACCTACTTTTGAGCAGTTTCTGTCCCTATGTGAGGTGTCCTTGATAAGCAGGGTGCTATGTTTCGATTTTCTGACCAACCCTGGCACAGGCACACAACTAAACTGACCACAAAACAAGGCTACAGGTTCTTGCAAGGGTTAGCGTTTGGCTTAAAGTTAGGTGATTTGCTCGGTAGACTGCCGAACCGCACGCTATTCATGTTTTCTCTACCACATGTTTTTCACATTATACTTGGTTATTGTTTCCCTTTGTTTCCACCACAAATTAACTGCAGTTAACAGCCAGCAGCGCTGCATTCAAAGTTAAAATATCTGTTTGACCTACAGAACCAACGGTCCTTCGGTGCATGTCTGTTACAAAAGAGGTCCAACTAATGGGAGAGAGAAGGCAGCCAAGCATCTAAGTGATGTCGCTTATACAAAATTAGTTCTTATAGCGTCTCTTACGAAGGGGTTAAACTATACCGGAAAACATTTGCACTGTTACATCAACAAGATAACCCTGTAGATAAGTATGAAAATAGGAGGGGATGAGGTGAAGGGGAGATGCTGGGTGAAGTGCTGTAAGTTGCTTCTTCCAGCAGCTTTTGTTGGCACAAGACACACTTTTTGTGCCGCACAAAAGAACCGAGCTACTTAACACTAAGGTACTGCGAACAAGCTCAGCTAGGCCAAGCTCCCAGGTTCTCTAAAGACTCATTGCGGGAGTGGAAGCCACTTCGTCAGACATCTTCTCTTCCATGATCTTCTGGATGTCCAAGAGGTTGCAGGAGGCCTCTTGTGCCTGCATAAAATAAGGGCATCAAATTTTACTGCCTTGAAGTAATGTGCTCGGCGTACCATCAGCAAAAGTACAACAAAATTGGTAGTGTTCTTAATGTGCGCAGGAAGTCAATCTTACTGTGCCAGTGACACATGTGCAGACCCTTATCACAGCTGCATCTCAGCTGTAGAGCCAACTGTGGCAATACCAGGATACATGTACAGTAAAAGCTCATTTAATATTCCCCTATGTAATTCAAATTTCTTGATGATGCAAGATAAATGGCACAGTATAGTCATAGAACCCCAGAAATTCGAATCAATATTAGCATGATAATCAGGTGTGGCACAGGACGATTCGAAGTGCGTGCCACTATGGCCACTCTTGCAACAGCAGCTTCCTTCCCAGGCAAGAGAAAGGTGGGTCAACATAATAAGCATTACCTCCCTCGTCTTCCAATGGCAGTTGTCTAGAGACGCCTCAGTGATATTGCTCTAATCTTGAAAGTATTGTTTTGTGGACCTTTACACCAGAAGTAAAAAAAAGTATGAATTGTGTCATCGGCACCTTGCATTTTTGTACATTTCCCCAATTGGTTTTATCAGCATTGCCAGTCCAGTGTGGCATACTCTAAGGCAACGTGTGCGGCAACCATCCATTATTGGTACACACACATGTTTAGTACTTCCGTCCTATCATACCGACCCCCAACCTAGGGGCCTCAAAAAATCAATTTTTACGCACGTTTTAAATTGTTTGCCATGACAGCAAGGACATAGCTCTGAATAGTCGCCAGTAAAATAGTCACAGAGAGATTTCATTAATTTCTTTATTTAGAATACCGCTAGAGACCCTCTAGTGAGGGTATTACAAAGGGGGAGACATATGCACCTATAATACATCGTTCGAAATACAACAAAAACAAACAAAAATGACAATTACAATAACACAAGCGCCCTATAGTGAGAGTGAGAGTGCAGCTGCACGGACACACAAGGCCAAATCTGCCAAGACCCACAAATATTTGCTCGTGATCCTTTCCCACACGCATCATGCTGCACAGTAGAACAGTTGTTTAACAGCAAAGCTAACTTTTGCGTGCACTGCAGTGGGTAGTCATGGTACATTCCTCACTTGGATTAAGATAAGGTGTGAAATGTGAATAACAAAAGCCACATGCGGTGGCAGGGTTACATGCAACCTGTTATGTTCCTCAAGGCTAGGTTCTTTCCTCCTTAGTTTCTTTTGACAAACGTGTTAAGGCTGTTCATTTGCAGGAAAATTTATAGCAGTGCCCGTGCAATCGACAGTGGGCAGCTATGTAATGTGCTCACAGACCTCTCCAGACGCAACCATCAAGCTAGAGCAGCGGTGTAGAAAGGAGATAGCTGGAACTAATTCGTTGCCTTGCGTTTGTCTCTTGTTAGCTCAAATTTGAGCTAATATCAAGGCTGTGAGCCGGGCCAGGGATTTTAAATTTTACTGAAAATTTTACTGATAACAACAGGGCCCAACTTAGCGCTCTCAGAGAACAGGATTCGGAAACTGGTTTGTCTGCTGCGAGCCGGCCGAGCAGTGGTTTTTCGTCTGTGACTGCCTCCAAACGCCGACCTCAAGTACTGCCTGAACTTTGTCACGACAAAAAACAAGGCTGAACGCCTCCATATCTAACCGGCTGTAGTTTTTCTCAGCGGTTACTAGGCTGCTGGAAGCAAAAGAATCGGGCGCTCTTCTTCAGATGACTCTCGTTGTACCAGTACTGCTCTAATAGCGAAGGGAGATTCGTCAGTGACTAGCACAGTTGGCTTTCCTGGGTCAAAGTGTGACAGTATAGCAGCAGAGGCCAACAGCTCTTTGCTGCTACGAAATGTCAGCTCTTCAGTTTCCCATTGCCAATGGTGTTCCCGACACCAACAAACTATTGAGCGGCTGCAACACGGCAGAAAGGTTTGGAAAAGCCTTCTGTAAAAATTAACCATCCCGAAGTAACTTTGAAATCCCTTGACCGCTCGGCATGCAGGGTTTCCAGCATGGCTTCAGTCTTAGACAGGTTTGGACGCAGCCCAGCCGCACTAATAATATGGCCCAAGTACTGATCTTCTGGTTTCAAGAATTCGCATTTGGATAATTTCAGTAGCAGTACCGCGGTTTTTAGGCGAGCCAAAACTCGACCCTGCTTTTCCCAATGCTCTTCGTCGCTGGTTCCCGTAACCAGAATATCATCAAAGTACGCGACGACATCATCAAGGTCGTGCAAAAGTTTTTCTATCACAAGCTCGAGTATAGCCGGAGTTGACCGAACGGCAGCCTTGTGAACCGGTATAAAGCTCTCGGAGTGGTAATGGTGACTAGTTCTTGGCAATCCTCATCGAGTGGGACCTGGTAAGCCGCTCAAATAGCTCCTCCATCCTAGGAATGGTATGCGACTCCACCACCATCATCGTATTTACGGTAGTCAAAGCCGCCGCACACCCGAACCCAGCCATCGCGCTTTAATACAGGAACAATGGGCGCGGCCCACTCAAAAGTTTTCACATAACCCCTTAACGTTCCATCCTCTGTTGTTCAATAACCCGATCACACAGAGCAAATGGTGTCGGACGCGTCTTGATAAAATGAGGCTTCGCGCCCTATTGTACAAGGATATTGAAGCGGCAACGCCGTGAAACGTGCCCAGCTGCTCCGAAATAACTTCGTGAGTTTGGCTCACCAGGACTTCCGTAGACTTCACAACGGTAACTCCCTGCGACTGAGCGATGCCTAGCTTGAAGGCCTTCATTGAGCTTCGTCCAAACATCGTAGGACACGCTCCCTTCACGACAAACAGTGGTAGCTGGCGCTCCTTATCGCCAAGTTGGACAACTGCTTCCAGCTTTCCAAGGACGGATTTCATGTCACCGAAAAAACTCAGCTACACACGCGATGGCTCCAAAGACACCGACGGAAAAAGCTCGGCGAACTTGCCATCATCAATTGTCGACACACTGGAGCCGGTGTCTAACTCCGTATCGAGCGTCCCGCCGTTCACTACCACCGCTATGCATATGGTCTCCGAACTGGCTGTGTGAAGCGTCCACAAGTCGAAAGGTTTGTGCTCTTCAGCCGAGACAGGCAGGTCATCCACATTGTGCACGCGAGTGGACCGACTGCGACTGGCTCCGGTCGAAATTTCCACTTTCAGACTCAATTCTGCGAACTCTTGCAAGACGCCCTTTTTGACAGCAGTTTTGGCAGATCGTGCTGCAGTGCCTGCACCGACGCGCAGAATGACCTCTCCCGCAAAGGAAGCAACAAATTTTTTCCCCGAGGCAACAATGTTCGCTTTCTCCGCAACTTCGTCAGAGAGCACCTGGGCTTGCTGACCACTCAATGCGCGTGAATCTTTACGCGCAGCCTCCATAGCTACGACGATTTCCTTCGCAGTGTCGAAGGTTAATCGTCGTTTCCAGCAGCCGTGTTTTCACGGTTACATCGTTGATTTCGCTGATCTGGTCGCGCAACATTCGCTCTCGAAACGTTGCGAAATTTCAGTCAGGGGCCGGACACTTCGACTAGTTTCGGTATTGGAAATAAAGCGTCCGCCATTGTTTCGGTAGGAAGCGAAAATTCAGCAACTTTTGCATGTGTGGCCTTACTTTTCGAACCTACGCATGAATAAAGTTATGCAATTATGCGTAGAAATAAAATGTGTCCCTGGCTATTTTCTTTTTTTAACACCCTATATATTTATCCATACGCTGCATTCTTTTGCTCTTATATCTTTGCTGCCAATCCATCCGTCTGCTCCTGCCATTTTCATTGTGCACGTGTGAAATTTTTTAGAATGCCTTGAAGGTGAACATTTCAATGTTTGTGAGTGCGAACGTGCTAAAAATGTCGGCAAAACTAGAAAAAAGACGCTGCTTTTTGGTGCGACAACTCTGGAAGAAACAGCACTGCGAAATTTTTCCGCTTTCCAGCGGACGAAAAGCAAGCACACTTTTTGTTCAGTATGAAGAAGCAAGTGTTATCCTTATCAAAACAGGACGAACCGAAAGATTTCTGCTGTTGTTTTGCAGTGATTTTTTTGGCACTGCGCATTTTTCAGTAATGTTGTAAGCATGTAAAGCTACTTGTGGGCAGTTTCTCGTGAGCCGACTGACGACAGCTGACGCACAGACGGAAACTTCGCTTCAGTATCGGTTTTGTTAGCGGTGGCTCTTAATTTTTTTTTCTTCCAGAAGAAATCTTGCAAAGTATGTTCGCCGAATCCGCTTCTTCGACGAACTGGTTAGGCTTTAGAGCATTCCGACAACCAGTTCTTTGCAGCGACTTTACCACATTTGAATGTTTAAGAAAGAAGTCTCCAAAATCCTTTACGTAGCAGTGACTGCTTTCATTACGTGTTAACGTGAAGTTCGTGTTACCTGCGCTAAGGCCGAGCTGCGCTTCGCTTTTGAACCCGTGACACATTATTTTCTTCCCTTTTCGCACTCACTATATTAATGTCGCTTTTACGTGTTGTTTATTGATATCCATGGTGGAATTTGTTTCATTTTCTAGGTGTGGCGCATGGTGGAATAACGCCAAAAGGGCGGACGAGGTAATTCACACGGGGGCAAATGTACAACGGCTACCGCCTCTGCTTGGACGACTTCGCCCAAAGTGCGTACGCGAACCCTGCCAAAAGAAAACACTTAAGCGCATTTCGATGTCTGCGCTAACAGCGTACAAGGTATTGCCTTTATGCAGACATTCATAGCTCACATTGTCGCGCTATAATTCAATGCTGCGATACACGAATTTCGATATCTTGTTTTTGATGCGGTGAAGTTGCACAAGTACTGATACTACTCGGCATTCCTTGCCACGAATACTTTCATTTTAATATCAAATGAGGAGGAAGAAGCTCCTTCTAGAAAACCTAGAAATAGTTTAGTAAGTCAAGAAAGCATGTTGTGCCACAAGCAAGTGTACCAGCAAAGTTGAGGGGCTTTCACCGAAAGTCAAACGACGAATTACCTCCAGCCAATTATAAAAACTAATAGTACTTCTCAGATTTGTCCGATGCTTCCAACATGGCGCACGAAGTTGAGCTTACGATCTCTATAAAAGACATACTTTGTGTGACTCAGGCATATTAGAGGAATGCCCTTATGAAAATGAAAATTGAGTTTCTGATGTTAACCTAATGCATTCCTTATGTGACATTAGACTGACATTAGAAATGCAAGCACTAATGAGTTTTAGCATTACGCATGCATTAGACACTCAAATGACAATTCACATGAAAATCTCAAATGACCGAAGTAGTCAGAGTTTCAACTACTCTTCCTAATGTGAAAACACATAACACAAATGAAATGTGAAGAGTTCTAATAATATTTAAAAATGCAAGGACTAATGCGTTTTAGCATTAGGCACGCATTAGACACTCAAATGACAATAGACATGTAAATCTCAAATGACCGAAGCAGTCAGTTTCAACTACTCTTCCTAATGTCAAAACACATAACAAAAATGAAATGTAAAGAGTTCTAATAATATTTAAAAATGCAAGGACTAATGCGTTTTAGCATTACGCATGCATTAGACCCTCAAATGACAATGCACATGTAAATCTCAAATGACCGAAGTAGTCAGAGTTTCAGCTGTTCTTTGTAATGTCAAAACACATAAGCAAAAATGAAATGTGAAGAGTTCTAATAATATGCCGCAGTGTTAGTTTATATTACACGTCTAAACATTCAACTTTTGTCTTTCGGTTGTCCTAAACGCTAAAGAGCACCTATTCCATAACACTTTTGAATCGTGTTATAGTAAGAAATCTAAAATTGATGACAATTTGCATGTACAGGCAGTTGACATGTATGTTAAGCATAGCAAATATGAGTGGCAATGACTAATGTGTTTTAGCATCACGTATACATTAGGCACTCAAATGACCGCGCACACAATGACTTCAATTGACAGAAGCATTCAAGGATTTGAACTCCACCGCCTAACGACAAAACACGTTCCGGTCAATCATAAAGAGATCCCGCCGTAATGTTAAAAAATTCCAACGCGCTTCTAAATCGTGTTGGAAATTAAATTTCGAGGCAGGGCACATTCACTAAGCAAGTCGCAGTCGCGATCACACGAAAGGCGATCAAAGTGTTGATGTTGAGGGCAAAGTACAAATTTAGGACAGTCTATAGTACTCCCATATCTTACCCATATAGCGAGTTTTAATAGTCGGATATGCAAGAACAGCTGGTCATTAGTTACAAAGCATGATGCTGAGTCCCACGGTGATCCTTTCTTCCGTATGTCTAGAATGAAACAGATCTCTTCAAAGGGGTCCCAAAGTCATGCGACCTACACCCTCTCTCTCTCCCCCCACACCCCGCCCCACACTCCTTCCTTCTCCTTCCAAGCGAGCACGTGTACAACCTGTTCCCCCTCACAGACGCACCCTTCTCCACCACAGCATCTCTCTTGCAGCCCCACCCCCTTCTTCTCTGGCGCAGCATTGCACGCCTTTCACCCCCTTTATTTCCCCAAGACGCTTAACCGTGCTGCCGGATGGGTTGCAGAATACACGTCTTATTCCTCTATGAACCTATACAACCCACCTACCAAGTCACGGGGAAAGTAATCAAACCCTTCGTTCATCCGCCATGGCGCTGTGAAACAAGAATTTGACGCTTGGAGTACAAAACGCATTGCCTTCAAGATCGGCAATGACGTATCAGACATAGGACTCGGAGATAGGTGCTGCCTTAGGGGAGTGTTTGGAAATCGCTAAGTGCTGAAGATAAAAACATAGTTAAACACACACACAGAAAAAAAGACGACATGACGAAATTTTTTTAGTGTTCGTGTTGTTTTAGCTATAGTACAAGATGTCCCACGCTGGCACTCTGTTGTCAATCTCTTATTTCTCAAACTGAAAAATGCATATCTTGTGAACTGTATGCAAACAGCGGGAAAAGAATGCAAATGTCCCAAACTTGCGTGCAGTATTGCGAATACATCTTGGTTTAAAAAGAAAACTTTTCTTTATAATAACACTGCACTACCGCCACCTATGTAGTTTTACGTTTCAACGTAAGGCAGCGGTTGGAAGAGTGCTGTTGGCGCAGCGAGTGGGAGCAACGTGCTCGTTCGGTGCTGGTGTTTTTACCATGCTTATCGCTAATATGCGCGCTTATTGTGCTTTTATCATTGTTGTTAGTCGCCGAGAGCATATATGCCGTGTGCCGGAACGTTGTAGGGTATGTAGTCATCGGCGGACGCTGCATCGTCGTCGTCTACGGCAGCCACAACGGCCGGACAACATCTTTGTCACCGCGCTCAGTGCTGTGTTTTTACCGCAATGGTGTATGTGTTATTCAAGTTGATTGTGCGATTCGTTGGTGAGCGTTCGTCACGCAATGCGCGTCGCAGCAGTAACTGCGGTAGTACACTAGCCCGAGCCTCCGACGTTTGACGAGACTGTCGCCGAATGTCTACATTGTTGAACCCAAAGCTGAAGAGTGCACAGCGGATGCCCAGCTTCGGTAAGCCCAAGACAGCCGCTGAATTATGTAACCAGCATTTTCATTGCGTTTTGACTTTTGTTGTGCAGGAAACAACTAAGACAGCCCGGACAGCGTGGTAAAGCAGGAATGATGGGCTGAGTATGGCAGGTATGTTTGTGCTGGGCTTTGCTTTCCGAGTACCTAAAAAATTATATGGCGCGGTTACCATGTCCGCTGATTGCAGCCAGAAGATGGTGATCAAGAATCGTTGCGTTACGCGTGCCTGTGCTCCGGCAACGTTCAGGTCATGGCTTTGTTATTCCTTGGCTGTACTAGGTACATTACGATCGCCCGAAGCTTCTTGATACAATGCGGTGTCGCTATGAAAAGGGGTCTTCCACGTGACGGGGGGGGGGGGGGGACTAGTACCCTTCGGTCATCGCGTAGCTTTTTCACACTGGGGATTAAACAAAAGTTCCGCAAGTTCAGTAAAATGAACCAACGTGCAAAGAAACTACAGTGGAGTGGAGCATGGTAGAAAAACACTGTGGTGTCATCGCGCATTCAGTGTTGGTTTGTGGCTTACGTCTCATCTTAGTTGCGCCTCCGACTACCTCGCTGCGTGTAACTGTTTGTTCCAGAAATTGACAGGAGTGTTAATCTCGCTGCACGGTGTTACGGCGTGCAACATTTACGTGGGTTAAAGAAGCTCACTTGTGCTTTACGGTTCTCTTATTTTTTTCATTCACTTCTTTTAAACAGCATGATACCAAAAGTGCGCTTTTATTTGCACGATGTGCAACTAAGATGTGGCGTTCAGTAAAGTTGGTAAAAACACAGCTTTAATATTTTTATGAAGTTGTCAGTTGGAAAAGGGCTTACATTTTTATGTCAACTGTGTTTGCTGAAGGTTGGAGAACAGGGTTCGTGTTTTTGTGAAGTGTTAACACAATACAGAAAAAAAAAGAAGAATGAAAGAGTAGCAATGCTTTGAGAGTGCAATATGTACATGTGGATTGGCTCTAGGGCAGCGCAAGGATTACTTTCTTGAAAGGCTAACATTCATTATGCAGTACACTATTTTTTGCATAGTTTAACTGTCAGATATACATGGAACACGTAATCCTCACCAATCAATCTTTTAAAAAAATTTTTTCTACAAGTGCTAGTGTAATCATCTCCACATGTGGAATCCGTTTGGCAATTTACATTTATGACCTTATATTTGTGAAGCACATGTGTGCAAGTTTGGTCTGCAGTGGCATTTCTACAATAAGCTGCAAGAAGCTGTTACTTCACTAATACTTCAAAGAACAGTGCTAACTAAACTCATGCACAGACTGTGCTCGCCCGTCGCTCTGGCTTTCTGTGTACATGTTTCATAAGTGGTGTTTTTTCAGTGTGGATCCGTACCAGCAAGCTTTCTTAAATCGATTAATATCTGTTCTTAAAGCACAGCACCGTGTGCTTATTATTTCAGGGCCTTTATTGCCAAGAAACACCGTGTTTGTTGTGTGCTACATGTGCGCTGGACTCTGCTTTTCTGAAAATTCATCAACGTTTTTGTGTTGTTGGTTATGTACGCACGCAGTGATGACGATGGCGCTGCTTAAGGCGCTCAAGGAGAGGACAGCATGCTGTAGGCGGTGGATATGTTCTTGCAAGCCCGTACAAGTCCTCTTAAGTGGTAGGCATTTGTTTTATTCAGTGCAAGTTGATAGTTCTTACATTTCGCACATATTGAGAAAGCTATTGTGCCCTTGAGAAATTCTTAGGCAGGGGAAACATGTGACAGTCCATTTAGTATTGGTGTTCTACTTCGCCTTTGAGCTTGTGCTACCCGTTTATCACAGGATGTGCTTAAACCTTTTGTTAGCGCATGTAATTCTGATTAGTTCTGCATTTTAAACAGTGAGATTTTATATCATCTACCTCAGCAGGGCTTTAGCATTGTATGTAAGGTATTTCAATAACTTTGGAGCACCTATACAATGTAGAATTAGCAGTTTTATTGTTGATATTTATCTGGGCAGTTTCGTGAAGTATTAAAAACCTCAATGAAAAGTTGTGCAGCCCATATGCTCGCACATAGGGGACTCCCCCATTTTCAAATGTGTTTACTACCACCATGTGGTAGCGAGAACCTGCTAGCAGAATGAAACGTGTAAGTATTATCTACTTCCTCTGAAGCAATGCACAAATTGGTTGAAGGAAAGTTCATGGAAGACAGGAACAGTGCTAACTACCAACAGGGGGTTACGAAGAAGAGTTAGTGCATATATTCCACTATGAAAAAAAAAAGAGAGGGAGAGATAATTGTGCTTACTTTGTTTGGCAGCAGTTGACGGCATACAAGCAAGTTTGTCACCTGCTTACATGAAACGCCTCTACAGTTTTCCTGTCCTTGTTCATTATAAAGCTGTCTTTATTTTAGAAACGTATCTGTGAAGCCCTGTAACAGGGCTTCGCAGATATGTTTCTTCCACTGCACAGCTAAACTACTTGTGTATGCACTTTTGAATTCTTCTGGTGTTGCATCACTTGGATTTTAACAATTGCCTGTCTGATCTGTGCTGCCCTTTATATAAACACAGCTTCATATTTTAAAGGCAATTCATGCACTAGATCAGTTTACTGGTAACATTTTGCATAACTGGTCATGAAAACAAGTTCTTTTCTCCCTTTTTTTTGTCTCAAATCAGAAGTAGCCAGTGTATATGTGGAACTATATGTCTGCAGAGTTTTTTTTTCTTTTTGGGCTTTTTGCAATTTTCTTGTGACGCATATATATGACATGTGAAACTTTAAACAATGTGTGATTTCTGGTTAAACTAGTTGCAAATTTAATACTGTTCTGTTGTAATTTACGTGCTTGTATGGAGTACACTTTCAGTGTAAGTGGTACCCTTTCGTGATTTCAAGGATGTAGCAGTATCTCACACCAAAGTTTAGATTATTATGTGGTTTGTAAACGAAAACTATCAGCATTCAAGCATACTGGTTCGGACAGCTTCCATGCAGCAGCATCACCTAGGCCTTGTATTTTGAAAAAAGCTGCATGATGTGAATATCCTAAATGCTTGCAGAAATAGACCAGCACATATTGTATGAGTATACAGAACGTGTTGGCCTGTTTCCACTACTGTGCTGGTTTTTTAAACTTCTTGTGAAGGCAAAGTACTACTGCTGTTTGTCCTGCACAAAAATAAGATTAGGTAGTTGAATATTGAATGCAGATTGATTATTAGTGCAGCTGATAAAAAAATATATCATTACATTGTAAAATGGCATCAACTGTAAAATGTTTTTCGCATGTGTTACACTTCAGCACCTACTTACTTGTTGCACTAAGCAGTATAGAAAACTAGTATTGGTGCTGCTATGCTTCAATGCTGTGCTTAATTTTCACACATTTTCTTGCAGGTTGTGCACTAGCTGCAGCTCTACCCATACAGTCGGTGGAACAAGACTGGCCCTTCGTCATTGCTGTGTCAAGAAATCAAATAGAAAATTGCTTTCTTCTGTGAACCTCTCTTCATGTCTTATTTTTATTTGTGAGTGTAGGAGAGTGCATTCATAGCAAATGTAGAAATCACTGAGATAGCCCCTTTCATTGCCCTGTTAAATATAGATTAGTTGTCACTGCAGTGCTTGTTTCGAAATGCCTCCATCATTTCATATGCGTTAGGACTGCAGTAAACCACAAAACGAAAAGAAAAAGGATTCATCAACCTGTGCAGTGAGCATGCCTTTGCATGAATGTGAAGAATGTAAGTTATTAATGTCTTCATGTTGAACCGATCGTACAGACGTTTACTTCCATGACATCAGGTAACAGCCACAACACAGGCATCAGGAATGCATGGAGCTCACCAGAATCTTGAGCATTAGGAGCTCTATAGAACAGTGGTCAATATGTAATAAGCTGTCATCAGGAGTGCATCATAACAGTGCATCAGGAGCTCACCGGAATTTTGTGCGTTAGGAGTGCATCACAAACTCATGCGCCAGGAGCGCATTAGAAACTCATGCGTCAGGAGCTCTATAGAAAAGCGGTGGCCAATATGTACTAGACTGACATCAGGTATACATCAGAATAGCTCATCAAGAGCACGTAAGAAACTCATTCGTCAGAAGCGCATCAGAAACTCATTCATTAGACGCGCATCAAAAACTCTGCGTTAGGAGCTCTATAGAAAGACGGTGGCCAATTCGTACTATACTAACATCAGGAATACATAAGGAAATTCATCAGACAGTCATTAGAGACTTTTGTGATCCTGATGCGTAAACTCATCAGACTGTCTACAGAATGACATTAAATTTTTTCATAAGGGTGTCTTGAAAACCGGTCAGAATAGGCTCGTTCTGAGCTATCTGCCCAGGCTGATTCATTAAATGCAGTCGATATGAATTACTTTTGTGATCATTTTCCCATGTCCCGAAGGTGCGCGTTCCGTAATACCTCTGCGGATCACTGTACTAGCCCGATTTCCAATGATGATTAGCCATCGACACTTGCCTATACCGCATTTACTCTTTCTCGATGAGAAGCTCTGTCTGCAGAGTGATATCTGTTGTTTAATGTCGTAGGATTGTGATACGCATGCCTAAACTGTGATAGAATATAGGGGCATTACAAATTGCGAGAAATGACTAATTTACTGCAGCAGAATTCTGTAATGATGCCCTGTTAGCAATACTACAGCTTTGAACGAGAGTTTACGCGACGCTTCGAGAAATAAAGCCAAGCATTAAAATGTAAGTATAATTTTCTCAATACGTAAATGTACATTAGCACAAGATGAGTTATGTAGGACATTAGCTTGCTATAGAAGGTTGTTTCGACTAGCAAGTTTTATAGAAAAAGAAAAAGGAGATGATAGTGTTGGGCTCAACGTGCAGGTCATCTGCACTGCATGATCAGTTCATTATTCACAAACGTGTTACTATGAACCGTCGTTTCTGGAGAATTGTATTGTGTACAGCCAATAAACGGGGTTACCCCTGCAGCGATATTCTGTATACGAGGAATTGTGTGAAGACTTCTCGTATGTTTGTATAACCGATACAGAATGAGAAGATTACGAGATGCACAGCTTTGTGCTATTGTGGCATGTATTGAGTTCAATCGTTTGCAATACGTGGCTAATAAAATCAATGAATAAACCACATTTTCCGACTACTCCTTTTTCTTGCTCAAACAAAACTATCACGCTTCAAGGTTTCCTGGATCGCGCGCATTGAACCGAGAAATATTTCGAAATGTTGTGTGGATGTGCTGAAAGGCAGAGAAGATTAGCAACCGAAAGCTGTCGAAAACAAGATATGCAGCAGAAACACAACCCGAAAAAAAAGGAAGTGGTCGCGCGCTCGTCGAGCGCATAGCAGACGACAAGCAGCTCGGCGCTTCCTCCTCGCTCACGAACAAGAGCGTAGCCATAGCAGCATTAGCAACATTTTTTATTGTTTTTTTTTGGTTTTACAGTTTGGCTTACCAAACATCAGGGGACAAATTGGCGCTAGTGGCGCAATTATCGCTTACGTGGGGGGTATACTAGCTGACCTATCCCTGTTTCAGTCTTCAGCTAATTTCTTCAATCACGCAAAGTGGTCACTCACGCTCTCGCCCTCTTTCTGATGCCTCGAGAAAAACTTGAAACTTGCCACCACTTCCGATACGCGAGAGGCGTAGTACTTGCGAAGTGTGGCGAAAATTTCGGTCAGTCGTGTTTGGGTGGGCTTCCTTGGTGCTAGGTTGCAGGGAATAAATCTCTGGATCAGAGCATTTCAACAACACAGCTGTCTGCTTGTCGCTCAGGATGTATTGTTGTTGTTATGTGGGGTTTAACGTCCCAAAACGACACTGATTGTGAGAGACGCCTTAGTGGAGGGCTGCGGAAATTTTGACCACCTGGGGTTCTTTAACGTGCACTGACATCGCACAGCACACGGGCCTCAACATTTCGCCTCCATCGAAATGCAGCCGCCGCAGCCGGGATTCGATCCCGCGACCCTCGGATCAGCAGCCGAGTACCATAGCCACTAGACCACCGTGGCGGGGTCACTCGGGATGTAGTTCGCGGTGAAGTACAGCTCGGCTCACTCACGGTATTCCGCCCACTCCGATGTACTAAAGTCGAACGAGTCCAGCTTCTCGACGACAGGCATGACGGCGTTTGATGTGTTGTGCCCGTTCGGTTCGTTAGTCGACCTCATCGCCACTCGTAATAACCGAGTAGTCCTGGGACATGCCTGCCGCCTGACCGAAGCAAACACACGTAAAGCAGTGAGCACTGTTACGGAGAACACGAGAGCGCATGACCACTGTCGGTAAAGCGCCAGTGTAGCCAACGTGGCCGCGCGTGGAAATAAGACTGCCCATGCGCAGTAATAGCGAAAACAAGACATTGTACCAGCTGTAATTTGACGCTGCGAATACGGCACTGGAAAGTATGCAGCAAGCGACACAAAGCCATCCCGCCGCCTTCCCTGCGCATGCGCGCGCTGGGTTCAATGCGCGACCTCGTAGGTATGCTGGCACTCAGCATACTGCGGCCACGCACTCGCGTGTTCAACCTACGAGTGCTCACGGCTGTACCTTGGGTGGGTTCCGCATGACTGGCTTCGTCACGTGCACCGTATTTATTCCCTCGACAACGTCGTCGCCTCCGGGCGCCGGAACGGTGAACTAATCTTATCGCACCTATCCTTGACATGACAGAATTTTGCACAAAAGTTAACGCAGAATCTTCGTTGCCCGAGCCATCGGTTTTGCTCACATAAAAGGTGCATCGAAGTGAGATGACAGTACCCAACAAAGCAGTTCGAGCGTAACAGCACACGCAACTGCAGGCGGGCCGACGTGCCATATGGGACGCAAGTGGAAAAGACTAGCCATAGCAACGACACTCAAGCAAACACTGCAGTTGTAGCCCTTCATGAACTCGGCTATGGTGGGCTCCATGACTGGCCGGTACATGTCGATCTGCGTGAGAAACAAATTCGACGATACAGTTGCATGCTATTGGAACCAGCACAGCACGCAGTAAAGACCTGAAACCGAATATATAGACTCCTTGGAACATTGGCTAGACAACATTTGTTTGACAATGTGCAGAAGTGCAGTCCTGGTATTTCCTTCACAAGACCTGATCAGTATTTCACTATCGTTCCACAATCGGACATTCACCAAATCGAGAAAGTTAAATATCTTGGAATTACTTATGATGGAAAGCTGACTTGGCGTTTTCATATTGAACACGTACACAGCAACAAAAGCCATGGGAATTTTGAAAAGGGTCAGTAATTGTCGGTGGGGAACGCGCAGAGGCTCTCTGATAATGATTTGCTGTACGCATGTCCGCTCTATGCTGGAGTTTGGATGCGCCTTATTTTCCGGTGCTCCGGTTTGGAAGCTACGTCCGTTAGTGCCGCCGGCGGGAGGCGCTCCGCTTGTGCCTTAGGCTACCGAAATTTGTAGCTAATACATGGAAGCGCGTTATACATGGAATCGCGAATTTCTTCTCTTGAAACCAGATTTCAATTTTAACGGTCCAAACTTTGTTAAGGATATCTACACTAAGACGAGACCAATATGTATTTATTGGACAACCAGATTTATTTTTTCGTGTTTCTTGGCCCCGAAGTTACGTAGCACAGGTGGCTGTTACACAAAAAGCTCGACAATCCCTAAACGCGAAAGCGTTTCTTTGGCTAGATTGGTGCTGCGAAGGGGTACTGCAAACTGGTGTTGCCGAGTTGTGTTATAAAGAATGAGGCAATGCGGGAGGCCGTATCGTGTTTATTTACATGATTTGATGCCACCGAAGTGGTGTCGACACTTCACATGTCCTCTTCTATTTCGTCGTCCAGGCAGTATATGCAGATATGCCCAAGGCAGGTCTCGGGCATATTGAAGTAGTGCGACCGCCGCGGCGTTGTGGGTGGCGTCATTAGACAATCACCTGTGTCGTCACCCTCTCATCGTTCCGGTGACGGCGTATACTTAAGGCGGGGGACATAGACACTACCATTCACTTGTGATCCGAGTAGCAGGTGGAGACATACATCACATCTCGCACACTGTATGCGTCGTTGGAGAATGCGAGATTGATGTACGTACATCTCGACGTCGTGATGGCCTCAGTGGGTGTCTTTAATTCGAGATTGAACTCGGCACGCATGGCGGCAAGGAACGACGGACGAGCTGGCGCGATTGCGCGCCGAGTGCTGATACGGCGACGCCATGCAGCTAGGCGTGCGCTTTCGCCAACCTAGCGAAGAAATGTGGCGACGCGGCCGTACGCCGCGGCAGGTAGCTCCAGCGGAGCGTGGCGCGTGCCGACTGCCGCTGCGGCGAGTGTTTCCGCCGGCGTCAATTTCGGTGGGAGAAGCCACGTGCTTCCGGGCACGGCTTTTGCGGACGCTTTTTGCAGACGGCAGCTGGGCGCGCGCTCTTGCCAACCTGGCCAAGAAACGCTTTCGCGTTAAAAACTGCTAGACCCGCTAAAGATAGTGCTCACAGACATAGCCATAAGTGAAAACAGTTATAATTCAGTGAAAATTTCCTTTGACAACATATTCCCCAATAACGTCTAGCAACTTCCGTGGCGTATCCTTAATGAACTTATACAGGATTACTTGAGTCAAACAGGCCTGGCGTTTCCCTGTTAGACTGCCGGATTACACACCAGTATTTGCGGCAGAATTCTTGGCGGCTATATTGGCTTTGCGTAAGCTTTACTCTTCCATGACTACTGCAGTAATAGTCACAGACTCGTTAGAATTGTGTACTTCATTAACTACTCCAGGTGAATCGCACATTCTGAGAACTTTGCGCTCTTTGATTCCAAATCATTTGCGAAAACTACGGTTAGTTTGGGTGCCTGGTCACAAAGGATTGGTAATAAACGCATTGGCAGACAGTTTGGCTAAGGCTTCCATTGCAGGTCCCGTTATTTCTCTCGTTCCAAATACGGCGTTTGCTACTGCAGTCAGATTCAGAAAGTACGCCTTATTGATGTCAACACCCTGTCTTGCATCCTCACCTTATTTACAGCACTTACAATATACTTGGAGCAGGTCATTTTGCAAAAAACAAGGAAAATCGAAGCAGTATTGACAAGGTTGCGGTGTAGAATCCCGACGTTGAATTTCTATATACACCGAGCTGGTCTGGCGGTCTCGCCTTTATGGGCTTTTTGCAACGAGCTAGAAGCAATCGAGTACTTCCCTTAGGAAAAGCACTATCGAAATGGCATTGCGACATCTGTGCATTCCATTATCAAGCACTGTACTTCTTTCATTCGGGGCTTCCGTGCCGGGACACACGATTAGGAATATGTGCCTTGCTGTGCAGAAGTTTATTACGAATTCGAATCGATTTGCTTGTTCAGTTAACAGATCCTAATTACTTATTCCACTATTCTGTATGCCACTGACTGATTGTCATTTTTCCTTTATAAAGTTATTTGGTATCAAACGATTACGTTTGTAATATACAAATTCACGTCGAAGGACGAATTAACCTTTCAGGTAGGATAACATTTTAAATTAAACTCAAATGCGCCTGAGCCTTTTCTAATCCCCCCAACTGGGTAGATGCCAAATGTGAAGGAGCATCACCATCATCATCAACTACGTGGCACTCGGTGAGTCGGTGCGCGAGTATCCCGGCTACTACGCTTGGTTGTCTGCGACACTGGGAAAGCCTTTCGAAGGTATTCGTGAGTCCGTGCTTTGATGAAGTCTCTCGGGGGATTTTGCTTTGTTTCCGGCGGTTATTTCTTATTTTTTTATTTACTGTGTGACGTTACCTGTGCATCCAAGTGTAGCTTTTACCTTCTTGAGATGTCTGTCATCTCCAGGCCAGAGGGTTTCCCTCTGGTATGCTTCTATTCCCTCTCAGGATGTAGCCTTGGAGCTATTTCTGCGCAGTGGAATCAGCAGCGTACCTGTAGCTTTGGTGCCGACGGATGGTGGGGTCATTCGCATGAAGAACCCCAAGGCTATTTAGACAGAGCTTTGCGTGGTTACGTCGCACTTTCTTCAACTAATCGAAGTTCGTCAGTTTGGACGCGGCGGGATTCGCTGCTGGTCACCAGATTAGGCCTGTATTCAAGATCTAAAATGTTCTTCCTTTGCCACTCATCCGGTGAGCTGCTTCATCGCTCCCCCCCCCCCCCTTGCCTGTTGTAAAGGCCTAGTTCGAGGTGAAGATGACAGCCTAATTCCGGCGGAAGTCTCGGAGATTTTTCCTGAAGCAGGCGTTGTGTCTGTGTACCGCTGTAACAGGCAAGTGAATAATGGGAACATTCCAACCGAGACAAAATTATTGCCATATTTGGCTGCACATCTCACCCCTCAGATTAAAGCATGACCACTAATCTACAGGATAGAACCCCTTGCTCCACGCCCTCTAATGTCTCGCAAATGCTGGCGGTATGGACATAGCACAAAGGGTTGTCGATCTAATGTTCGGTGCCATGTCTGTGAAGCTGATCATAGTGCTGAAGATTGTAAGTCTGACAGTCAGTCATGTCACCTATGCCAAGCCAGTTGCTCAGCTGATAACACCGATTATCCTGGTCTGTCAAAAGTACTGCAAGTTATTGAAATTATTGAGAGAAAGCGATGTTCGCGTCGAGACGCTGTAGCTGAAGTTTCGAGCAGAAAGAATGGATATGCCGGAATTACAGCCCGTTCGCCTCTCGCTATGGATGCATGAGTTGCTCAGCCCATTTCTTTCATCGTAGAGGAAGCAGCGGAGATATCACTAGAGAATCTTTTGACTGTATCAGAGACATTGGCTCAAGTAATATCCACGTAGTTGCCTGGTG
This sequence comes from Hyalomma asiaticum, assembly GCA_013339685.2. NCBI lineage: Eukaryota > Metazoa > Arthropoda > Arachnida > Ixodida > Ixodidae > Hyalomma > Hyalomma asiaticum. The sequence continues at coordinate 55,566,771 of CM023481.1, forward strand.
TTTCTGAGCAGTTCGCCAGGAGCTTTCAAAATTCTTTAGGCTTATTTAATTCTTCATCTGTGTCCCAGTCAGATGTTCCTAGCAATAATAAGCTACGGCCTTCTAATGAACGAAGGACTGATCAAGAATGCTTGTCTGATTCAAGTTCACAAGGTATTTAGGATGTAGACATGAATGCTCGAATTCTTAAACGTACGAGATGACCTACTAACAAAAATCAGAATTCTTCTAATGCTAAAACCAAAAAGTGTGTGAAAGAGCCCTTAACCAGAACTGACCTGTTTAAGGACAGCATTTTGGATAAAGAAGTTGCGGCTGCACGCTTGTCATCAAAAGAGGGCACCTTAGAGTTCTTCAGTGAAACTGCCGCTCTATACTTTCTACAGCCACTGATTTAGTATACCTTATATCCGAAAAGTCTCCAGAGGTCATTTTATTGCAAGAGACTTGGTTGTCATCGGGTCAAAATTTTCAATTACAAAACTATAAATGTTTTCGTTTGGAAAAGAATGCACGAGGTGGAGGATTAGCATTTTTTACATCAACAAAATTTTGTCATAGAGCGAAAGTGGTTTATCCAGTAGTATCATGTGATCACGAAATTGTAGTACAGGAACTAGCACTCCCAGTCTGTGCACCACTTAGCATTGTCAACAGCTACTTTCCATCTGGCGTACAAGATGAAAGTACTCTGGACATCATTCAGAGTTTCTCAAAACCTCTCTTCACAGGCGACTTTAATTCACATCATGTGTATTGGGGTTACCGCACTGACTCGTAGGGTAAATTGTTGTGGAAAGGGATGTGTAGGAACAATTATACACGTCGTAACTCTAAAGTAGTTACTTTTGTAAGATGCAACGCGAAATTGGTTTTGGATTTAACATTCGCCAGCTCAAGCATGCTCATCTCTTCTTGGGCTGTTGTTGATACTGACTAAATAGTGATCACCGCCCAGTACTGATGGACGTCAATTATCCAGTGATTACTTTAGATTCTCAGACACTGACTTTTGTAGACTACTTAAAATAAAAAAAAAGTCTGCACTCAATCTTATCTTCCGTGGCCAGTTCTGGAAATCAAAATAAAGCGATGAGTCCTTGTGGTGTTCTAAAATGCTCTATGAGAAAAGCACACTTCACTGTAGCCTCGGCGAAAGTAAGCCTGTAAGTGCCTGGTGGGACTCTATTGTGAACGAGAATACAAGCACAGAAAAGCTGCATGGAAAACACTTTTTGCTACCAGTGCCCTACTAGCTGGAGCAATTGCAAGCATGCCTCAGCAATGTTTAAAGGACTGTTTCCATAGCGAAAGCTAATCATGGCGAAAACAAAAATAGCTTTCTCTCACAAAGTGGAAACAAAGAAGCTCTTTTTAGATTTCTTAGATTTCGTAAGGCTATTTCTGCACCCGTAACCATGGAATCGGTTGTTTTAGCTTAAAAAGAGCTGTCTGATTTATTAGATGATATTGCATTGGGATTAGAAAAGCGCTTTAGCACTTAAATACAATCAGTATTCCCCAAACCTACTTGTGTGGACGATGTCGTCAAGGTTTGTATAGAAGAACTTGCGCGTGCAGTTCAGTCGCTCCCCAATTCATCTCCATGTCCAGACGGCATTACGACAGGCATGCTAAAAATTTTGTTGGATGTGTCTCCTTGGGACCTCCTAAATCTCGTCAACTACTTAGTCGAAAAACGTTGGATTCCTCCAGATTGGAGAGTTGCAAAAATTATCCCTCTGCTTAAAAAACGAGGAGTAGATATGAATCTTGATAATGTAAGACCTATCGCACTAACTTCACATGTTATAAAATTAATTGAAATAATGCTCTACATGAGAATTTTGGCAGATAACTTGAATGAGCCCACATCAAATCGGCTTTAGACCTGGATACTTTATATGGTATGCACATATAGATTTAGAAGAACGAATTAAGCTTGCTTGTCACAGGCGACAATATGCAGCATTAGTAGCTCTACATTTATCTAAGGCGTACGACAGTGTAGAACATGTCATCCTTCTCCTTGAATTAAGAAACATGAATTCCCCGCGCTGTATTATTAACTGGTTGTATGGGTTTTCAAAGGGTAGAAAATTTTATTGTTCCCTGCGTGGATTATCCTCACCGTAATATAATCAGCCCAGAGGAGTCCCTCAAGGTTCTGTTTTATTTGACGTTCTGTTAAGCTCCAGTACCGTTTCACAATAACATTCAAGTGTATGTATATACAGACAACATTGCATTCTTTGCTTCTGCTGGTGATATTCATTCATTGCATGCAGTCTTACCATCTTATTTAGGAAGACTAGCGTTATGGTTCGCTCAAATTAGCATGACTTTAAACGTTAGCAAAATTTTTGTTATTGTTTTTCCTTTGAATGCTCCAATAAGCATTTCTCTTCAGTATCACCAGGAAGTAATTCCCGAAACCGAGTGCGTGAAGTATTGGGGTATATTTTATGATCATAAACTGAGTTGGCGCGACCATTTCGAGCACATTAAAGGTAAGGCAACACGCGGTGTTGGGATGATACGTAGACTTGGCCAGCACCCCTCTGTGTTACGCAGACAGTCTTCTTATGATATGCCATATGTATGTTCGTCCGATTCTAGAATTTGGTTGTATTTTATATTCTGGGGGTCTGGCATACAAGTTTAATCTTTCGTTTCTTTTAGAGCGAGAAGCTTTTCGGAGCTGTCTCAAGGCACCAAAATTTACTGCAAGCCATGTACTGTAGCACGAAGCCCGAATCCCCACCTTAGCTTGCAGATTCCGTATCCTCACCGTGAAAACATTAAAAAATTTATGCGTCTTCACAGAGTCGAACACACTTGGTGTTATCTACTGAAGCTGTAACAATTTTTAATGAGCTTTGGCCTTGTATATAGAAACCTCAAGTTTTGTTTGTGGAGAATCAACTGGAGGCTTTAGATGTTAACATTCGCGATATCGTCTCAACGGATAAACCATCAGCCAATATTAAAATTGAACTGGATAATACATTCCCTTCTAATGTCAAACTCCTACCTTCTATATATTTAATAGGCTTATTAGAAGATCATTTACGTCAGTTGGTATTTAATAATATAATTGCGACCAATGCATCCATGCGTGAGAAAGCGGGAGTGGGCAATTTTTTCGGAGATTTTCTTATCATATACCTTGCGCCTCCCCGATTATACACCCATATTTGAAGCAGAGCTGTTATCCCTTCTTTTATCCATTCGCAAACTTCCTGCACAAGATTCGACAGTTGTTATAGAGACTGATTCGCTTTCGGCATGTACATCTCTCGCTTCAGCTTCTCCTTCTGTGCCCTCTTCTCTAAACGCATTCACATCATTGATTCCTCCCCACGTGCTCGAAGTGCGTTTGGTGTGGGTGTCAGGCCATTGCGGCATACTTCTAAACGAGTTGGCTGATATTCTTGCCAGGTGGTCCTTACATGGGCCGGTAACGTCTGTCGTGCCTACCACTGCCTTTGTTACAATGTCTAGATACCATAAATACTGCTTACTTCGAGACTCCTTGAAAATGAAGTTACCTTTTGAAGAATATGGGCATCTTTCTTTTGTTTGGGATAATAAGTGGCGTCCCACTCGTAAACTGCAAGTGGTCATTACAAAATTTCGCTGTCGTATGCCTCCATTGAATTTGTGTTTACACAGGTCTGGTCTGGCACCACCTCCACTATGCTGTTATTGTGAGGAGCCTGAAAACATTGATCATTTTTTAATTACCTGTCAACGTTATATTAGTCAGAGGAAAAGGCATTTCAAAATTGCATTCAGGAATTTAAAAATTGCCCTGAATTATCAGAATATTTTTTCTTTGGGGCGTCCTCACTAGGCTACAGCAACAGGAACGTCTACTTAGCCATGTGCAATTTCCTTCGTGAAACAAAAAGAATTCATTGCTAATCATCATTACAATCAAAACTTGGTACCTAGAATTTGCTCCCAGTAGTTGATTAAAGTTCAAATGATCTTATTATAGCTCATTTGTATTACAAATAATCTATTTCTCTTTAATATTTGTTTCTTCCTCACGTTACCGATTCATCCTCTTCCTTTGTTATAGCTTAATTTTTTTTCTCCTTATATTAAGCGCCGGCTTGATGGCCAATCCCCGTAGTGGGCAAGTGCCATATACAAACAAACAAACAAACAAACAAACAAACAAACAAACAAACAAACAAACAAACAAACAAACAAAAGCAAACAAACAAACAAACAAACAAATGTTCTTCGCCACTAATTATCAATCGGGGATGAGCCAAGGTACTGCTCAGGTTTCTACCAGCAGTAATGAGTACCGTATCGTCCTTCCCCGTCTTCCTACTGGTAAGCCTGTCGCCGTCTCCGTTTTTCTGCATGCTGACCTCGTTGGTCGCCCATACCGAGCGCAAGACTTTCAAGATCTCCTGCGGAATGTTATCGAGCTTACTGACATAACGTTCATTGGAGAGTCCCAAATGTCCCATGCATGGATGGTAACTTGCAAAACAGGGCTAGCTAAAACCAAGCTAGTCACGTGCGGTGAATTTCCCGTTCGAGGCCGCAGCTGCGTCGTGATAGACCCTGAGCTCTTGTGGGTCCCGGAATGAATGGAAGATATTTTTGCGCATGAAGAGCTTCAGCCATTCGGGCAGATCTAGTCCATTTCAGCAGAAACTTGGAGGGTGTCAGATATGGAGCAGATGCGCACCCTTAACCGCGATGTCGTACTAACACTTGCTGATGGAGTCCATGTCAGCGACATCCCATATTTACTGATGATTTTCGGCCTACAAAGCCTGGTGCTGATACATTGTAGGCCGCCATTATGCCTACGTTGCAACAAAGTCGGTCACGTCCATCGACAATACCGGACGCCGCGCTGTTAAGATTGCCGACGGTTTGGACATACGACTGAAGATGTATGGTGACGTATGCCAAAAAACTACGGCACCACACGAGACCACCGAATGATGCCTTGCCAGGACATATCGTGAATGCCACAGAAGTCCTCGATGCGACGGGAGACCTCCCAAGACCTATGACTGCTGCTTCAAGTGCTGACGACGTGGAAGTAGCTAGCGCGGGCGCTGTCGTTGAAAAAGCGGGGGAAGCTGTAAATAGTGAAGATGTGAAGGTCAGCTGCGAGAAGCAAATGGTCCTTGCAGCTGAGCCAATAGCCGATCAGCATGACGACCTTCGCAATAATGCAGAGGTGGGAAAGACTGATGAGAGGATATTTATTGCCGAGGTAACCGGATCGACCGATACCCGTCCAAGTAAACGCCTTGCATTGTACCACCGTGACACGAGTGACACGAAAGTGACTCGGCAATAGGCACTAGGCAATCACATCGTCGAAGACCGTCGAAGCATGCCGGAAAATGCAGACGCTCAAGATCAAGGAGGCCAGGTGTTAGTAATGGGGAGGATTCGTCACCTCTATTCTCACCAGACAAACGCGTGCAACTGTGATAACGCCTGTAGACGCTATGACTCTTTCCCATCAACTTGATTTTGCAACGTTGAACGTATGTCGGCTAGGATTCAAACAGAAACAGACGCAGCTTCGCTGGTTGCTGTTCAGCAGACACTTTGATTTCGTAGCCGTTCAGGAAGCGAAGATTGAAAATGAAGTAGACACTGACAGGGCGTTGAAGCCGCTTCTTCACCGATACGATGTCTTTGTGTGGCATGCCGTGGGGCTTTCGGCGGGATGCCTTTTGTTTATCAGGAAGTGCTTAGCATACTCTACTGTATCCTACACTGTTGACAGAGAGGGACGGTTTGTACAATGCGACATCACGTTGTATGGTTTGCCATGGCGCCTAATCAATGTATATGCATTTAATGATGTGCCACGGGACACCAATTTCTTCGAAAGCTTGCTGACTTGCTAGATTACGACCGTAACGTTGTTCTCATGGGCGACTTTAACTGTGAATGCAATCCCAGTGCTCGTGCCAGGTTGAGCCGTAGTGATAGGAGCGCTGAAGTACATTCGATGATAATTGAAAATGCTGGGCTTGTCGGCACAGGAACGCTCAGCTGCTTACCTACGTAAACGCATACGCAAGGTAGTATCCATACGAGAATCGATCGCATTTATGTCTCAGCAACGCCCGTTTCTCGTGGTCTGTCGTGCAAAACCGTGCCACTTTCTTGCTCTTACCACTGCGTTGTCAGAGCGCAGATAGGCAGTAACAGTAGCAACAATCGGTCAAATTTTTTTCCGAAGAGGTTCCTTTCGAAACAACTCATCGATCGTGAGCGACGACGAGTTTACTGCTCGTGTTCGCGCGGCATTGAAGTGCTGCTTGTCAACTTATCTGCCTGTTTGCCTCTTGGGAGCCTTTCAAACAAGAAATTCGGACAGTAACTATAGAAATTGCATCGGTCTGGTCTTTCTATAGAACATAGAAGAAAAGTTGCTACAGAAAATTTTCATAATCTCCATGGATTAGGGTGCGAGTCCACGGGTCCTTAGCAGAAGAAATTGCTAATGCCAAACACGCACTCCAGAGGTATGACGCATTACTCTCTAGAGGTGCCCGTGTTCGATCACGCAATAGTTGCACTTTGCACTCTGAGGAACCCACACGCCAAGCTTTACTGGACGAATATCGACATGCTAAGGGCAGGCTGATACGAAGCATTTATTCGCAAGGGGCGTTGGTGTCTGACACACGGGAAATCATGGCGGAATTCGTAGCTCACTACAGGGCACTGCTCACTGCCTCTTCAGAAACATAAAATGAGGATCTGGTAGAAAAGCTTCTGTCGTTTGTGACCCCTTTAAGAGAGGAAGAGTGTACCCTATTAGCGGTTCTTTTAGTCAGAAAGAGATAGACGTTGCCCTCGACCAATAGCCAATGACGAAAAGGCCGGGTCCCGATGGCATTTCTGGTGAGTTTTATAAAGCTTTTAAATCCTTGCTCTGCCCAGTTCTAGGCGAGGTTTTTACACAGTGCTTTAACCTTGAGATCCTCCCTCAATATTTCACTAGAAGCCACACTGTCCTAACACCAAAGTCCTCCGACAGAGAAGAGCTTGGTCATGCCAGTGAGTACCGATCTATTACATTGTGTAATGTAAATTATAAAATATTCGCCAAGGTGCTCGCAAACACACTTCAATACGCAATGTCAATTCGTATTGGTTCCTGCCAGACGTGTGGTCTTAGAGGTCACTCAATACAACATACATATTGCCCGAACGGTTCTCGAACATAATTCTCATTCGACCGGCTGGCGGTGCTCCAAGTAGATTCAGCTAAAAGATTCGATCAGTTTTGTCATTCTTTTCTGTTTTCTCTTCTAGAACACGGTAACGTTGGCTCCACTACACTTGCGGGTGTAAAACTTTGTCATAAGGACTGTTCCACACATTTGATCCTTAACCGTCAGCTGTGAGAGGCTGTGTCGATTAGCGCTTCCATGAGACACGGTTGTCCGATGTTACCACTGCTTTTCGCCGTTCACTTAGAACCACTGTGCCTAAGCGTGATTGTCTACAACTCTATGGGAATGAGGTAAAAGTACTTGCGTATGTTCATGACCTTGCCTTGTTTTGTACTGATCGTCATAGTATCGAAACAGTGGTGTTCATCATTGAGCGATTTGGAACTATTTCTGGTGCAAAAATGAACAGTGCTAAAAGTCTCAGACTCTGGTTTGGTCAATGGATTTCTAAACCAACGTATTTCGCGGGCATCGAATGGATCTGTGTGCCGCCTAAATACCTTGGTGTTCTGTTCCATACGGATACGTCAAGCGCGAATTGTTGGAAAGAAAGTGTACCGGCCCTAAAACGTTACGCCCAAACTTTTGTTCTCTCAATCTTTGACAGAACCAAAGTATGCACTTTTCTTTTTTGGGGAACAAAACTTTTCTACGTTCTGCAAATACTCCATTGTTCTAGGGTTTGAATTCAAAAGTTCCACAAAATATTTGCTATTTTTATTTGGTCGTCAACTTTTGAACCAATGAGGAACAATGACGCTTTCAGACCAATTAGTGCCGGTGGTATTGGATTGGTGCACCTTTTTGTTAAACAATTAGTGCCTCGCTTTTGCTTTTTACGAGGCTGCATTTATCCATAGCTCTGGAAATTTTCGCAAATGAATCTTGTGAATGCGTTGCCAAGTCTAGTTGTGTCAACAAATTCTGCAGCATGGCCATATTTAATGCGTCAAGTGTGCGAATCAGTGTGCTTTCTCACAGATTCTGCATAACGATCTGTAGATTTAGATTCTGTATTACGAACACCTGTATAATGACCTCAGAGGTATGCTTTTACTCCTCCTTTGCACCGCTCAATCTACAGTGGGCTATATGGACATGATGCGCTTGCGCGTGTAAATAAAATGCCTCTTTCTCCATGTTCCAAGACCTTTTTTACAAGGTGCACTCGGAAACACTACCTGGGAAAGTTTGGTTGCTCAGAAAAGCCATATTTGTATCTTCAATTGACTGTCGCCTCTGCGATGTCTCGGAAACATCTGAACATTACTTCATCAACTGTAAGGATGCCATCCTATTTGGGGATGTTGTCCAAAGAGCATTTAAAGAGCTAGACTTAAATTCCCATGCCATACGCTATTTTGTGCCATGTGCTACTTGGGAAGGGGCAGTACGTTACGTACGCGTTTTCGATTGTTATAGAGGACAGGTACTATTCGATCCCACACACCACACTCATGCAGGTCTTGCGAGAACTTTTTGGGGAAGACCTTGTGTCTTTTCAGAACGCAGCAGGCATCTCAATCGGGACGTTCCTGGAACTCCTTGAGGCATACCTGAAGGCCACAGTAGAACGTGTTGACGGCAAGTTGTATGCACAGAGAAGTGGAATTTGCACAGGCTCACGTGTGGCGCCGTACCTAACATCTTCCTGGCAGCCTGCGGACAGGCTATTCAGAGATCCTTGCATGAACGACATGTCGTGGGAATTTGCAGGTACGTTGATAATTCCTTATGTGCAATACCTACGACATGCATTCGGTGCATCAGGACAAAGAAGACGTCTTGAGCAGCTTCAAAGAGAGTTGTCGCGACCTCAATTTCACGTGGGAGCTCCCGGGGGACAACACCATTTGCTTCCTGGGCCTAGTTTCGCGGTTTATTCCCGAGCACGTTTGCTGGCGATACGAGCCTCGCTCGAAGATATCGTTGCTTCCCCATGCTTCCAGTCACTCACGGACCGTGAAATGAGCGGTGGCTTCTGCCTGAGTTGTATTATCACCTGTACGAAGGTCGTGCAACCATCAAATGGCTGAAAGTTTTAAGAAACAGGCCTGCAGGCTCACCGACGCGAGATACCCCCAAGAAATTCTGACTGCCATTTGTGAGAGGATTCTTGAAAAGCTGAAAAGCAGCAACTCCAACTCCATCTTTTCATGACGATGCAAGAAAGCCTCCTGATGTGATCCCGTACCTTCGTGGACTAAGCCATTCCCTCAAAAAGATCGTCGATCGACAAGGCGTCATGACAGTGTTTTCAGCTCCTAACAAGGCTTCATCGATGTGCCGCAGAGTAAACAATGACAGGATGGAAGAGACCCGTGAGAAGCACCTTACGCAATATGCGCCATGCGAGCAAGCCGTCGTATATCGCATTCCCTTATCATGTGACCGGGCTTACATCGGCCAAACTGGTCAATGCCATGGAACAAGAGAGCATGCTGCCTCATTGAAGTCAACAGCGCCATATGTGGGCACCTTGCGGCTCCTTGCAGGGACCATGTCAGGCACACCTCAATCAAGTCTCCGTCATAGCCAAAGGAGGCAATAAACTCAAGCGCGAGATAAAGGAAGCCATAGAGATTGAGAAAGAAGGCTAGCACATGCGTTAGTGCAGCGTCAGTGCTTATGACGAGAAAAGAACTGTCGTATGTCTTTGGCCTGTAATATTCTTGTTGGGCAGAAGCATCGCCTGGTGCCTATCACTGCTTGATACCGGTTGGTGACAGTGCGCGTTTGGTTATTTATATAGCCACGCGCACTGAAATAAAAATCACTAGTTAGCATAGCGTGGTCACAGTCTGTCTTATAGTTCCGCTGCTTAAACCGAATTCTCAAGTAAGTTTGTTCAAAACGCCTGTCGCTGTCGTGTTTTTTGCAGTGCTTCCTTGATCTGTTTTGTTATTCGGCGTCCAGGAATCGTGAATCTGCAGCTTTGTGTGTTTGCAGTTTCGCCTTCCGGCTCGTCACACCAACATGGCTTTGAAGAGAGCGCCGAACCAGCCTATACAAGTTTTTGTGCGGTGCCGGTGAGCTTATGACTGTTTCTGATTTCGATTGTTGTAAGGGAAGGCAAAATATTTTTTTTCTTTCGTAAAAAGCACTGCGTTTGTCAGCGGTATTGTCGTGCATTTCCATAAAGTGTTTTCTCTGTTGCCTCATTCATTACGGTCTACGTTTCTTCTAGGCCGCCAAATTCGATGGAGGGAAGGCACGGCTCCACCAGAGCCGTCGAGGTTCGGGCCGAAAGCAAAGAAGTCCGCGTCACTGACCGCACCGTGCAAAACCGGTGCCCTCAAAAGTCATTCAAGTTCAACGAAGTGTTTGGGCCTGATGCCAAACAGGTAAGCATGTTCGGTTTCAGGTCTTTACTGCGTGCTGTGCGGCTTCCAATAGCACGAAACTGTATCGTCCAATTTGTTTGTCACGCAGATCGAGGTGTACCGGGCAGTCATGGAGCACACTATAGACGAGGTTTTACAAGGCTACAGCTGCACAGTGTTTGCGTGAGTGTTGCTGCTGTGGCTAGTCTTTTCCACATGTGTCCCATATGGCGCGTCGCGTCGGCCCGCCTTCGGTTGCGCGTGCTGTTGCGTTCGAACTGCTTTGTTGGGCACTGTCATCTCACTACGATGCATTTTATATGTAAGCGAAACTGATGGCTCAGGGAACGAAGATACCGCGTAAACTTTTGTGCAAAGTTCGGTCATGGTCAAGGATAGGTGTAATAAAGTCTGTTCACCGTTCCGGCGCCAGGGGGCGGCGACGTTTTCAAGGGAATAATTACGGCGCACGTGACGAAGCCAGTCAGTACGGAACCCTAGCAACGTACAGCTGTGAGCGCTGTTAGGGCGAACACGTGAGTACGTGGCCGCAGTATGCTAAGTGCCAGCGTAGCTGCGAGGTCACGCGTTAAACCAAGCGCGCGCATGCGCAGGGAAGGCGGCGGAATGGCTTTGCTTCGGTTGCTGCATACTTGCCAGTGCCGTATTCGCAGCGTCAAATTACAGCTGGTACAATGTCTTGTCTTCGCTAATTCTGCGCATGGGCAGTCTTGCTTCCGTGGCCACGTTGGCTACACTGGCGTTTTACGGATAGTGGTCACGCGCTGGCGTGTTCACCCTAACAGTGCTGAGTGCTGTACAGCGGTGAGCACTGTTAAGGTGAAAACGCGAGCGCGTGGCCGATGGCACTATCAACGCCGCGTAACAGTCATCGTTGGAAACATTGCACATGCTCATCATGTTCTGTGCGAAACACTCTTTCCACCGCGCGCATCACGTCATCGATGCGCTTGTTCGTCGTCTGCTAGCCGCATTTTTGTTTGCTGAGCTGATATCTTCTGCATTTCAAGGTCCATCTGGATTGAAGATTGGCGGGTGAATGAAAAAATGAGTGTAAGAGAGATAATAATTGAACTTTTCATTGAAGAAAATTGCAATGTTGCAATTCAACTTAAACAAAACCATGACAATAAATCTAAAAATATGAACAAATCTAATAGCGAGTCATGTTACCACTGACAGCAACGACTGCAGCTATTCTGGACGGTAGCGAGTCGTAAAGTGATTGAACATATTCCCGATCGGCTTTCAGCCTGTTCCACTCGTTAACTTGAGCCCACAACTGGTCCGAAGTCGCGGAATAACTGAGGGGATTCCTTGCTAAGGCAGCTTTCAGATGGCCCCACACGTTTTCAATCACATTCAGGTCCGCTCCTTTCGGAGGCCATTCCAGTAGCTGTATGTGCTGCTCCGCCTGGAACCCCTTGACAAACCGCGCCGTGTGTATCGGTGACCGGTCCTGTTGGAACAGATAATTACCGTCGGGGAATAAACTGCTCGCGTATGGCAACAGCACATTGTTCAAAATATTGCAGTATTGTTCCGACGATAAGTGTCCACGTATACGTTGCAGGGGCCCTAAACCATATTTTGAAACCGCCCCCCACACGCTCACTCTTAATCTCCCACAGGCAGAAACACCTTGCACGTTGTCCGGGTCGTTCCTGCATGGCATTGTTACGTTAAGTAAAGCAATTGCTTTTCAAAGCAGGAAGCTTACCTTACCGTGTGCCTGGTAGTCTCCAAACACGCAATCTTTGTTCTTGTCGCGTCGAAAACGCGGACTCATCCGAAAAGATGACGTGACCCCACTCTTCTGCTGTCCATGATTCGTGCAGCTCAGCGAACAGCCATCGTGCGTCCTTGTTTGCCGCCGTAAGTAGTGGCTTCTTTGCTGCGACGTGACTGTGAAGGCCCGCAGTACGCAGGCGACGTCGAATAGTGGTATCCGAAACGTCCAAGTCCAAGCCCTCGTGAATTGCTGGGGCAGGCAAGAAAGGGTTACGAGCAGGAGCTGCAACTATGAGGGCGTCTTCATCATCTGCGGTAGCTTTAGGGCGGGGCACGCGGGGTGCATCATGAATGCGACCTTCATACTTATATGCTTGAATTATCCTATTCACAGTCTTCAGGGGCCTATTAACTAAAGCGCCAATATACCACTGGGAATAACCTTTCAGGGAAAGATCAACAATAGAACGCCTTTCATCGTCGGGAACCCTAGCCATAATATCATCTGGCGACAGAATGAACGGCTGCGAAATATGCTCTGTTGTTTTAAACGTGGAGTTGCATACAGAACAATTCTGAAGGAAACAAATAGAAACGCCCCCATAGATATACACGTTTTCTTTTTGTCTTGTTCTCTTCAAGCACAAATGTTTAAAGAAAACTTAAAATGCAGGATACGCGGCCTTAGCAGACAAAAATGCGGCTAGCAGACGACGAACAAGCGCGTTCATGACGTCATGCGCGCGGTAGAAAGGTTATTTCGCGGAAGGCATGATGCGCATGCGCAGTGTTTCCAGCGATGACCGTAACGGGGCGCTGACAGTGCCGTCGGCCACGCGCTCGCGTGTTCACCCTAACAGTGCTCACCGCTGTACATGTGTGTGCTTCGGTCCGGGGGCCGGCATGACCCAGGATAACTCGGTTATTTCTAGTGGCGACGAGGTCGACTGATGAACCGGACCGGCACAGCACATCAAACGCCATCATGCCTGTCGTCGGGAAGCTGGGCTCGTTTGACCGGACTACATCGGAGTTGGCGGGATACCGTGAGCAAGCCGAGCTGTACTTCACCGCTAACAAAATCCCGAGCGTCAAGCACTCAGTTGTGTTTTTGACATGCTACGGTCCAGAAGCTTACTCTCTGCAACGTGGCCTCCTGGCGCCAAAAAAAGCCCTCCCAAAAAGGACTGACCTAAATTTTCACCACACTTGGCAAGCACTACGTCCCTCGCGTATCGGAAATGATGGCAAGTTTCAAGTTCTCTCGAGGCATCGGAAAGAGGGCGAGAGCGTGAGTGACAACATTGCGTCATTGAAGAAATTAGCTGAAGACCACAATTCGCAGCATTTTGAGAGGGCATGGTGCGCGACCAGATAGTCAGCGGAATGAATGACGTAACCATGCAAACAGGCTGCTGGACACGACGAGTTTAACTTTCGAAACTGCGAAAGACACCGTCATATATATGGAGGCAGCGCGTAAAGATTCACGCAGATGTAGCGGTCAGCAAACACAGGTACTATCTGAGGAAGCTCCGGAGCAAGCGAATGTTGCTGCCTCGAGGAAAAAAATGCTTTTGTTGCGGGGGAGGTCATTCTGCACGTCATTGCAGGAGCTCACAAAGCTTGACTTGCAAGACATCTACCAACAGGTCCAACTCAATGAGGATTGCCAAGAACTAGTCACGATTACCACTCCGAGAGGTTTATACCGATTCACAAGGCTGCCGTTCGGTGTTTCATGAGCTCCGGCTGTACTTCAGCTTGAGATAGAAAATCTTTTGCACTACCTTGACGATGTCGTAGTGTGATGATAATCTGGTCACGGGAACCTGTGACAAAGAGCATTGGGAAAAGCGGGGCCGAGTTTTGGTTCGCCTAATGATTGCGGGACTGCGACTGAAACCAGAAGTCCAGTACTTGGGCCATATAATTAGTGCGGATGGGCTGCGTCCAAACCCGTCTAAGACAGAAGCCGTGGCGGAAGCCCCTGCATCCCGAGCGGTCAAGGGACTTCAAAGTTACTTCGGGTTGGTTAATATCTACAGAAAGTTTTTGCCAAACCTATCTGCCGCTCAGTAATTTGCTGGTGTCGGCAACACCATTGGCGCTGGGAAAACGAAGAGCTGGTATGTCGGAGAAGGACAGAGCTGTTGGCCTGTGCTGCTATAGTGGCAAGCTTTCACCCAGGAAAGCCAACTCTGTTAGTCACTGACGCATCTACCTTCGCTATTGGAGCTGTACTGGCACAACTAGAGGCATTTGAAGAAGAGCAGCCCCGCCACGGTGGTCTAGTGGTTATGGCACTCGGCTGCAGATCCGAAGGTCGCGGGATCGAATCCTGGCCGCGGCGGCTGCATTTCGATGGAGGCGAAATGTTGAGGCCCGTGTGCTGTGCGATGTCAGTGCACGTTAAAGAACCCCAGGTGGTCGAAATTTCCGGAGACCTCCACTACGGCGTCTCTCATAATCAGAGCTGGTTTTGGGACGTTAAACCCCACAAATCATCAAGAAGAGCACCCCATTGCTTTTGCCTGACAACAGCTGAGAAAAAAAATTACAGCATATCCACGGAGTGAATGATGATGAGTGGGCGAAGCTCGGGATGTTCATCGTAGATCGTGCCGAGTTCCGGATTAATTTAGTTAACGCGCACGCTACGAATCCTCATGGTTCAACTATGCACAAGTGAAATCTCCCACCGGCACTTCATTGCAAGTCAAGATCCAGTGCCTACATATATATATATATATATATATATATATATATATATATATATATATATATATATGGGTTGCCGGTGAACGCTTCTCCAACGCGAGCAGTCGGTATTTCTCAATCAAGAAACTCGCTAGGAGACGCTGCCTGCGCCAACGTTGTCTCTCGCGGGTGAGAGCGCGTTCTCCTTCTTTGCGAGCTGGTACAGCGTTCCTCTAAGAAAGAGCGTTTCCATAGCCAACGCGCGCCTTTCGCTCTCTCTCTGTCTCTCTCTCTCTCACAAGACAGCAGAGGCACGCGCCGGGAGGCACGCGCCGAGGCGAACGCCGAGGGCGAGCGCGTGCCTCGCAGCACGCGGGTTACGCCTGACGCCTGGCGACTGACGACTGACGCGTGACAAGGTTAGACTAAGAGGAGCTTCGCCCCTAAAAGTACAGCCAGTTAGATATGGAGGCGTTCAGCCTTGTTTTTGGCGTTACAAAGTTCAGGCAGTACTTATGAGGCCGTCATTTCGAGGCAGTCATAGACTAAAAAACGCTGATCGGCCTGCATGCAGCAGACAAAGCAGTTCCCGAATCCTGTTCTCCGAGAGTGCTAAGGTGGACAATGTTGTATGGTCACAGTTACCTGAAGTACAGGCCGGATTCAGAAATAGCACATGCCGATGGGGTAAGCTAGCTACAATTACCAACTACCGATTTTGTTGTTGACTGCCCCGCAGAAGTAGTAATGCTGGAAGGAGTGTACCCAAGAGTGCTGTTGTCAAATGCTGTTGCTGCAGCCACCTACATGGACCCAATGGTGTCGCAAGTATGAGCAGCATTGTGGCTAGGACACCAGCTAAACCTAGGATCAGAGGGAAGACCCTACGAGAGGCGCTTCCATGAGATGAATGGCCGAGGTAACTGTCTACTGTGGGGCAACAGTGTCATTGTTCCAAAACACTTACAAAGTGAAGTTCTCCGGTTGGCGCATGAGAGTCATCCAGCACGGTCAGAAATGAAGGCGGTTGCACGTAGCCATGTCTGATGGCCTAGCTGGGATAAGGACATTGCGATAACCATTCAGAGGTGCCGTATTTGCCAGGAGCATCAAAGAGTGGCACGCCCAACGCCTGTCATGCCTTCGCCGTTACCGGAAAAACCGTGGTCACTGCTGCATGTGGACTATGTGGGTCCTTAAAGGAACACCTATATTTAGGGGCGAAGCTCTTTAAGCTGTGGGTCGGTTGTCACGTATCGTCGTATCGTACTGTAACCTACACCACTCACAAGACCGTGCAACGCCATGCAACGCCGGGAGGCTCGCGATCGCCCTCGGCGCGTGCCTCCCGGCGCGCGAGCTCTCTCACTCTTCTATCAGCTGTCTTGTGTGAGAGAGCGAGACAGAGAAAGAGAGAGAGAGCGAAAGGCGCGCGTTGACTGTGGAAACGCTCTTTCTTGGATGAACGCTGTACCAGCTCGCAAAGAAGGAGAACGCGCCCTCACCCGCGAGAGACAACGTTGGCGCGGGCAGCATGAGTTTCTTCTGGATCTTGACTTGCAATGAAGTGCCGGTGGGAGATTTCACTTATGCGCAGTTGAACCATGAGGATTCGTAGCGTGCGCGTTAACTAAATTAATCTGGAACTCGGCAAGATCTACGATGAACCTCCGGAGCTTCGCCCACTCATCATCATTCACTCCGTGGATATGCTGTGAATTTTTTTATTCCAGTCGATACATTCTCAAAGTGGTGTGATGTATTCTCGTTGTCCACACCATTGACTGAAGCTAGTATTGCCTGCTTGTGAATTAAGTGTGCGAACCAAGGCCTCCCAGATGTGGTGGTGTCGGATAATTGGCCAGCATTTACCAGTGAGCCCCATTCCACATTCATCAAGAGGAACGGTGTGAGGCGAATGCTGGTGCCGCCAAACGTTGCTGCAGAGCGCCCAGTCTAGACTGGCAAAAATAATTTGCGGGAGGCTGGCGCTGGAGATATTCACACTCAAGTTACCCGCATGCTCCTGACTTTCAGGTCTACGCCTCACGTGGTCACGAGTTGTTGTCCTTCGGAGCTGTTGTTGGGGTGGAAGCTGAGGACTGCGTTGGACCTGCTACACCCGGGCCTCGGGCCTGTGCTACAGAAGCAACTAAAGCAGAAAAATCGGATGTGGCCAAGGAACAAAACCCAGGGTTTTGGGTCAATTTGGGGACCAGGTGTTCGCAAGGAATTTCTGTGTAGGTCCCGCGTGGCTCCCTCCAATTTAACTGGACACCTGGATCACATCCGGTAGCCCCGTTGGGAATTGAGTGCCGACTACCAAGAGCCGGACAGCCCCGTAGCTAGAGGCCTTGCTCGAAGCTTGGATGCGGGTCGGAGGCAGGTAACTCCGGATCGCCTTTGCGACAGTCCAGGCAAGATCCCAGTGAAGACGTGGCGAGGGAAACGGAACTTGCTGTCACAGCACCCAGTACTCCTGTTCTGCATCGAGGTACCAGAGTGCATGTGACGACCAGTATCGCGCTACTCACCTTAAAGATTTGTTTGCGTCCATTAATAAAAAGCGGAGGGATGTGCTATGATTAGTTCGCCATTCCGATGCCGGGGGGCGTCAACGTTTTCAAGGGAACACATACGGCGCACATATGACCAAGCCAGTCATTGCGGGACCCTCCCAACGTACGTGTGTGTGGCGACCCGGTCGGGCGGCCGGCACGACACAGGACTGCTAGGTTATTACAATAAATAATTCAGGCAAATCGAACACTGTTTAGAGGCGATGCTGCTGAGAGCACATGGGGCTCGGATAATGTGTCATTTTCGCCTGTTTGTGTGCTGTTTCACATGATGCGTCAATTTTACGATTTCAGATATGGTCAAACAGGTAGCGGGAAGACGTTCACTATGGAAGGTGAAATATCAACCGGAAACCGGGGCTGGGCCGAAAATGACTTGACCGGTATCATCCCACGCAGTCTGGCACACATATGTGAAGAACTTCAGTCTCGTGCTCTTCAATTCAGCGTCAAAGTGTCCTTTCTTGAGTTGTATAATGAAGAGCTCTTTGACCTGCTCAGTGCTCATGAGGACACATCAAGACTGAAAATCTACGAGGACACCTCCAGAAAGGTGTGTCTTCGTAGTTAGCTAGAGATTTTCATATTGTTAGGGGAGTAACCTTGCAACAATGCCAGTGTTTTCGTATTGTGCAAGTTATTGTACTATCTTGCAAGGCTGCATTATTCTTAACTTGCTCATTTGGACAGTGCTGGTCTTCATGATGTCACCAGCTTCAAAGACTGAAATTCTGAAATATTTTAGGGGCGAAGCTCCTCTTAGTCTAACCTTGTCACGCGTCAGGCGTCAGGCGTCAGGCGTAACCCACGTGCCGGGAGGCACGCGCTCGAGAGCGAAAGGCGCGCGTTGGCTATGGAAACGCTCTTTCTTAGAGGAACGCTACCAGCTCGCAAAGGAGGAGAACGCGCCCTCACCCGCGAGAGACAGCGTTGGCGCAAGCAGCGTCTCCTAGCGAGTTTCTTGATAGAGAAATACCGACTGCTCGCGTTGGAGAAGCGTTCACCGGCAACCCATATATATATATATATATACTTCAAAGATAAATCCTTGGCAGCAGGTCAATTATAGAATCAAAGGGTCACGTTGAAAAAACATAACATTTACTACGACGTTTCGGCCGCGAGACCGGCCTTTCTCAAGCTTCTACTACAAAAAAAATTTTTTTTTGTAGTAGAAGCTTGAGAAAGGCCGGTCTCGCGGCCGAAACGTCGTAATAAATGTTATGTTTTTTCAACGTGACCCTTTGATTCTATATATATATATATATATATATATATATATATATATATATATATATAGGCACTGGATCTTGATTGACTTGCAATAACGTGCCGGTGGGAGATTTCACTTGTGCATAGTTGAACCATGAGGATTCGTAGCGTGCGCATTAACTAAATTAATCCGGAACTCGGCACGATCTACGATGAACCTCCCGAGCTTCGCCCACTCATCATCATTCACTCCGTGGATATGCTGTAATTTTTCCCTACATTTCTGTTTGATGAGCTGTACTTAGCAAAAATTGTTTGTATAGTGACCTGTTCACCGATAGGGAGCACCCTTCCCCATGCATTTGAAACCAAGACAGGAAGTTTCTGAAAAGAACTGCGGGCTAACTCATCAGAACTGTTGCTACATAAGAATATTATGTCATGCCAGTTCGCCTCACCCCGCCACGGCTGTGGTACTCGGGTGCTGATAAGAGGGTCGCGGGATCGAATGTCGGCCGCCGCGGCTGCATTTCGATGGAGGCGAAGTGTTGAGGGCCCGTGTACTGTGCGATGTCAGTCCACGTTAAAGAAGCCCAGGTGGTCAAAATTTCCAGAGCCCTCCACTAAGGCGTTTTTCATAACCGCAGCTGGTTTTGGGACGTAAAACCCCAGAAAGCAATCAATATGTCATGGAACTTAGTTGCAGCATGTTGTAAAAGCTTGGGATTGCACTGTGCGACTGCTGATGTTCTTGAAATCAGCAAGTGTTTGCTAGAGGGCTCTGGGGTGCTCCAGTATAGCATTATATTAAAAAATACTTTGATGCCTATCAAGTTAATTTTTGTATTTGGGTGTCTCACTGTTCTTAAGTAAAAGAATGGCAGGGGGAAAAAGGCATACTTGGCATTTTGAAGCGGGCAGGCATAGCACCTGGCTACCACACTACTAACATTTAACTGTTACAGGAAGCTTGTAACTCAGCTGACCATTGCATTTTTTGTAGCGAAAATGCAGTTATATTTAGTGGTGCTTAAAACCTTTTTTTTTCTCTTTTGCTTTGTCTTGGCACAATATCCACTGACAACCCACTAAATGTATGTGATATACCGGGTGTTCAAAGTTAAGCTTTATGATTTTTTAAAATTAGGCGCTCGAAGGCACGTGAGAACCACTTGTGCAAATAAGTTAAGCGGCCAGGGGGACAGAAAGTTAGATGATAATTATCGCTGTCAGCAGCCCAATTAACTAAAATTTAATAATTAACCTTTTACTGGCTGCGGTTAGTTGGCATGTTTATATTGAAAAAATGTAGGCAGTGGTGTTTGTACACAGTTTCAGTTGGAAGATTTTTTCTAGCACGCCTGCGCTCCGAGATATCCGGCTCCAAAGTTTACTTGTCTTTCGCATGATTACGCATGCAAGAGGGTGAGGGTCCGCGCAAAGCTCCTCCCTAAAGTGACGCATCTGTTGTGTGCACTGTTTAGTGTGTGAAGAGGGTGGAAGCGTAGGCATAGGTGATAACAGTTACACTTGCCCTCTCGGCCGTCGAAATCAAAAATCGAAGAACCCTTGCAACCAGTCGTAACACGCAACTGCAGAGCCTCTAACGATAGTGGCAGATCCCATGCCGAGATAATGGTGCGAGCGGAGAATCTGGACGCCAGTGCGCGTGCGTAATAATGACTAGAGAAGCGTGCGTGGTCGTTGCCTGGGCTACGCGAATAGCGTGACTGCTGATGTCCGAGTACTGTAACTTTTATTGAAATCAAGAGCAACAACTCCACCAATAATATCTGAAACAGTTTTATTCTTGCTAACGCATATTTCCTGCTGCTACATAAGCTTATTTCGGTCATGCACAAATCTCATCGAAACTCTTCACCTCTCAAGACGTCAATGCCCCAAAAAGTGTTCAAAATGCCTGCCTTCGGCAGCAACGCAAAGCATGAACCGCTCTCGCGTCGACTCGATGACTCGGCGCACTACTTCTGCAGGAATACTCGCACAGGCAGATGTTATTCTGTCCTTCATGTCATTAACATCGCTGGGCTCTGTTACGTAAACTCGATCTTTAACGTAGCCCCAAAGGAAAAAGTCGAGCGGAGAAAGGTCAGGAGATCTTGGTGGCCAAAACATCGCTCCTGCGCGCCCAATCCACTGTTGTGGAAAACGTCTGTCCAACCAGTTCTTCGCCCTGGTAGAAAAATGTGGTGGTGTTCCATCGTGCTGAAACCATACTTGACGCAGGTCATTCAGGGAAAGACTGCAGACAAGGTCATCAATGACAACACCTAATATTTCTTCTGTGTACAGCCGCCCAATTTTTTAACCTGAACACGCGAGCGTCGACCGCCGAGCTGTTCAGCGCCACAGAGCGGAGCGCGGCGTTGAAATGAACGAGAATACGCGCATGCGCGCTTTGAGCAGTTCTCGGCAGCTGTCGTCTGCTAGGCTTTTCCGGGAACCAGACACCACGCCCGCTTTTTCTGAGCACCGGTATCGTCATTCTTTATTTTTGTATTCTGAACGCTGCTATTCAGTTGTAATGGACAGGTCAAGTGGTCGTGCTTCCGATGGAATATAATTACACCCCCTAACTACGCTGGCGCATCCACATCAGCACTTTTACACCGGAGTGGCTAAGCTTTTAGTTATGTCATGCGGAGTCGAAGAGATTCATCAGCGGCCGGCGCGCGCTCTGGCTCTCTTCGTCTTCTTCGTAGTTTTAGTTCATGCTTATTCAAGCCAATTAAGCCTACTCGTTCTAATTAAGCAGCTGATGTCATACACACGCTCGCTAAAATCACGGTAGTGATGTCATGGCTAATTAGACCATTGCTAATTATGATCAAGTGAATTACGAACTTACTGTTAAATTCTTGCTAATTAGCCACATGTTAATTAGAACCATCCTAATTAGGGCCTGCATCTCGGGAACCTTGCTATTTCAGAACTTTTCAATTAAGGTCATTGTAGTTCAAATTATGCTAATTTGGGAACGTGTTAATTAAAAGCTTACTCATAAGCTAGGTGAGCGACACGCTCCGTGGTTAATTCCATCTTGCAACACTATAGTGCACGCTGCTTACATTGTTTCCATCGGTTATCGCTTTTTGCTGTCTCTTCGAAATACCGCTGGAAAAAGAATGGAAAGTGCAACAAGATACGACCTTCCTTTGCTTTGTTTGCTGAAAGGTGTGAGGTGATAAGCGAGATATTCCGATCAGACGTCATTGGTATATCGCACTTCGCGGTTATAATGCCCTTTACCTGCCTTCTCGAGAATGCGCTTTCCGTAGTTTTAGTGATGCCAGCTCGGGTCCCTGAGGAAAAGAGTAGCTACAATACGGATGTCGTTGAGGGCCACATCCCAAAGAAATATCGGGCGTGGTGTCCGGTTCCCGGAAAAGCCTAGCAGACGACAGCTGCCCAGGGCTGCTCAAAGCACGCATGCGCGTATTCTCGTTCATTTCAACGCCGCGCTCCGCTCTGTGGCGCTGATCATCTCGGCGGTCGACGCTCGCGTGTTCAGGTTAAAAAATTGGGCGGCTGTACATCTTTCCGTTCAAGTTGTCCTCAAAAAAGTGAGGTCCGATGATCCTGTCCCCGAGTATGCCGCACCGCACATTCACACTCCAGCGAACTTGATGCTTGTGCTGCCTCAGCCAGTGTGGGTTTTCTTGTGCCCAATAATAGGCGTTGTGAAGATTAACACTTCCATTTCGGCAAAACCGAGCTTCATCAGTCCAAATTATTCTGTGCAAAAAGTCATTTTCTTGATCAGTTTTGATGAGGCCCCAATTGCAGAAGTCAACTCGCCTTTCCAAGTCCGCCTCATTTAGGTCCTGATGAAGGTAAACGTGATATGGATGGAACTTGTGCTTTCTTAGAACATTTGTGACTGTTCCGACGCTGCGACCGCACTTATCGGCAATCTGTCGGATGCTGAGCTCTAGCATCGAGGTTACGCACGCGACAACGTCGATTTCAAAGTCTTCATCGACGATTGCCTTCGTGGTCCGTCTTGGAAGGTGGACAGAGGCTGTTGTGCAAAAGCGTCGAAATAGGTTTATGAAAGTGGGCCTTGTTGGAAGGGGACGGTGTGGGTGGCGAGACGCGTAAAGCTCCATTGCTAACGAAGCGTTGCCATTCATTTCAGCCATTGCAAGCACCACGTCTACTTTTTCTTTGGTAGAATACCTCACGCCAGAAGCAGCCATATTAGCTCGAAAGGACTGCACGTGGATTTCCTTGGTAGACCTTCAATGCAGAGACTCTGTGCTACCGGAGGCACCCTATAGTACAGGACGGTCAAGCTAACGCGTTCACAAGAAGATGCCTCCGTGTGATCTGAAGTCACGAAAAAACGTCGCGAGAAATGGTCTCCTGTTATCGCGTTCATCGGGATCACGCGCAAGGCTCATGGCGCACCGCGCTGTCACATTTTGATTTCGCCGGCCGAGAGGGCAAGGTAACTGTTATCACCTATGCCTACGCTTCCACCCTCTTCACACACTAAACAGCGCACACAACAGATACGTCACTTTAGGGAGGAGCTTTGCGCGGACCCTCATCCCCTTGCATGCGTAATCATGCGAAAGACAATTAAACTTTGGAGCCGGATATCTCGGAGCACAGGCGTGCTAGAAAAAATCTTCCAACTGAAACTGTGTACACACACCACTGCCTACATTTTTTCAATATAAACATGCCAACTTACCGCTGCCAGTAAATAGTTAATTATTAAATTTTAGTTAATTGGGCTGCTGACAGCGATAATTATCATCTAACTTTCTGTCCCCCTGGCCGCTTAACTTATTTGCACAAGTGGTTCTCACGTGCCTTCGAGCGCCTCATTTTAAAAAAATCATAAAGCTTAACTTTGAACACCCGGTATATATATATATATATATATATATATATATATATATATATATATATATATATATATAGAGGCACTAGATCTTGACTTGCAATGAAGTGCCGGTGGGAGATTTCACTTGTGCGTAGTTTAACCATAAGGATTCGTAGCGTGCGCGTTAAGTAAATTCATCCGGAACTCGGCGCGATCGACGATGAACATCCGGAGCTTCGCCAGCTCATCATCATTCACTCCGTGGAGATGCTGTGAATTTTTTCTCTACAATAAGATTTAATGTGTATGAATTACTGTAATATTTTAAAATTTTTTAGAGGTCCTTGAAAATCAGTGAATTCTTTTGGAAACCTGCATGAACCCTGTCTATGCATTCGCCTGGGAAATGAAGTGTGGTTACTGAAAATGAATGGCAAGTTTCGCACTGCGGACAATTCCGTGAAGATTGCTTGTTTTGGACGCACCGTTTCCCAGCGTTTTCATAACTGGCTGTAGCTTCTAGATAGTGACAATTGTGGTTCAATGCACTGTTAACTGTGCTTTTTACTTGCATATCAAGCAATTTCCAATTTGCGCCACCCATTTCATGGTTAGGATCATTAGAATTTCGGCATATCTTCATTTTAAGAACATTCTTATGTGTTGCATATAATTTGTGTATGTTAAACATTTGAAGCAGCTAAATTTTACAAAACGAAAGTATAACCACCTTTGGGGCTAACGCTTTTGGAAATGCTTTTGGAAGTGTTGACACGCTAGGGTTGGCCAACTGGATCTACAACTGCTTGTTTTGTCTTGTAATATGCGCTGTCGATAGGCTGTGTCCACACTTCCATACCGTATAGGTGAGGGTACTTGTCGCAGAGCAGGAGCTACAATTTTTTTTCATAGCTTGGGGGGTAGATTGAGTGCAAGAGAGTGCTGTGAGAATGCACGTTCAGTTATAGGTTGTTTCGTTCAATTTAATCCAAGCGTCAGTGATAATAATCCAGGCGCGAGCATATTTAATCCCAGCGACATCGGAATTAATCCGCATGCCATATGATTTAATCTTGTCGCCAGCCATTTTAGTCCAAATGTCACTCATTTTAATGCCTGCGCCAGACAATTTAATCATTCTACAAACTGGCTGGGATTAAATATGGTGGCGCCTGGATTAAATTGTTGGCGCCCGGATTAAAGGTGTAGGCGCTCGGATTAAATTGGCTGGCACCTGGATTATTATCATTGGTGCTTGGATTAAATTGAACGGGAAAACCTGTAGACATCGAACTGGTGCACCTCGTCTAGGGACAAGGAGACTTTTTTTGCGTCTTTACTGAAGTTGTCTTTAGCCGAGTCACGTACGTTTCTGGCTGCCTTACAGCTGTCGTATTTTACATGCACTGAGGAAATCTTCTTGCATTATGTCAACACTTGTTTACTGTGAACTGTGTTATTCGCATCTACAGGTTTTCCCACTCACTTTAATCCAAGTGCCAGCTAAATTATTCCGGGCGCCAGATGAATATTCCGAGCGCCAAATCATTTATTCTATGTGCGAAGCACTGAATGCGAGCGCCAACATATTTATTCCAAGCGCCAGCACAAATAGGCCACGTGCCGGCGAGCTTAAAATAAGTACCACCGTGTTTAATGCAATCGCTTTAATCCAAGTGCCTGTCAATTTAATCCATGCACAAGAAACGGGAAGTTGGGCGTCATATCACCACTACTGTTCACATACATATGTGAGATTATTAAATGTAGTATAACCGGAAAGTAAAAGACAATGCCGACAACACTAATATTTGTAGCCAATCACTGATATCTTTTACGAAATGAATTACTGCTGTAAGTTGGCTTGAGCCGTTCTCCGTGTACCGGTACGCTGCCGAGCACAATTTACAGGGATTACTATACCTCTCCTGCGACTCGCAGGTCTGTCTCGTATTGAGGGCTATTGCCCTGCGTATCGCATGTGTTAGGAATGTCTTATATCTTAGACTTCATTGTTTCGAAAGTTTACCATATAACGAAAAGTTGCGCGGAATGCATACTTGAAAAGTTGTCTCCTAGCAATAGCACAGACTTCTTCACAAACCACCTCGTTTGGCGAATCAGGGGTTCATCAAGCATTTCAATTCGGAGAAGGTGGGGAGAGGGGGTCTTACCCGTGGTGTTATCAGAACGCGATCGAGGGTATACGAAGTTTGGTTGGATGGAACTTTTTCTTCCTTTGTTTAGGGAACCGCCTGGTCGGGGAGAGGGAGGGGACGGACGTGTTATGGGGGTCCACGGAGGTCACCGATTCTATTATCATTAAAGTGTTTAACAGTTGCATGACTTCCTCGATGGCAACGGCTTCCGTGTGGGCCGCATCAATTTTTTGGACTCCAGGCTGACGCTTCTGAACTTTGACAGGCCACGTCACGCAGGTCATTAAAGGGCAACTCCGGCGGTTTTTACACCATGTTCTGATATCAGCGTTTTCCAATGGTACTGATAGTGCTGTAACCGCCAGGGTGGTTCCGCTTGCTCAGAAACGCACCAATAATTTTGAAAAAGCAACTGAAAGCAAACGAAACAGAAACGGGTAGGTGCTTCATGGAGCATGTGCAGTGACGTCACAACTTTCCAATCACCATAAATACGGAGCTGGTGCCAGAAAAATGGCAGCGGGGTGGTCATCCGAGGACATATTGAGTTGCGCCAGCTTTTCTGAACTTGACAGCGACGATTTGAGTGCTGAAGTATCGCCGCTTTGCTTTTGAAGGCCCGCTGGATCGGGTAGGCAGCGTGGATGTGATGACGTCAAAAACAAAGGGTGGCCCCCGTGAAAACCCGCTAAAAATTTCAAAAATTAATTTACAGGAAAACTAAATGACATACATCCGCCTGATTTGGCATGTATTATTACTGTGCCGGGGATCATATATGTTGAAAATTTTACTGAGATCAGTGGACACTGAAAAATTGCCGCAGTTGCTTAAGTCAGGAGCCACACCGTGGGCCCAGTCCCCCTCTACTTCGATTGTTCAGCAGGCGTAGCGAAAGCAGAATGGAAATACAGGCACATTCGCCGGACTTCTGGATGCATTTCCCCGAGACACTGCATATGACTGGTTACCACCCTGGTCGACATAGCGCAGAGCAGAATACTTCATGGGGCATATATATATATAGGCTGTATATGCAAAAATAGCTTGGGTTGCCGCTAGTTTATAACAGAATTGACGATGCGCCTCTTAGAGAACGACTGTTTATTAAGTCAACGTTTCGGTCGGTCTCCGACCGAAACGTTGACTTAATAAACATCCGTTCTCTAAGTTGTTGTTGTTGTTGTTGTTTTGTGGCGTTTAACGTCCCAAAACCAGTTGTGATTATGAGAGACGCCGTAGTGGAGGTCTCCGGAAATTTCGACCACCTGGGGTTCTTTAACGTGCACTGACATCGCACAGCACACGGGCCTCAACATTTCGCCTCCATCGAAATGCAGCCGCCACGGCCGGGATTCGATCCCGCGACCCTCGGATCAGCAGCCGAGTACCATAGCCACTAGACCACCGTGGCGGGGCAGTCGTTCTCTAAGAGGCGCATCGTCAATTCTGTTATATATATATATATATATATATATATATATATATATATATATATATATATATATATATTCGAAACAAAAAGGTTGCGCGAAGAAAGACAATCACAAAGTGGTGTACAGGGACAAGCGCGATTCAGAAAGATTAAGATTAAAGGCAGAAGTGCAAATTTGAATGCACGTTTGGTACTTGAGGCGTTCCTTATATGGCAGAAGGGAACCGATTGTGTCAGCGATACTTCTATCAGCCTGTATGCTGGAGAGAGGGGCTTTCTGGCCGCGCATGTGTAATTCTGGTGGTTTTTCTTGGCGCGTGTACACGTGGTCTTGTTGTGACTTTTCTATTTATTCAGTGGCTCTGATCAAGAATAAAGCAGTGTGAGTTTGCGCTTGTCCCTGTACACCACTTTGTGATTGTCTTTCTTCGCGCAACCTTTTTGTTTCGAATATGTCATACACACTAGGCCAAGAACGTGTTTTACTACAATATATATATATATATATATATATATATATATATATATAATTTAATGAACCAAAAAACATTGAAGCCTAGGAAAGCATAGGGGAAATTACACCAATTTCTAGTTATGGTATTTAATGAGCAAACAGATTGTTTCTAAGAAATAAAGAACGAGCCCTTGACCCCTTCCCTTTCGTTAGTTATGGTATTGTAATTTTGGGGTAAGTATAAAGGAATTAAAGTGGGCGAAAAGGCAAACCTGCATCCAGTGGGAACCGAACCCACGAGCTCAGCGGTAGAGCATCGGACGCGTTATCCGAAGGTCGTGAGTTCGATTCCCACCGAAGGCAGGTTAGTCTTTTTCGTCCACTTAATGTCTTTCTACTTACCAGAAAATTACAATACCATAATTGGGAATCTGAATAACTTCCCTTATGATTTCTTACACTTCAACGTTTGTTGGTTCATTAAATTGTTTGTAACAAATAAAGGAGTCCTTGGCCCCTTCCCTTTCGTTATATATATATATATATATATATATATATATATATATATATATATATATATATATATATATATATATATATATATATATATATGAGACGTAGCACTTCACTAGTGTTTCATTTATTTGTCCACGTTTCGGTCAGAGCCTGACCTTTGTCAAGACAATATGTTGGTGCCCCTGTGCCCCCTCCCATCTTTTCCCACTCACTCAGTAAATAGTTTCCGCCCTTTCTGCTATGCCTATATAAACTAACAAGAGAAAACGAAATATTGTCTTGAGAAAGGTCAGGCTCTGACCGAAACGTGCACAAATAAATGAAACACTACTGAAGTGCTACGTCTCATATATATATATATATATATATATATATATATATATATATATATTCATGCGGCAGCCGAAGCTATCTACTTCGCCAAACTATATATATATATATATATATATATATATATATATATATATATATATATATATATGAAAGGGAAAATTAGCATCCACCCGTTTTGTAGCACAAGGCTACAAGGAAATCCATACGGATTTCTCGGAAATGAAAGCATCCAAGTTGCCGAAAAATTCGTCCTGGTACAGGGTTCGTACCCGGGACGAACGCCTGTCCGGGGCGCTCGCTCTGCCAATTGAGCTAACCAGGAGGCTAGCGATTGACAGCGCGAGGGCGGATCCATGGAGAACTCGAATTCATAAACGTTACTCCAACTTGCGGGTTCCCGCAGAACTCATTTGCCATATATACACACACATATACACACACACACACACACACACACCACACACACACACACACACACACACACACACACACACACACACACACACACACACATATCTATATATATATATAGTTTAGAAACAAATTGCGCACTTGCGAAAATCGCACGTTTATTATTCAACGTTTCGGCCGTGGCACGGCCTTCTGACGAAGGCCGTGCCACGGCCGAAACGTTGAATAATAAACGTGCGATTTTCGCAAGTGCGCAATTTGTTTCTAAACTACTTTTGAACCGGACCCACAGAACTTCTTCCCCGAATTATATATATATATATATATATATATATATATATATATATATATATATATATATATCACAGTTCGAGCAGACGGCTACGGTGTCTTTTAGAAAGAGAAAGACTTCTGGCGATCCCAGCAGACGGCAGCGAAAGTGAATATCTGCGAGATCCATGATCAGTGGTCCACATGGTAGTCCCTAAATCCAGCAATAGCGTAAACGGACGCGGTGCTTAAAGGAGTATTGACACAAGTTTGCGGTGGCGCAAAATATACATTTTTTTTCCTAGCCATGTATTGTTAACAGCCTTCGCACACGGAAGCCAAGAAACACGTACAAAATATTTTAGTTTGGTTTTAAAGTTTTCCTCGCCCAGCACAGCAAGACAGCCCCCGTGCAATGGACACGACGATGACGTATGAACACAGGCTCTTAAAAATCGCCGAAATCGCTGTCAGAGTCGCTGGACGAGCGTAAAATTGTCGTTGTTTGCGTGCCCCACGTGTAATTCACCATAGACGACAGAGTTGCCGCCACGCTATCACGAATTGCTGTCTCTACGTGACATGAGACTTACATCCGACTGTGACGTCACTAGGCAACCGCCCCCTCGAATTCGAAACCGAAAGTCGGCGTTTAAGAGAGCCGTATTAAAAATATATTCATTGCATTGCGAGGCTTGGGTTTCTACACGCCAGTGCTTTGATTTACAGCCACAATTCGAGAATTTCAAAAGATTCGTGTCAGTACTGCTTTAAGGTGCACCCTTACCACGGGCACTGTGAGCGCATACACTTAGTGCTCGTTCACTTGTAAGGTTTCACACCAAAGCGTTTTCGAAAATATCGCAGTATATCTTATTTTTTAAGCGTTAGCAAACAGTGGTAAAAAGAATTACTGCTGTGGTCTAATGCTAACAATGTCTGCGCATTTAGGGCACCCAAACTCATAAGCGTACAGTTTTCCGTGCATGGATTAAATTGAGGGGCACTTAGATTAAAGCTGTTGGCGATTGTATTAAGCACGGTGGCACTTGGATTAAACTCGCCGGCACGTGGCCTATTTGCACTGGCGCTTGGATTAAATATGTTGGCGCTCGGATGAAGTGTTTGGCACATAAATTAATTGTTTTGGTGCCCGGATTATTCATGTGGTGCTCGGATTCGTTTAGCTGGCACTTGGATTAATGTGAGCGGGAAAACCTGTAGTTGTTTACCTACAGGCATGGTGGTACAATACTTGTTGTAGTTCAGATCAAGCACAGGAAAGTCTTGCCAGAAAATTCATTGCCATTGCTGTAAATTTCCAGGGTTCCGTCATAATTCAGGGCCTTGAGGAGATCACGGTGCACAGTCGTGAAGAAGTGTTCTTCCTCCTACAGAAAGGTGCAGCAAAACGTAAAACTGCAGCAACTTTCATGAATGCAACTTCTTCACGTAGCCACACTATCTTCTCGGTAGCGGTTCACATTCGTGAGACGACAGACGATGGCGAGGAGCTGGTAAAAACCGGCAAGCTCAACCTCGTGAGTAATAGTGTAATCATTTTATAAGCAGGAAACTTCCTTGTTTTTAGTAGAATTTGCTCATGGCCTAGTGCGTCACTCATTGTAGAACTGAAAAAAGTGTAAATACGCACAAGCATTCTTGTGATTAGGTTTCTTTACACTTCCCTTCAGTTCTAAAATGTTTGGTTTTGCTACTCCCATGCTTCAGTTATTAGCTACTCAACGTCAGCACTAACAATTTCAAGTTTTACCTCTAAACTCTAGGTGGTCATTTATTTCTATCTCAATCCATATTGTCAGTGCTGCTGTTGCCGTTTGTCTGTATTTGACCATCTTATCATAGCATAACCACACGAGTAGACTAATACATAAGTAGTTATTGTGAGCTAAACACGCATTGGTTGTCTCTCAATCTCGCTCATCACTTGTCATTTGCTCTTGCAAGTACGCACTAAATGCATTAATTCTTATTAATCCCATTCTGCACCAAGGTCGACCTTGCCGGGAGTGAGAACATTCGCCGCTCTGGTGCAATTGAGGGGAGAGCTCGCGAAGCAGGCAAGTTTTCATTTCTTTTTGGATGTAGGGGGAGTACTAGTGTAGTAGCACTACTATACTACTAGTAACAGTATAACCCAATTGATAACATGCTGTTAAAATAGACAAGCCAAAGGAAGTACTTTTGTGCAATTCCGCCTTTTTTCAAAACTGCAGCAGCTTATCCAGAAATGCCCCGAGTGAAGTGCTAAGAGGCAGCTCACACTAGCCTTTCAGTGCAAGGCCACGCCATTCAGTACTCCATTTAATACATCATGTGCGACGCTGTCAAAGCTGCATGGTGCTCGTCTTTACGCTGCGCACTTGCGCGACCGAATAGTAGTGCTTTGCTTGCGGTGAGCGAGAGACAATAAACGCCACATTGGCAGCCTTGAATCCTAATATATTTCTTATGAACTTGACGGAACATGCTTGTATTGGTGGGGAAACAATCGAAATATGTCAATTTGTGTTTTATGTTCTTTTGTCTGTCGGAGCGATACACCTTTCCTTTTTTCTTTATCGACTACTCGTGTATCCTTCACAGCGTTGCACCTGATGTCTGAAACTGAGTACAGGGGCAATAGGCAACGAGTTCTCCTTGCTAGGGATTATGCGCATGAGCGCAGCGTACCTGCATTTTAGCGCCTGTACGCATCGCCAGCGAGCGGCCGCATGCTTGACGTCCCGGATTATTCTAGGAGCACCTGTTCATCTTGCACTTCCTGAGGTGGTATCTTATCTGTTTGTATGTTTCTTCATATGTTCACAGGCAATATCAACCAGTCTCTCCTCGCCCTGGGTCGGGTCATAACCGCTCTGGCTACCAAGGCATCACATATTCCGTACAGGTATTGGTGGCACCAACTTGTGCCATCAGTTCGCTGTCTATGCTGCTTGTGTTGATGCATGGTATACACCATCTCGGGGGAAGTTTTCTACCTGAACACACCTCGTGCATTTGTAACAAGACAGTAAGATGTTCATTTAGGTGCCGCACTCCCAGTATGCATAAAACGGTTCAATTAACTGGTGTCATTCCTACTCGTTGTAAATTTGCTAAAATTTGGCGCAGTAGTTGCTGGGCCACCATGAAGTGAAGGCACAGCGTTAACCAAATTGACATCTGCTTGTGTGCTGTGTGCAACTCCAGACCGTAATTAATGAATAGTGTAGTAGTATGTTAGATGAGAGGTGTTGAAGGCAAGAGTTTAATAAGTTCCCCTTCTCCTTCCTCTGAGTCTGTGTTTTATTCATGGAATTACTGCGAATTTTAGTTCTTGCGTATAGTAGTAAACAGTTCGGCCACTTCCTTCTCATTGCAGAGAGAGCAAGCTCACCCGGCTCTTGCAGGACTCTCTCGGCGGCCGCACAAAGACGTCCATAATAGCAACCATCTCGCCCCACATGAACAATCTGGAAGAGACGCTGAGCACCTTAGAGTATGCTCGACGTGCTATGAACATCACTAACCGTCCAGAGCTTAATGAAAGGATGACCAAGCAGGCACTGCTCAAGGCAAGGCTTATGTACTTCCACATGTCCTCTATTGCAAGATGCTTCACATTTCTGTGTGGCATTAACAGGCGAATCTGCATTGCCGCGTATGACATTTGCCCACTTGTTCATCTTTATGGCAACCCTCAACAGTCTCACCAACTTGGTTCCAGTTGTGGCAACTATTTGTTGCAGTCTTGCTTAAGCAGTCTTCGTTACTTACTGCTAGGTGGATAAGCTGTATATGCGGTGTGAACTCTTGTCGCTATCATTGTGACCTTTACCATTTCTATGCCTCAGCTTTGAGCTCTTTTCACCTGCTTTTAAACTGATGGCAATGCTTTACACATTGCCAGATTTTCAACACATTATGTAGTGCCGATTCATGTTGGCAAATTGACAGATATGTACAGCACTGAGAAACGATATCTAGGATACAGAATGTCATGGTGTTTATATATTTTCACATCATATGCAAGAAAAAAGGAGGTGGGGAAGGCGGAACTATATGAAACCAAGTACACTTTCAAGCGGTCACTTGTTCGTGGTATTTTTCTTGCATTCTTGTGTTGCGTTCCAAATCTTTTAAAGTCCAAAATAGAAGAGAAGCTCAGGGGAAGATGGATGCTTGAATCGATGAACAAATCGCAAAATACGATTTAGAACAGGGACTGTCGCAGGAGCCAACGTTTCGACAAGCGGACTTGTCTTCATCAGGGCGGCAACTGGCTTCTCCAGTGTTCGTTTATGTACGCCTTTGCACACTCTCCCCCGTCCTCAGAAAGAGAGGGGAAGAGCAGTACGTGCGAACAAAAAAAAGGGGGGGGGCTTGGGTGCAGGGGTAGTTCGGTGACAGGTGTTAGCGTGACTAATATAAGGGGCAAGAGCGACAGTTTCCAAAGAATCCGCTCCTTGTACATGTCTTGCAAATGCATTGTGTGCACAGTGCCAGAAAGCAGGATGACAAAAAATTGCCCGCCAATCCACGCTGTGGAGGTGGTTGGAAAGCGAAGCTTTTTACGCCACCCTCACGGTGACTGCGGCGCACTTGATATTTCACACACTACAACGTAACTTTAACCACGGCCTTTATTATTATTTACTTCACAACAATGTTCACTACTGCTTTATGATCGGTGTGATATACACTCAAATTTTCAGTTTTCACTGTAGTTACATTCTTTGCCAAGGTTAAATCAAGGCGAGAGCTGCTGGGTTTTGCCTACGACGCCGTTGAGCGAGACGATTTTGTTCTTTCCGCCGAGCCTTATATTCACGCTCTTCTTCTGCCGTCTTTACTTTCCGTGGTCTACCCATAGTGGGGTAGCGTATTTCCTTAACATATCCGGAGCAATGCACAGGACGCCCGTTCTGCGCCGCCATTGGCCGCCCGCGAGGCCACGTCGTGAGCCGCCGCTACGCATTTCCGGTAAATGTTTGTTTACAGCCAGTCGCACATGTCTAATGCGTGGGGGGGAGGGAAAAGAAAGAAAGACGTCGGTTGCGGGATGCGGGCGCATGTGTGTTTTTGTTTTGGTTTTTTCTTTCGGGGTGAAGTAGAAATATCAAGGGGCTACGAGCTCGGCGTTCAGGGAACTATTATTACTAACACAACTGCTCCGAAGGAGCCGTAATGTTCTTTTAAAACGCAATCACGTTGGTCTCAGCGGCGGGCGCGCTAGCGCCCGTCGCTGACGCTCCTGGCTCTGGCAGTAGTGACACGAGCAAAACAGTGAGAGCGCCGAAGGCGCACCGCGAAGCGGCAACGTATGTTAACGGGCCCTCCAGTGACACGGGCGAACCACGGACACGTTTAAAATAGCTATAAAGGCTCATTCACACCGAAGGCCAAAGCGGCAAAGCGGTGAGGCGGAAAGCGGGAAAACCTCCTCTCCAGGCGGCGAAAGCGGGACGGAAAACGAGGCGGCAGGTCCGATCGCTCTCGGACCAATTTTTTGCCGCTCGCCGCTACTCGTCGCTTTGCCGCAGCCAATAAACGCGCTGCAAATATCGACGACATCGGCACAGCGGGTCGAGATTATGGAAATGGCGGCAATCATGTCTGAGCAACCGGCTTTCAGCGCGGAGCTCCTAATAGATGCCATAAAGCAGCACCCGGTGCTATTCGACAAATCACATCCGCGGTACAAAGAAGTCGAGTTCAAGAAAGAGCTGTGGATGAAGATTGCAGGGGATTTGGGAGTGACTGGTAAGTGCACAGCACCTCGTTCATAGCATTGGGAAATTGTAGCTGGGCGATCCGCTCCGGTCAGACCGTCGAATGCTAGCTATTTACGCACAAACGCTTAGAAGGAACTGCAGTGCGCGTGACTCTATTAACTCGTCGTAGCGTGTGTTTCAATGACCAGTGCGAAATTTTGCCTACGAGTGCCACGAGATGGCGGCAAACGTAGGCGAAAGCGCGCGATGCCCCGCCTCTTCGGCCGCGCGGGCAGCCGAGGGAGCCGCGCGGTCTGAACAGATGCGCGCACTCGCCGCCTTGCCGCGATGAAAAGCCCGCTTGGCCGCTTTGCCGCCCCGCCTTCGGTGTGAATGTACCTTAACAGGAAATGCGCCGGCAGGGATAAAATGCCGGCAGCCTTCCCGTGCAGGCTACTCTCTGCCGGCTGCCGGCATGTGTGCGACTGTAAACGAACATTTACCGGAAATGCGTAGGCGGGCTCACGTGGCCTCGCGTGCGGCCAATAGCGGCGCAGAACGCCAATGGCGGCGCAGTACGGCGTCCTGTGCATTGCTCCAGATATGTTAAGGAAATACGCAGTGGGGTAGTCTAGAAATGAACCGAAGCAGTTACTAGGCTGGAAGGGTTTCGAATGACGTCAACCCTCTTTCAAGCAGCTGCATAAGCTTTGCAACAGCTGTAATCTAATCTTACGGACCGCGCCGAGCCTGTTTCCGTTGTTTGCCCGCAGGCCTTATCATCCATCATGTTGGCTCATCACTTTGCAGCTTGTTTTCGTGGTTTTTCTTGCGAAAACGAGTGCTTAGTTGTACGCGGAATGCCTGAATTCAAGTAAGCGGTTTGTCGGGATCGTTTTTTGCTTACAACGACGGACACGACAGAACCCTTGGCTGGTGGAGGTACAAAGCTTCCCTTTAAAAAAGAACACAAGCTCGGAACAGAAGTTGCTCCTTTTTCATGTGCCCCCCTCTCCACCCCACACCACCTGCGCCTCACCAACAGTGCATTTCACTGAAAGCTTGTCGCTAAAAATATAACTACACTGTTTAACGCCGTTGTTCTCGTCGAACTGCATGGGGGCTCTGCACCTGAAATAGACTTTCTGGGAGAAACACTGTTAGCTTGTGCATACCTTAACCTTTTGTCGTCTTTGTTAACCCCCCACCGTATCTAATGGACTCAAGGGTTCCCTTTGAAAGGTTTATGCCTGTAGGCTGGAGAGTACTGAACCTGTATATGAGATACGATTCCCATGTATTTTCTCTCCCTCGGCGAGCGGAAGTTTCCCTGAAGTATGCAGAGTTTCAGTTCGTCGAAATTATGACCTGTCATAGTAAAATGCTGCGCCACTGCCTTCGGCAGGTTATTCGCGGTGTCCGCGCGGTGCCCGTTTAATCTAACATTAATTGGTTGACCAGTTTCGCCCATGTATTGCTTGTGACAGAGTGAACATTCCAACATGTAAATAACGTTTGAACTGGTGCAAGTGAAACTAGATTTTACATGATGGACATAGTCACTTCCCGTACTTTTAACTTTAAGATAATTTTGAATATGCTTGCAAGTCTTACATCTGGGACGGAAGCAAGTTATTGCGCAGGCGGTGCGCTGAGGGTTTACTTTGGCATGTACTAACAGGTCCTTAAGGTTTCTATTACAGCAGTAGGTGAGTCTTGGTATTTCCGGAAACGCTTTTCTAAGGCGATCGTTGCTTGTTAGTATTGGATAGTATTTGCGAAGTATATTATTGCGTACGCATTCGGGATGTCTCTTGTGACTAGTTTTATGTATTGATCTAGCTCTTGGCATTGCTCAGAATCTGGTGTCCACGTGCTTGGCGGTCGGAGCGCGTCAGTATTTGTGTCTCCTGCCTCTATCAAAAAAGAATTCTCTGATCCGCAGACGCCTTGAAAACTCTGTTATGTCCTTGTGTAGCTCAAATTCGTTAACCGCATTATTAGTCGGGCAGAATGTTAGACCGCGTTCTAGAAGACCTATTTCAACTGTTTTTAGGGTCTGTGATATATCTATCACCTTGCTAGTGTGTTCTCGGCGCTGCACCGAGGGACAGACTGTTTCTATTGCGCTTATAGAATAATTTTGGACGCACTTCGTGGCGTGAGTGCTTTTGCGCTTTTGTATGGCTATTATCTTGGCTTCTTTCCTTTCGACAAATTCAGCTCGGTCTTCTATTTCTTTACCAGTTTGTTTAATGTCATTCAGTTGGTCGGTTATCACAATAAGCTGATTGCGGCAATGCTCTTGTAAGATATCTATTAGCGAAAATGAAGCATTTTCTAGGACGCCATTCCATTTTTTGCAATAGGCTAGGAGGAAGTACATCAAGCGCACATCTAACCTTAATACTTAAACCTTTCGGAATTTTATTTTCTTTGGTGTAGCTAGAGTGTTTAGCTAAGTGTAATCTGTAGTTTGTTTGTTTGGCGGCGAGCTTACGTGATTGTAGGAAAGAACGAGATTTGTGATTATCTAAGTTGAGTTCTCTGTTTGTTAGTCATTTGCGGTTGTTTCGAGCAGACCTCCGGGGGCTAGAGTTTAGGGGTAGTCTTTGCTT
This sequence comes from Hyalomma asiaticum, assembly GCA_013339685.2. Taxonomy (NCBI): domain Eukaryota; kingdom Metazoa; phylum Arthropoda; class Arachnida; order Ixodida; family Ixodidae; genus Hyalomma; species Hyalomma asiaticum. The sequence continues at coordinate 55,604,349 of CM023481.1, forward strand.
GCTGCTTCTAGTTTTGGTGGTGAGGTCTACCACGATGTCTGTCTGTGTATCTGTGTGTTTGCTAAGACATGTTGTATCTGTGTGTTTGCTAACACATGCTAACACTTGTCGAAACGTTGGCTCCTGCGACATTCCCTGTTCTAAATGGTATTTTGCGATTTGTTCATCAAATCTTTTAAAGGTAACAGAAACAATTGTACTATGCATAGAGTGTATATTCACTGTCTACGCATAGACTGTATGCGTAGGCATAGCAAGTATTTTTGAACCCTGAATGGAGAAAGCTAATAAATATTTCTCTCAACAGGAAATCTTAGTATAGTGCCTTATTTCTGGCTGTTGTAAATCTGCATAGTAATGGGTTTTTTGCAGCCACTGCAGAGGGTGTCCTTGCATAAAAAAACCAGGAAAATCATCTTCTTCTTAGTCTTATCTGCAAGAACAGGATTTATTAGTTAATAGATCCATTTTTAAGAAAATGGTAATGTTAGGTATTCCATCTATATAGAATGATAGTACATATATAAGCAGCTCTATACACATGGGTCCAATTTTAGCAAGCACAGGCTTGTTCACACTTGTATACATCAGGCATCCACAGTGAGTGGAACTTACCTGGTGCATCTCTTAGTGCTCAAGGTGTTCTGTGCCACAGTGTGCTTCTGCTTTCCTGTGACAGCAGTGCTCAGAGGAAATGGAGCGCCTCCGAAAAGACCTGGCAGCAATCAGAGACAAGAATGACGTTCTTGTGGAGCAGGGCAGGTACAGGTTGGTTGCCCGTTATTTTCCTAGTGTGGTGTTTTTAGGCTTTTTTCTTGCATCTCTTGTCAGTAATGGCGCAATGAAATGTCGATATAACGAACCAGTGGACAATAAAAAATTTAGGGAACCAAATATTGTTATGTTTTAGTGGCGTGTACAGCTGAACATGCAAACAGACAACGCACGATTAAGGCCTGTTTCACATGCGGGCGACTGTGCCCCAAGAGCGGCGTGGCGGCGGCCGCGCAGTCCTCAAAACCTGTTTTTGGAGCGTCTCGCGCCGCTGCGTACGATTTCGCAAAACTTGGAAAATATTGCGAGCGGCGGAAATCTCTATTGGCCGGTCAGGCGCGTGACGTGGGGAGCTAGTGACAGGGGCGGAGTCGCGGCGCCGATCGTTTCGGAGGCAGTGTTGTACACGTTCCTCCAAAACAGGAACGGAAACTCGTTCCTCGTTCCTTCACAATTTTGCAACGAGTTCGCGTTACAAGTTCCTTTAATAGAAAAAGAAACGCGTTCCAGTTACGTTTCGAAAATCGGAACGCGTCGTTACATAAACGTTACATTTGATTTCTAAAATTGAAAATTAATCACGAGGCAAAATAAAGTGAACATATTAAATCTCACATGAACCTGTTTATGTTTCACGAACTGCAACGTCACCGGCGGCATATTATCTAGAAAAAAAAAAGAAATAGAGAAACGCTCCCAGGCAAATATTTTCAAGGAGCACTGAAGATACCACGGACAACACCACTGCAACTTTGGTGCTAGTCTGTTACAAGTGCGACACATATGGCACTTTCCACTTCAGTTCCAGCGCGCTTCCAGTTAGCAAATAGGTAGTTACTCGCATGCACCAATGCATGTAACAGCGCTGCATCTGACACTACAATCTTAATAGACCTTTTGATTTCGGATAGCATATAAAGGTTTGTGCCGCGCGCAAATACTCTAACAAGAAACTCCGATGTCGTCAGCATTCCCGGTCCTCAACGATTTTGCTCAAAAGTTTGGAAGCCCTTGTAGCCCTTTAATAAACTAATTGGCAGTTCTGGATATATTGCTTTTGCATAGTTGTCATCACTTTAAAGTATTTGTGGTATATTGTACTTTTGTTGTTAATTATGGCTGCATTGAATGTATGTCGATATGAAGAATTTTTATATTGCTATCTTGTACGTTTACCGCCGAATAAAATAACGCGGGACTGTTTTCTTCTCTCCGTGGCATTAGGAATAAACATTGCTTGCCTGTTTACTTCGTACACCGGCATTAAGGGAAGGGTGAAATGGTGTTGAGATGTAGGAAATAAATAAAAAAGAAAATAACCTGACACGCATGGTTTGACGGGACGCCAACCGGAAATGACCCACACCACACAAGCATAATTGACAGGACAATGGTATACAGCAAATGAGGCTGGAGCAGTAAAGGGGACGGGGTGCGCCGCGGGTGCGTTAAAATGCTTGGTTATTCTTGTGTAGCTAGCCTTTTGGTCGCGTACTAATGACAGCAACGAAACTATAGTTTTTATTAAAGAGAAACTGGGCATCACAAAACATAATTAACCAGGTCCGGGTTAGAGCGATGTTAACTTCGCTCAGCATTACAAGCACGCACGCACGCACGCACGCACGCACGCACGCACGCACGCACGTAAGCATGTTCAGCACACGTTCGCGTTAGCACGTGTATATATCCTTTCGAAATGCCTTTCGTTTCTGCTTTTGCCGAGCGCACAGGACTCTTGATACTAAATTAAGGCGCGGCCCGTTCAGTTGAACTAAAGAAACCTTGAAGAGATTGACGCACAGACTGTGTTACAAGTATGGACAACCATGGCCGTAACCGCGTTCTCTGAACCGAAGTTACGGCCATGATTCGGAGGGAGTCCTGGCGGCGGGATATGGGACGAAAGGAACTTCGCTGTTGCATGCAGTTCCTTCCGTGTTGCCGTACATCCATACAGGGCTGGTTGACTGCCGGAAACTATAGTTGTCCAGCGGCCATAGTAAGCGACCACGACCACCGAGTAGCGGGATACCCTGACGTCGTGCGGCCGCAGTGAAGGGGAAGCGTCACCCTGGTCGAATCATCAAAACCGCAATAGAATGACGTTTTCGTGCGTGATTTTCTATGAGGGGGCGATAGTGGCGGAAGGAAAACGGGGCCGCCAGGGAGGGCTTGTTGGCGCAGGACCAAGGCGCAGGACCCCGCGGGCGCTTTCCGCAAACCGCACTGCGCGTCGCAGCGGCGGGCGTCGCGCAAACGCGATGCATTGAAAGGAAGCCGCGTCCGCGCGCCGCTCTGCCGCCGGATCGCGCGAACGCCGCCGCGCAGCCGCTCGCATGTGAAACAGGCTTAACAATGAAAAATCGGGGAAGATCTCGTTCTGCAGCTTCTTCTAATATTAGTTTGTTCGCTCAAGGTGGTGAACCCTCCCACTGACCTGCAAGGGTAGAGCGAACTGATGGACCTTAATGCTTGTGTGCCTCCTAGGCCAGGTGAAATCCTCCATTTTTTTTTTTTTTGAAAACCCATCTTTACTGTCGTATTGTTGGCAATACTGCGAGATCTCCAGCACAAAGTTCAGCTGCAGTGCACTATAGAACTGCCTCATCACGCTTGCATATCGCAGCTGTTGTTGTGAATAGGCATGTTTTCAGCACCATCGGTAGCTTGCTGCAGCCTGCGTGGATACACTTTTGCATCACTTCAGCATAGTTAATGTTCAAGTAGCGTATTTTCTCGCATAATTTGTCACCCTTAATATTTAGATGTTTTTGAAATCATATTTTGCGCCTCCTGTGCTACACAAGCCAGCCTACCTGTGCATGCGCATGGACAAGCAGAATTTTGTATCGCTGTGTCGCGTGTGGGCGCAGTTCCTACTCGTGCGCATGCCTTCCTACGCCTTTCCCCTCTCTTCTGCAGTGAGAAATCACACACAGAAAAATCGCCCCATTGGCCTATGCTCCTTTCTGGCTCTGTTATTCCTGACCCGCTAATCGGTAGTGTTCAGTACACTAGGCTTCACCAACGACATGCTGCACTACCTATGACATAATTAACACTTACTGTCGTAGTGTATGCCAAAGATCAGGACTAGCCTGCTTCACTTCATTGTGCCACAACTGATACTGGGAGAGGTGCTGGCTTCTGGAAACAATATTCGAGTCGGAGTCAAAGGAATGTGCTACTGACAGATCCACTGTAAAAAATGTTTTAATAAGAGGGGCTTTTTGATACAAACACCGAACGAAATAGTACGATGGACTACATGTTACTGAAAATTTTCTAATTTTTAGATTCCTGTAATCAGCCTTACGGGCTAATAATTTTTGTGTTGGACTATTAGTTATGTCCATAATCACGCAAAACGTTTTATGTGTGCGTGTTTGTGTGTGTGTGTGTGTGTGTGTGTGTGTGTGTGTGTACAGGAGCCGCAGAAAGTAACTGTAGCGTGCGAATGCTGGTAGAACTGCACGCCCTGGCACTCCAAACTTTCTCGCCACTTTCACAGTATACACAAAGAAACTTGTACTGCACTTCAGGACCATTTTAAACCCTGCCTAATGAATGACCCGGTGAGGGAGCACTTGTTCTAGCTGTTGACACCAGGGGAACATCCATGTGCGTGCAGCGAGCATTTGCTTGGAAACGCGACAGTTGCTGTGTCAATATGCAATGTTCTTGCTCAGTTTCCACACAAAAGAAAATACTTCTGCAGCACTTGCATTAGGAAATGCTTCTTGCAAGATGTGCTTGCCACTGATATAATAGTTGTGGCATGCCCAACAACCTCCCTTAGTGTCAATCATTTGATGCAGTGCTCCACTGGCGTCGGCTGTAAGGCAGGCATGAAAAACTTCTTTCCCATGGACATATGTACATGGGAAATGTAGTTTGCATATTTCATGTAGTACTGGCTGCTGCCGCCAATACACGAATATTGTTCAGCCACAGCTTACGCGTTCAGTTTGCTTTCTGGGGCACCTGCACGTGTATCTTCTTATTGATTCGACTGTTGTACTTGAGCCACCGTATCTTGTCTGTGAGACTTCTTGCGTACTATCGGCCAAAAACTAAATGGACCATGCCTTAGCTGCCCAGAGTAGCTGCAGGACCCATAATATGGGAGACGTATAACGTGACGGTAAAGTTTGTTGTCGCTTAGTGTGTTCAAGCTTCGTGCACGGAGCATTGCGGTCCTGCAGCCGCTCTATCCACCTAAGCCACGGTCCGTTTACTTTTTTTGGCCAAGTGCCCTGATATTATGATGCATCATTTAATAGACTAATATTTGAGGTAATTACTCTAGGTTAGCAATGTATTTCATGTTCTTATTTTTGTAAATCCTAAATTTTAACGCTTCCACTTTTTTTTCTTTTTGCAAGGACAATGGAGGAGAGACTGACCATGCAGTCAGAAGAAATCGTGGAAAAAGAAGCAAAGATAGAGGACCTGAAAAAGAAGCTTCTGACAGTGAGTTAAAGTTTCTTGTTTATTTTACTACTTCTGTATCTATTTGGGAGTTGTTGCTTCTACAGTTTTTGTCAGACCTGAAACTCTCTTATGGGGCCATTTTTATTTTTGGGCCTTATTCAGTCAAGCACATCAGTCACAAAGTGGGCAAGCTTACTCTTGCTGTGTGCCTTGATTATGCTTCTCTGCACTTCAGCTTTTGTAAATTTGTCTTTAGGGACCTTGAAGTCTTCCATTACTTAATGCTAGTCAACTATGCCAGAGAGTTTTTTAAGGACTGCTTCCTTTAACCATCATATGTGACAAGGAAAGCTTGATCCTTTATTTAAAAAAGTTGATCATTTCACTTCTGCTTATGGGAATTGCACCGTGGCCTCTAGAATGCTACACGCACATAAGCATAAAGATTTAGATGCTGTGCTGCACATAGTGACATCCTGTTGACCAGTGTTCATAGTGTGGCACACACTTGTGAAAACGATTCGTCAATGCAAGTTTTATTCTACAGAAAAAACGGCATTGGGGTGTTATTTCAAGAATGCATGTTGTAGCAAATAACTATTTAAAAGACAATCATTCCTTTGTGCTTAGCGGCCGTCATCTTCTAACCGTGGTTTATTTCTCTTCCCGACCATTTGGCATAAGTAAAAAAAATTTAAATGTATAGTAAAAAAAATGAAAATTGCTCGCGAGTGCATACTCAGATAATGGACGGCTACGTTCTGCAGATTACAGAACTGTTTGAGAGAACAAAGCAAGAAGTTGCCAAGAGAACTGTACAGCTTCAGGAGAAAACCGCTGAGCTACACTGTACGAAAAGAAGCTTGGATGCAACACAGCAGGCAAGTTTCCAAGTCCTTTGTTGTCAAGGCCCAAGCGGTACTGGTCATTGAAAGTTTATCAATGCAATAAAATATCATTAATTCAATATTTGCGGGGACAGCAATTTTCTTCGAATTAACCGGAGTTCGAACTGACGGGGGTCTCGTTAATTAGCAGTACAGCACGCTGTTTCCATATTAGAATCGCATGAGCGATAAAGTGCGCTCTATCGATCATCCTTCAGAATGCAATGTAAATAACTACGCACTATGGATATACGGCATATGTAGAGGTCAGCACGCGAACCCACAAAAAGCAGGCGCACACTCATGCGCTACGAAACGTGGCGCGAAGGTAGCACCGCCCGGATTATGACACCCGTGCCCCATGAATAGCACCGGGCCCCAACAACACCTGGGCAAATAATGCATTGGGACCGCACAGACCACTGCACGCAACGTCGGTCGTTCCATGTTTCGCGAAAGTGCGCATATAACACGAGAGGCTATTGCCGCAACGCGCATGCAAAAACTCAAGAGGACGTTACATACGAAAACGCGTTAACTTACGTAGCTTGAGCATTAAAAAAATCGCGCTTATCTGCGATTGGGGGCGCCGTTTTCGACGCAACGCCAACAACAAGGACTAGAGAAGACCCAAGAGCGTAAACGCAGTTGGGCTCAGAGGGGCAGAGTCCGCGTTCTTGCAGAGGAACTGCCTGACCACGCCACAGCGCTTGGCGCTGTGACGCTGCCGGCTTCTCGCCGCAGTAGCAACGGATGAGTTGAACTGTGAGAAAGGGGGTGAGGTATTCTGAGATGTGTCGCCAATGACGATAGTATTGCTAATGACGCAATTATGCCGCCTTCTGTATCTCCAGGGGTGGTGATTGGCTGGTTACACAAACTGGAAAAGAGACGGCGAGTCTCTGGTTTGTTCAGCCAGCGAATCACATCGCAGGGGACATCAAATGTGAAACAATTACGTCGTTAGCGATACTATCGCCTTTGGCGACACATCTCAGAATACGGCCCCTGCTTCACACGCACCGCATCAATGCGCGCCACTTGCGAGCGCGTCTCCATATTTCCCTTTCGCTAACGGTAGGCTGGTCCTGACCACCGATGTCTTATTTCTCTCTATTCTTGCGGGAAGAAAAGTAACCCTCATCAGAGAGGAAAGGGCCACGCCCCGACAAGCGCACATAGCGATGCCCGTGATGTCTCATAGCGGCATGTTCGGCGGAGGTTGCATGACCAGATGCTTTAAAAAGCGGGCACAGGTTTATCACGCGGCTATGGGTTTGCGAAGCTATCACAAGTAGTGGCGCGTTTAACCTTGCTTTTGGTTTAGAATAACGTGCAAATTGGTCTGCGCAGCCGGGCAACTTTGTTCGAATTAACCGTGGTGCGTGTTTCAGGTTCTAATTAGCCAGTTTTACCCCATCAAGTACACACCACATTGCCGAGACCAATGGACCAGTTCCAATTATCCGGTGGTTCGAATTATGGGAGTTTGAATTAACGAAGTTCAACTGTATTGAATAACAATCGTTGCAGTTGACAGTTCCTTTCAACTCCAGTGGTACAGTGGTTATGGTCAGCAGAGGAGCACCCCAACCACGGCACCTCAAGCACCTCATTGTACATTAACTGTGGTGCTTGTCTGCTAGCCCGAAAGACTTATTTTAAATAATGCTCAGTGCATTTGAAATTAAGGTCTCACTATTGGGCATCCTATTCTGTTTTGCTTGTTTGGCACATACATTGACGTAGCCAACCATTCATTGCAGATGCTGTCCAAAATAAGTGTTGAGAAGGAAGAGCAAGCGTACCTGGTACAAGCCCAGTGCAAGACGGAGGCTGTGCTTACGGCTACTGCTCAGGAGGTAGAATGATGATCTCATTATTACAACACATATGAATTAGTGTCAGTGAAACATAGATATGTCGGCACCTATTACCATAGCGCTCCAATTTTAATCTAAAACCTATATAGTATTTGCTTCGATTCTTTTGTGGAACCATTACAGCTTATAACACCATCTTTACTGTACAAAATTAACTTTGCGCTACAAAGCAGGGGCAAGGTATATGTAAACTGGTAGCGTAACTTCCGTAGAAGCCCATGTGTCAAGAAGGTGGCTAGTCGTTCCAACTGTCGCCATCTACGTATGGAGGGGACAACTAAAAATGACGTCACAACCGGAAGCGGAAACGACGTCACGTTTTAATGCTACATGGCGCGACATTACGAAATATTTTGTGCGGGCGTCGCTTTTCACTTTTTATAGCTGCGCGTTCTTTTCCTTTCTTTTTGTTTTATTGCGGCTATGACGGCTACATAATGCCAGCCTGCAACAAACTAGGAAGACAACAAAGACAGATTTGAAATACAAGCTGTATTTTATTGGCAAAATATTGCAGTTGTATTGGTTATTACACCAAAAGATATAACGCATAGAAAAAAAACCCGAGAAAAATCGAAGAACACAACTTAAGAACTAGTTTACAAGTTGGCTGCTAAATATTTCACAACCTACAGCTGGAGATTGCCTCAACTATATCTGAAGTGGACAGCATGCTGCATTGTCGTTGCAGTCGCTTCCTGGTCCTCTGTGCCTGTCGTTGAAGCTTCCAAAGCTTTGCTCGCAGCCGGTCCGTCTTTTATCTTCAGTAATGGAAACACTGGGCGGCGCTAAGGAAAAATGGATTCCGTTAGAGAAACTGTCGAGGTTTGGGAGACAGCACAAAAAGAAACAACATGTAAGCAAGATACACTTAGGGGGAAACAGATACTTCACAAGCACAATAAGGAAACACAGAAGGCCTAAAATCACATTCTATGCTCTTTGAACCGCCCTATAGAAAATCAATCAAGTAGAAGATAATTTTGGTATACCCAAGTAAAGCTTATCAACGCTAACCATAATGTTGATGCTGCTTTGCCTATCGCCATTTTTCATGGTAATGTAACCAAAAAGAAAATTCAGGCCCAATTTGTATTAAAAAACTGACTTTTAAGTCAGCTATCAATAAAAGTAAAACAGGTGATAGCCCCATAGAGGAACGACAAAGAACTTTCTGTAGGCGCAGTTAACAGGCTGCTGTGTTATTTCATTTGTCTTAACCACTCGTAAAAATATTATGTGTTACACGACCAAAATAACGCTACCATAAAATCAAGAAAGTACACCAGTGATCGATCCTGAAATATAGAATTATAATTTCAACATTACTTGCTACACATCAAGGTATATTCTAGCAGAAATTTGATTTTGTTCGGGGAACATTTACTGTGCAATCTTAGTTGCTCTTCCACATAAATATTATTGTCACGGAGGAACTTGCTATATAATTTGGGATCAGTTATTTCCCTGGTAGCCACTTAGCACTTAGTTTTAGCTCTAACCAAAAATAAAAACGAACTTCACCGTCAGCTGCAACTTTTCACCTTCCTACACTACATTATTGAGCAGCTCAATAGTGGCAACATGATACATGACACATACATTGATGTGAAAGGCCCGTGCTGCCCACAGACAGTGCCTTGGCGACAGTCTCGCAAACGAACACTACATGCCTGGCATGCTAGTGCTGGATGCTCCAACGGGGCTGTGTGGCTCCGAAGCATGTGTGTCCAGCTGAGAAAAAAACACAAGCAATGAAAAGTAGAAATTTCTCATCAGAAAATACTAGGATCAGCTACTTATCTTTACTTAGAACGTTACTCTTTCGTGTCTAACCTAGTTAGCAAATATCAGCCGAATTATGTGTTAGCGAAACTCAATGGTAACTTCAAAAGCCTACAATAACTTCATCGAATAAAACTTCCAGAAATCAGAAATTGTAATTCTGCAATAGTATGAAATGTTGAGCGAGTTAGATCAAAATTGCTGAAGGTTGACAAACTTCTAACGCATGGAAAAATATTGGGCAATGGGTGCTGTGTTATCCCTTCTATCTGCAACGCCGCATTTTCATCAGAATCATTCAGCCATCATGAGGGCATATAAATTATTGCGTCGCGTGATCCGAACAATGACAGCAGCCGCGCTAAGAAACAATGGCTTGTTTCTTCTTATAAAACGTAAATGCTTTCAAAAACATGCTAAGACACTTCTAAAACAATTTATTTATTGCTTTGTAATGGGAAAAGTGTAATCTTGCGGAAGAAAGAAAGTAGATACCTTACACCAAACGCAGTACAAATGCTACGCACCTCTATTTCTGCAGCATCAGTTAGGCCACTACTCTACTCATCTCCGCATATTGCTTTCACGACTATTTTCTTCTGTATGCCACTGAGATGCTCTCAGAAAGATAAATCAAAGCAGACGCTGAAATAATTGCACATCCGGCGTATTTTTTTCCAGCAGGATATTTAAGTGCCAATACAGCACCTCAATTCTGTATACAAGGAGAAATAGTTTTAAACACAGGAAAAATTACGTATACGGGATAGACAGTACGCATAAGCCTTTAGGCCCTCATACTTCATTGTCCTTGGCTGTGCCACTTTCCTCAGCCTTGAAAAAAGCTTTAACATCTTAAACAAAAATTCAAACTAAAGATACACTATATTTATGATTTTTTAAACTCTAACGCTGATCAATAAAGCAGGCTTTCGGGAAGTGTAAGCATACAGGTACAGATCAGGATAAAATCACTAATCCTACTCGTAGCGATGACCATGCTCCTCAGGAATAATCGCCTCTGGTGAAGATGGGCACGTGTCATCCAAAGGAACTGGTAAACTTGTCTCTGTACATTTAACTTGAAGAGGGTGCAAAACATCACTTCCCTTTCTTGGGTGACAAGCCTGTTAAAATGTTTACGGTGGAAAGTAACCTTGCTTCAAAAGCAGTTCTTCACCAAAAGACTGCTCCTCACGACAATAGCAGTTCCATGCACAATGGAGGGCAGCTGGCGACGGCTGTGAAGGTGTGCCTGCACAAAGAATGAGAAATGATACTCTTGGAAATTTACTATTCCCTATTAACACAGCAAACCTACAACACATCTGCTGTAGAGGGAATTTCAATTTTTGCTGCGCTGTTGCCACCACTGTTGCCGGGGTTCTGCACGTCTTGACTGGAAGTGGATGCCGCAGATGCACATCTTGGAGCTTCTTGCGGAGTTGCCTCTGCACATGAAAGATAAAATCATAGAGGCAGCTAAATGAATGCTGGTTATGTGGTAATAACAAGGATCCGGAACCAAGCTATGCACACAGAAGACAAAACCACTTAGATATTTTCTTGACCATATAATTTGCCCATACGCATGCTACAGTGAAAGTGAAACTACAAGTGTGTCAGTTCATGCTGCTCTAAATAACTACATTGTTTAAAGCGTGTGGGTAAACTGAACCCTACCACGACACCCAGTGTAGAGCAACTGAGAATAAATGAGTCATCTGCAGGTTATCATGCGTTGCACGACTTAACAGTCAAACAAGCATGGTATCACACCTCAGCCGCAGTGCTCGACTCTAACAACATAACTAAAAGGACACTTACAGATGCAATCACTTTCACAGCATCGCACACAAGGGACGAACACGCAGACGAAGTGGAAGGTCCACATGTAATCCTGCACAGTAAAAAAACATACAGAAGAACAAATGTTATCAACGCAGCGCCAGTTGCTGGCGTGGAATGGCTTTGCAGACAGACGAAGCATGACGTGCGCAGTATACAATATAATCTAAAGCTGAACCCAGCATCTATATCTCTTTTTCGAAACCTACACGGCGGCTTTCCTACACGAAAAACCTGACAAAACATTCAGGCACAATCGGCGTAGTCTAGCTTGGAAGCGCTTCGCGTATTTGACTGACCATGGCCGGGCATGAGGGGACACGTGATTAGCGCTCTTAATTGCGCCCGTCGCGCCTCTCCCTTTAATTAGGCCCTCGTCAAACACGCGAAACGCTGCACTCATTGTAACAATAGTAGCGAGAACAGGATGCACCGCCATTTTGCATGAAAGCTATCGTGTCGGTTTCGGAACTCGTGTGTTGTCTTTACGATGGCTCACGAGAAATAGTTCGAAAACTCACCTTTCAGAATCGAGGGGAAACCGATGGAGTGAGACGCCCGGCGTGAAAGGGTTGCTCTTGCAGACGCACACAGAGCCGCGTTTCTTCGCGTAGCTTGGCTGACTTATCGTCCCTAAGGGCTACAGCATGCTGTCCGTGCGCTGGCAAAAGACAGTCACTGAAACGGTTCCCAACGGCTGCGACGGGTTAGATTACCATCTGCCAAGTGTCACGACTGGGAAACAACGCTTATACGAGGCAATTGTGTACGGACGACACGCGCAAACATACTGCGCAAGAACCAGCGACGCCACTGTCACCCGAAAATGCGCAAAACCGTTGGCGAGGCACACAGAGTTCGGCGCGAGACAAACACAAGCCCACATTACCAGACTGCCTGCATGCGCCCGCTGTTTCTGGAAATAAACCAAAAAATTTCGCAGTCAACAATATATCGAAAGCCTAAAATTTTATAAAGTAATCTAGTAATTTATTTTTTGACAGTACGTATTAAAGATTTTGGAAACAAACGTTTAATTGAATTTTTCGTTCTCGTTATTTGTCCCCTCCTCACCTAGTCGCGCTTCAATCGTCACAAGGTGTTGATGTCTGTGGGAATAGGTTTCGGATCACTTTTCTTTCCAACTTTCGCGACCGATGTAGACTGACCTTGGCAGGGGTGCCATCTTTCAGCTAATCTTGGCTCGTATGCAATAGCTCATATGCAAAGGCAGGCTTTGGATGCAATGGTATGGCACGCTGCACATAGCAAAGTCATGCACGTACTGATTACTACTGAAGTACTGTATCGCCAACCATTGAAAACTATTGCTTTGCTTGTAGTGAGACTTCACAACCTTGTTGTGCATGTGCATACTGCAGCAGCATGCTTGAACTGATCTAGGTGATCTAGTGCTTCTTGTGTGTGCATGACTCGAAGAGTGGTCCATATAGGATAGGAAACTGAAACAAGTCTCTGTTGTAACTGCTCAACCCTCTTATCGCGAAAAGACTGCACATAAATACCTAATGGCTTGCTTAAGTCTCAAATACAACCTGCTAATCAAGTGACTGGTCTACTGCAATGCTCCGCAGTACTGCGACAACTATCCTGAACACATCTATGCCTTCCCTTTCATCCGTAGTTGGTCGGCGTCGTAAAAACAGCCACCAGCGACGTCGACTTACTGCAGAACAAGCTTCAGCACACATGCGCCATTGACCAATCAAACAAAGAGCGGCGGTGTGCTTTTGTAACCAGATCGACTGCACTTTTTAACCAAATTGAAACCGGCTTCACTGAACGGCTTATTTCTCAGCAGAATACCCTTGTTGGTATCAGTGACTCATTCGGTAAGTGCATTTCAGTCAAGCCTTGACTTACTCTTGCGAGAATGAAAGAGTGACTTTAAGGACTGTGAGCCTAAGGAAATTTCTTATGCAGAGGACACTGTGCAGTATTATAGCTGGGGTTGTGCAAACACAGTTAAATCTGCCTATAACGAAACCCATATAACGAATTCGTCGATGTTATGAAGTTTTTCAATTCGACGCCACAACTCCACAGAATAACATGTATTGGTAACCTCTCTATAACGAACTGACAAAGGGAGACACCTTTAATATAATGAATTGCCCCCTACCAACCACCTAGTGATCTCGCCCTAAACATCGCATTTTGGATCCACTCCTGGCTTTGTGGCCCACCGACGACGGAGCATGAAGCTGTGTCATTGTAAACGATGCGCATGCACCTGCTGTGGCAATGTCTCTTCTGCAGAGTGCTGTGAGCAAAACACGAAGAGGGAGGACCCTTGTCAGCGCGCGTTCCGCTTCTTGGTTCCCCTGCGTCACTCGAGCTGTCGATACAGTTCTCGCAGCCACAGCTGTTCTTTCCTCCTCCCTCTAAACCTTGTATCGGGTTCCCAGCGGCTTGCTGCCGGCAGCGCTGCGACTCGCTATTGTAGCTCTCTGCGTCTTTTTTTATTTAGCCATCATGCCTTCACAATCGCTGTGCTTTTTTTTCTTTCACACGGTGTGCAGATGTGCCAGTTGACTCCAGTTTCCATGCATTCAGTCACTCAGGTGTATCATTGCAAGGATCAGTGTCTCAGGGGAGAAACGGCATGTGTACAATGCTAGAGCTTGGCTTTCATTGTGCATGAATACAGCAGTTCTGGGCTGTGTGCACTTCTGCGGGATTTTCTTGTTATTTATTTATTTCCTTTGCGGGCGACTGCAAGTCTCTGTTGAAGACGTGTCAGATGACGCACTATAATGGAAAGTGTCTGATATCACAGTCATGTAGAAGTGTTTCTTTTTTTCGAATTTCGATGCTGAAACTGGAGGTAATGAAAAGCTCTGTATAACAGCTCTGTATAGCTCTGTATAGCTGTGTAAAAATTTTCGAGCATTTATCAATTTTGTTATATTCAGATTTAACTGCATACTGACTTCACTTCATGTATCAAGGTGAATAACGCTATGCCCAAATTGTGAGTGAGCTTTGTTGCCTTAATATTGTTGGAGCATAGTACAACAGTAGCATATCTCTCATCTCGCACATATTTTCGGTAAGGTTTACTAAACTTCGTAATAGTGTATTCCCAGCCCGAGGCTTTCATTTTGTGAAAGCCATTTGCAAAGAAAGGCCTCTTGACAGGCTTCGACAGTTTGCAGATTGTAAAGAGCAGAAGGCTTTGTTTTTATTCAAAGTTGCTTAATAAGCCTGTGCAATTAATCGATTGTTGCGTGTTGGCTATGCTTTTGCTTGTATGCTACATTTATAGGTAAACATTTTCATTAATAAAATGCTTAATAATCCACTAATGTGCATGTGATCAAGGCCGCTATATTGTGTTTTGCCTGCAGTTACTCTCTTCAAGCACAGAACAACACACTAAATCCTCCTGGTGGATTAGAAGCTTGTTCATTTTACTCCTTTTTTTCTGAAAATAATATGAACTGGTGTCCGGTCAGGCTAACCAATGTAATTCACTGTGGTGGTATTGGCTACATTCTTTGCCTGCTGATCTGGAGGGTGCAGGCTTGATCCTGGCCACCGTGGTCATTCTTGGAGGGAGGCAAAATGCTAGGGGCATGTGTACTGTGTGGTGCCATTCCATGTTAAGGAAACCCAGGAGATTGAATAATCGTGACTATGCACGATTACAGGGCACAAGCGAAGGGCGCGCAGTGCAGTGACAAAGACCAGTACGTACTCGGGTGGCTCTCTTTGTATAGAGTACATGTTGAAATGACCACCACCATTTCTGTATGTGCAACGGCGCGAAACCCAAATTATAACTGAAAGGGCTCATCTTTTGGTTCAAGTAGCACTCACGGACTAGGACGGAGCTTAAAGGGGAACTCTGGTGGTTTTTGCACCATATTTTGATATCGCTGTTTTCCGATAGTACTGATAGCCCCGAAGCAGCCAGGGTCACTCAATTTTCTCAGAAACTCGCCATTAGTTTTAAATAACAGAATGAATGATGTGCTCAAACTAAAACCGAAATGGGTGATGTCTTGCAGCATATGCAATGACATCACAGCCTCCGAGCCATCAGAAATATGGAGCTGCTGCCCGAAAAATGAAAATACCATGATGTATTGAGCTCTTTTAAACTTGACAGCTACGATTTGAGCGCGGAAGTATTGCCGTTTGGCTTTAGACGCCTCGCCTACTCGGGTAGGCAGTGTTGCAGGTAACGACTTCAAAAGCGCATGGTGGCTAGCTCGAGACTGCACTAAAGTTTTTAATATTCATTTTCAGGAAAACTAAACGACTTGCAACTGCCTGGCTTGGCATAAATTATTACAGTACCGAGGAGAACATGTACTGGATGTTTCATTGAGATCGGTGAAAGTGAAGAATCGCCAGAGTTGCCCTTTGAGAAGCACAAGAGCCTCCTGTTGTGTTCTGCAGTGCCTCTCTTGTGCTTGTTAATCCTTGTTCATGTCCCGTGAGCACTGCACCAACCAAAGAATGGACAACCCAGGTGTTTGTGCCTCGTTTCTCTTACAGAGATGACTCTTGACTGGCGAAGGGGCAGAAATGCTGGTGAATGGTGTAGAAAACTGGCACAGCGTCACAGCACTCGTGAAAGAGTTATGAAATTTTAACATTCGACGGAGGGTTAAATTGCATGGAGCATTGCATAGCAGTCAAGCAAGCTTACTTTTGAGATTTGGCACTCGCATAGTCTTGGTAGCCAGCAGTTATTTTGAAGTTTTACCGCAGGTCTGAAGTGCACGTCGCAGCAGAATTGAGCTTGGATAATGGTTAGGTTGTGAAGTGGTACGCCTTTCTGGAGCTGCTATCTGGACGACTCTCTACATGCACAAAACTATGGTACTGTTCTCTTGCCAAATCATGGTAGTACTGTAATGTCCACTGATTACTTGATACTGAATTTCGAAAAAGCAACTGCACTTTCCTGTCCCATAAGTTTCTGCAGCAACTGCAGCTCGACCTCTTCGTGGCTTCTAACGGATGCACTAGCAGGAAATTTCATGACTGCACACAGCAAAAGATGCACATAACTTATTGGCAGTGGTGCTGGAGCACAAAGCACTAAGAATATCCCCTATTTAGAGTTATATGCAGTTCATTTTGTTTCTTTTTCTTATGGCAGCTTATCTGGGCAGTCTTGTTCAGCAACACCAAGCCGCAGTGTCCGCATATGCATCAGAAGCCAAGAAATTTGCTAATGAGAGTGCAGCAGCCAATGCTTCGATCCTCTCTTCTCTGCTGTCCACAGCACAAGCTGCCCAGGAGCAGCAAGCAACTCTGATGGCAGCTGACATGGTATGCAGCACGAATTTTTATTGCTCGGACTAGATAACGTCTGAATGCACTGTATCAGTGTTGCTTACCTTACAGTGAGAGCTGGTGCTCTGTTTTGATAGACTGTTCTCATTCTATCAGTGGCATGGCACAAATATTAACTGTACTCTCATACCACTTGGCAGTACAAGCCACAATATGCAACTCCAGCATTCAACTCCTCTGAGCATGGTCAGAAGTCCATATCCTGGTCAGTGCGGTATCATTTTAAAATATGCAACGAGGCGTGGGACTGCACATTGTGTGCATGACAACCTTCACAAAATTAGAACAATCCATAGCCACCCACATTAGCACACCTGTCTCGTCTCCGTTTTCCTTGGGGACATTAAATTAAATTGATTAGTTAATCGGAACTTTGTGTTGTTCGGGCAACATTATTCCCGATGATGTTGAACTTAGAGCTGGGGCTGTTAGAGAACTTTTTTTTGTCATTGTGTTTGTGTCCCACTCCCACCAGACCAATAACCAAGAAAGGCTGAAAAAGCTGTGCCAGTCTGTTGTAGCGAAGCATATGGAAGCACGGCAAAAGCTGCAAGAGCTGGAAAAGCACCAGTTGGACTTGGGGGAGCATGTTGGCTCAATGGTGAGCACAGTTCCCACTTTCTGCTTTGAAATGTAATTCATGACAGAAGATGCGTTTGTGTGCAGTATTGTAACATCAGTAAGCAAGGCTTCACTTTATGCAGCTATTGATAACGCACAGAGGGAAACTGCAGTGGCTGCTTGTACAAGTAGAACGAAGGATGTGCATCCTGTGGCCATTGCAGTATGCATGGGACAAAGTTAAAGAATACCTTGCTCAAAATATTTTTTTCTCATTTACCATGCTTCTTCCGACTAGATGAGATGCTGTCAAACCATGATTTTCATAGTTTTGTTCCACATTATTTTGTTCTTACCTTATTCTATCCTCCTGGATCACTGTCATGGAGGTTAAATGAAAACTTCTCAGAGTATTACAAGCAGACTGAAGAGAAAAAGGATATTTCTTGTAGTATAGTCAATGACCTTTGTACGGTACCGACAGTGCCACTCTTGTTGTAGGATGACACTTGGTAAGCGACACAGTTGGTGGCGTTGCCTTCAAGTTCCCGCATCACGCCACCATGACGTTAGAGACCTTGGCGGCATCTGCGAAGACTTACATAACTGTTTACTGGTAAAAATTTATTCAAATGTGTTCTAAGGAAGCCTGTGACCTAAGTTTCACGAAATTCTACTGGGCTAACATGACCAAAATACAAAACTGTTTTGGAAATGACATCACACTAACATTCAGGGGCTGGAATTTCGGTGTGAAATTCAAAAATGAAGCCTTGATGTTCACTTCCTACTCTATATGAAACCTATTATGGTAAAATTAGTAACAGCATTCTTGAAGAATAACTTTTCAGTCTAAGCTGATACAATGTTCTAATTTTAGTCTAGAACCACTCATGCTTGTATTATTCATAGCAGCTGAGGTTCATGTGGGTTCTTACAACCCTTAAAAACCCTTGATTTTGAAAAGTTCTTATTCAAGACCTTGGAAGTGCTGGAATTTTCACAAACCCTTGAAAACCCTTGAACTTTTGTTTCTTTTGCCCCGCCATGGTGGTCTAGTGGCTAAGGTACTCGGCTGCTGATCCGAGGGTCGCGGGATCGAATCCCGGCCGCGGCGGCTGCATTTCGATGGAGGCGAAATGTTGAGGCCCGTGTGCTGTGCGATGTCAGTGCACGTTAAAGAACCCCACGTGGTCTAAATTTCCGGGGCCCTCCACTACGGCGTCTCTCATAATCAGAACTGGTTTTGGGACGTAAAACCCCACAAAACGACAAGAACTTTTGTTTTTGGTAAGCATTCAGTGATTGTACTTGAAGTATCAACCCTCCAAAAAAAGGGGGAGGTTCTGCTGCAAGCAAATGGAGTTTGGAGGTATTGCTAGTGCAAGCAAGTTGTTTTTTGATGCACTTGCCCAAAGAAAACACTTCCAATTATTACTTCACGTACTGTTTCCTGTTAAGTACTGCGCACATTAGTGGAGTGAGAACGCCATGCAGAGCGCTTCCTGTTTTTCTGGCTTGACATCAGAGAATATGTGGAGGTTGCAAGAAGCAACGAGAAGCAAGGAAGCCAACCTTCCAAATTGCACTGTTTGGGGTGAATAGATTTGAAATTATCGCAAGTCTACAATTATCACCAGCCTCACAAACGTGCTTGACGTATTTGGCACATGAATGGCTTGCTATAAACGTTTTCATCAACCAGTGATAGTGAGGTTGCTCAAGCACTACTTAAAATGTGTTGCGAAACCCCATACATCTACCGCATTATTTTTGAAATTCTAGCACTCGCACACTATAAAGTGCCAATGGCATTGCAAGATTTCTGATTGCAAACTATTTATGGCAGACTTACTTGGGTGTGTGAGGAAGAAGTTCTCCATAAAGGAAAGTGAACGGGTGCTTTCCAAGAACCACCGTACTGTCTTATGCACACAAGAGCTGTGAAACATTTGATATAGCATTGAAAATTGCATTTCATTTCAATGTATCAACGGTAAATAAAACGCCTAAATGATGCTTTCTTACAGTTCCGCCTTGCCACAGAGCAGGTTGCTGCATACTGTGAACGGCAGCAGCATTTACTATCATCTATGCGGGAAGAAAATGGCAAGTTGCGTCAGCAGTTGGACGCAAGCATTGGGGAGGTCCAGACTCTGTCAGCTACAATGGCAACACGGAGGGCTGATTCGTATAAGGTCGGTGCAGTGCCTTTTATTGCAATCTTGTTACATAGTTCTTATGTACAGTAGAGTCTCGTTAACTCAAACCTGAGGAGACCCCAGAATTTTGTTTGAATTGTCAGATGAAAGTATCAGCATGGCTCAGTGCAACATACGAGGAAAAAGATTCCTAGTTATCATGTGCATTGTTGCCACATGAGTGTTTTTCTTTTTTGGTGCTGGTAGGCAATTAGGATTTAGTTCTGGCTGTTAAAAAATATGAGCATGAATTTTCAGCTAGAAGGGACCAAAGTAGCCATCATTTCTGGTAAAGGTAAGCAAAGGTATGGAATAACTGAATTCGTCGACTGGTGCAGATTGTGATGGAAAGAGGGGGTTGTGATCGTGTGGGCCCAGGACCGCTCAGCAAAGGAACACAATCGAGCCACGAGTGCACACACAAACAAAACACTAACTCTATTTACATGAAAAAATCTAAGCACATATACAACTCAATGATATAGCTACAATTATCTAGCAACATGAAATGCTTAGCAAACAACAAAGTCTTAACAAATCAAGTCTCTCGCCGTGTGAAGCGTGCGGGGCAGACTGTCGACGTCTCGGTGCGGACTTCGGTCAGTCGACGCGATGCCCAGCTCGTCGACGTCAGCGTGCGTCAGCCCACGTCACAGCACGGCTTCGTGCCGCAGCAGGGGTATGAGCCACCGCGGCAGCTCGGTAGCACAGCGGCTACTATGTTCCTTTGGCAGCAGCCCGGACACGAGTTAAGCCACCTGGCACGGCAGCCGAATGGGATCAGCTGCCTGGGACGGTAGCCGGAACAGCGGTGCCTCGCCTTGTCACTGGGTCAGTCACCCAGCCGGAGCGCAGGTCGCGTTAGTGGGTCGGCCAGCTGTCAGGAATGGCAGCCAGGACACCGGACCCTTCGCCTGGTCCCTGGGCCAGTCACCCAGCCGGAGCGCAGGAACAGTACAGCGCCGAGAGGACGTTGCCAGGTTCCCTGGACCGGACCTCCAGCCGAGAACCGCCTAGCTCGAACGCTGAGCTGCTTCGAACACTGGCACGCGCTGTTGTCCCACGAGTTCACGCCGGTTCTTCTTCTCCGGCGTCGCTCAGTTTTGGTTTCGCTCTCGAACCCGTATATTATCACACAGATTGAATGAAGCATGCTTTTAAATGCATTGACAGGATAGCAGGCCAACCGAAGTGAAGCGTAAGATTTCATTATCAGTTTGAATTATCAAGGGTCTACTCTGTTTCTTATTTAGCTTGTGTCACATTTTTGTCTGCGCTTGCTGGAGCAACAATAGCCACAAAACACTCCTGACCAGTCGTGGAGGCACCTGTGGATATGTTGGTGAAATATTGTTGTACTGCATGCACCAGTGTATTTTTAGTTTTGCTACAGCTAGAAAGCACCTGCTCTTTTTCTTTCACCGGATCACTTGCTGGCAGGAGACGGGCTACATAGGTGGAAGAACTACCATTGGCTGGTTCACAGACTTGCTAGTTACTGTGGATGTCGCAGGTCGCTGCCTTGTCCCTGCCATGTCCCTGCATTGGCTGTGGCGGCATGCGTGTTATCATTGGGGGTGTACAAATACACTAAATGAATAAAAAAGTAGAATGTGCCCAGGGTCGTGCCGTGGGCTACCGAAACTTCTTTCCCCTATTTTGCCCGCTTCTGCGCAGCTACCAACGCGTTGTTTAGGACAAAGGGATAGCGAATGTACTCGGACTGTGGAAAGCTCCTTAAGCTTGGTGCTGTAACTCTGCTAATGCATTAGATTTGAAGTTTTTGTGGCAGGCAATTCATGGAGGGGGGGGGGGGTGATGAACCACCTTGGGTGGTGTCTTTCGAGTACTATTACCCTTTGGAAGACCATACATCTAACTGCTAGCTTAGCTAAGCGCCTGTGGGCGGCCTGTGTGACGCATATAGGCTGCACGCTATTGAAAGATGGCATGCATAGTAAGTTCGAGCAGAAATACCTGACTGCCTGCTGCGGGTGATAGTAGCATGCAGGCCAATCAGTGAAGTCGTTGAAGTATATATTAAAGTATGGCGAAGAACGCTCTGGGATGTGTGTCACGTGTTAAGGCCGCTTATTGAAATCAACAAGCCTACACAACCACACAAGATATGGGAAGATATGGAACCTACACAAGATATGGGAAGTACGCCCCTCCTCCCATCTCCCCATAGTTTCATCAGGTGAGGAAGAAAGGCGCAGCAATCAGGACGACGTGAGCCTTTCTTCCTCTTCAGCTTGTACTAACTAGTGCGGTCCAGCTTGAGTGTGTTGCATATTTAGGTGATTTCGGTTTGCACAAGGCTGCTATAAAGCTGCTGCATAGCCTTTGACTGATGTAGTTAGTAGGTAACTTCAGTATGCAGAAATTTCTTCTTGCCATGCAAACATGTAACATATGATGAAAAAAGACTCTTGGATGTCTTGACGAAAGGGAAGGGGTCAAGGGATCGTTCTTTATTTGTTAGAAACAACTTAATGAGCAAACAGACAATGAAGCCTAGGAAAGCATAGGGGCAGTTACTTGTGGTATTGTAATTGTGGAGAAAGTAGAAAGGAATTAAAGTGGACGAAAAGACAAACCTGCCTTCGGTGGGAACCGAACCCACGACTTTCGGATGTAGCGTTCGATGCTCTACCAATGCCTTCGTAGCTCAGTTGATAGAGCATCGGACGCGACATCCGAAGGTCGTGGGTTCGGTTCCCACCGAAGGCAGGTTTGTCTTTTCGTCCACTTTAATTCCTTTCTACTTTCTCCACAATTACAATACCACAAGTAACCACCCCTATGCTTTCCTAGGCTTCATTGTCTTGGTAAGCCATAATTTTTGCTTGATTAATGCCCACTTTGTGGAATTTGACAGTAGTGTGGGTTGAAAAAAAGTACTAGTACAGGCTGGAATCTCCTTTTGCCTAATGCTCTTGTCCTTTAAACTTTTGTGTAAGGGAGAAAACAACTCCACCGAAATTGGCTATTACGATGAGCCGATTGCAGTTTACGCGATAAAATGTATGTTGGCCTGTACTTCTGTGTGTACCTATTGCAGCATTGCTGTCCTTTAAATATACTGGGGGTTAGCAGTCTACAGCTATACATTCCACATACGGAATGAATGTTTTACATTGCCAAACGAGCCAGTGTGAGAGTTGACATTGCAGAACTGTTTCCTTTCCCAATCTTTCAGGAGATGGCCACTTTGAAAGAGAGGTTTGAAAACTTTTCAAAGTTTTTCTTTACGTCAGAGACCATGCAAGAGGAGACAATGTCCAAGGTATTTTAGGGGCGAAGCTCTTCAGGGTCGAGGCTTGTCCCGCGTCGCGCCGTTGAAGCCACGATCGCGCTCGCTCTCGGCGCGTGCCTCCCGGCGCGCGATCTCTCTCTCTCTCTTCGACAGCGGCAGTCACGAGTGCAGTCAGACGGCGTGTGTGCATGTGTGGCCCGATCTCGTAGGCAGTGAACCAAGACAGTGTCCTCTGCTGTCGTGAGAGAGAGCGGACAGTGCGTGTGGACTATGGAAACGCTCTTTCTTCGATGAACGCTTTACGAGCTCGCAAGGAACGAGAACGCGCCCTCGCCCGCGAGAGAATGCTGGCGCAGGCAGCGTCTGCTAGCGAGTTTCTTGATTGAAAAAACCGACTACTCGCGCGTCACAACCGTTCACCGGCCACCCCATATATATAGGCACTGGATCATGTCCTGCAATGCAGTGCCGGCGGGAGATTTCTCTTGTGCGCAGTTGAACCATAAGTATTCGCAGCGTGCGCGTTAACTAAATTAATCCGGAACTCAGCACGGTCTACAACGTGGGGTCGCAAAAATCTCATAAAGACCAAGAGCATAGATGACAACGCGTGTGTAAATATACACACGCGCTGTCACTCATTAACATGCATGAATGGGAAATGTCACGGGTGATTTGCGGTAACACAGAATGATCCCCAGCTTCGCCCACTCGTCATGGTTCACTTCGTGGCGATGCGTGGAATTTTCTTTTTATTTTGCATTATAGGAAGCCTGTATTGCCCTGTAATTTGCAACCTTTTATACACAACTATGTGTATATTTTGTCATTTTGTGACACTGGTATGTTAAAAGTGGTTGTCCATTGTGGTTTCTCAGGTGACGGATGTGACCACAAAGGTTGCGAACACAGGCACTGCCGTGATGTCAACCATTCAGAGGTAGGCACACAAGTAGGAGTCCTCCTTTTGAAGTGTTCTAGACAGCTTCCTGATAGTAGCTTGGTTGCATGCCAAGTGCCTATTTTTTTTTTTTTTGATTTGGCAGTCTTTTTGTTGTTGTCCCGCCACGGTGGTCTAGTGGTTATGGCACTCGGCTGCAGATCCGAAGGTCGCGGGATCGAATCCCGGCCGTGGCGGCTGCATTTCGATGGAGGCGAAATGTTGAGGCCCGTGTGCTGTGCAATGTCAGCGCACGTTAAAGAACCCCAGGTGGTCGAAATTTCCGGAGCCCTCCACTGCGGCGTCTCTCATAATCAGAGCTGGTTTTGGGACGTTAAACCCCACAAATCAATCAAATCAGTCTTTTTGTTGTTAGTCAAAGGTCAGCTTCTCTTGTTAACACATTCACTGTGGCGTGGGTTACTGTTGGGTCAGGGACTATGCTCCTCATACGTGGCAAGTTACCTGCATTCATGTATTTGTTGATGTGATAGCTTTGACACTTAACGAGAGCTACGGTTTTTGTTGAATGAGCCTATAAATTGCCGAAAGGATGCATTTCCAATATCAAATGCTGTAACCCAGCGGTGACCCACGACGCACTCAATGAAAATGTTTCTTATGGTGTATGGTGACCCAGGCGCTCTCCATTATGTGCTGCCATCTGAAATTCAATTGATAGATATTTTTTAGCACATTGGACATGGAGGGACGTGTTTGTCGCCTGTAAGGTAGTTTCTGAAATACGTGCCGTTGGACTAGGTACAGACGCGCTCAATATGACTCGCAACATCAGATCGCATGCCAGAGCAGGATTGAAGATTGAGAATGACCCCCAGTTATCCTTATTTCCAGAGCGAGGAGCTGTTCAATCATTTTCTGTCACCCATAATATTATCGTCGACCTCTTGTGACCCCGTGCCGAACCCGCCGAAATATGTGAACAATAGGGCAAAAAATGGAACTTCTCGAAAATGGTGGAAATAGTTTTAGTGCACGGCAAAAGAGGACCACGACCCCTTAGTTGATAGCAATATTAATGAGTAATAAAAGTTAATTTGATTCCATATTTAGACGCCAACTTTCATAGCCAGTTCTATTCGAACGCGCGACCTTCGCACAGGAGGACGTGGTTCGCATTTGAGTGGCCGTAGTTCTTCTGTAAATAAAGACAGAAGGATGCTGTTTGGGATTGCAGTAGAACCGATGTTTCGACTTATAATTTCATAACGGGTTGGACTCGAACCTAAGACCTTCGCAAAATATGGGAGGTTCCTTTTGAGTGGCCCTATCGCAGGTGCGCATAACGATAGAAGGACACTATTTGGGATTCAAGTATGTACTGAGTTTTGATGTAAAACTGCATAATTGTTTACACTCGAACCCGCAACCTTTACAAAATACGGAGGGTCCCTTTTGACTTTCACGATCTCAGAGTGAATAGAGATAGGAAGACGTCGTTTGGGACTGAAGCAGCTGCTATGTTTCGACGTATAAATTCATTACTGGTGGGACTCGAACTCGTGACCTTCGCGAGACACGGGGTCCCCTGTCAGTTGCCCTAACTCTGGTGCAAATACAGACAGGAATACAGATGCGAACGCTTGACAAGGCAGTCGCCGGCCTGACGAAGACAAGTCAACTTGTCGAAACGTTGGCCCCTGGGATATTCCCTGTTCTGCAACATTTTTAACGATCTGTTCATCGATTAAAGCCTCCATCTTCATGTTTACAGTAATTCTTAAATCCCTCCACACTTAAATTCAAGGTTTTCAGATGGCTTGCAAAAACTTCATTTCGCGAAACAGTTGGCAAACATAGCTCGCGAGGCAATATCACCTTGGCAACTGTTATAGCGGATTCAGTGTGCAGTTGTAGGTTGCTAACATGAAAAACAATTGTGCTGGGTGGGCAGTGTTAAACCTAACTCATTGGTTAGGCCACCTTGTTTATGTTTTTATTAGTTATCCACCTAACGCAGGATGTCTAACTTTTGAATAACGGGCTCACTTTCTGTACGTGTTAACACTGAACCGATCAAATTCTGAAGATAAGGTAACGACCCGCATGCACGTGAGCGAGCTACTGAAAGTGAGCGTCATATTAAAAAAAAACCGAAACGTAAGTACCTACCAACGCTGTGCTAGGATGGGTATCTGTTCGACAGAAAAGAAGCCACTGAGCTGGCTAAGTTGAAGCCTCGATAGCAGTGCCGTGGGGACGCAGTACTGTTGAAGTACTGTGGTTTGAATGTTCTTCAATGCTTCCTACCTTCCTCCCCTCGTGCACAATGAGCCCTATCCAGTCCTAAATGAAGGGCCGAAGGAAAAATTGCATAGCTGAGTGATGTAGCTATTTTGGCAATTATGGATCTTGCATGGTTCCCGCTGTGTTGACTCAGCCCGCTTGGCTACCTGGTGCAGATATGAGTTTCAAATATTCGAGAGTTCTGCAGTGTTAGCGACGTATTTTCGCTGGGTGATGTTACGAATTCATGTTGCACTAAAAGTCATGTTAGCCATGATCATACCACTGTGGTTTTACAGTGTATTGTACTATAGATTGTACAAGCTTGTTTCAGTGCTTGACACCACTGCACATTGGCTAATCTTCAGAGGTAGGATACGTATGATAATGTGAAGACCCTTAGGATGTTGCCTATTGCTGCCAGAAGAAAATGTCTGCCTTTTTCATATTTCTGACAATGAGCGTCTTCAAGAACCATTTTTAAGAAAGAGTACATCAAAGAGCCAATTTGTGTTTCCATGCACAGACCACTTCATTAGCATGTATGCACATGCGTCTAGAATTCAAATATGCACGTTTTGTTAGCGATCACACGTTTTTACACTCCCCCAACCCTTCCATTTTCCGGCTATTTTCGTATTTTCGTCCTAGCCACATATCTTACAAGTGTCTGCAGTATTTGATTACTGTTTCTGAGACCTTTATCTTCAGTCTGTCATTAATGGTGGCATAGTGCAGTGTCCGTTATATACAATACCTTTTGATTTAATGTTGAAAAGTTGCCACCCCTCCACAGTAATGCCATTAGGATGCTACAGGTCTCTCAAGAAGCAAACATATTTGTGGTAAAGCTATTTTAATTTGGTACTCTGGTGTAACATGAGAAATCGTGTCACAAGTTTAGGAGACCTACTTGTTGCTTGTTCTCGCAAAGGCCCTTTAAGAAATTGCTTCCCAAGCGTACATCAACTGTACTATCGCATTCGGTATAAGCTACACCGCGGGAGCGCGTGGCCCAGCGCTCCCGTGGTGTAGTTCATACTGAGCGCGATAGCACATACTTAGGCACAGGGCAATATGGCTGGTGTGCACCGGCATGAATGGCCAAATAGTTAGGCTGGAACTTGCCTGTCACTTCTAGTGATTGTAGGTTGTAACACTTGCACATATCTCTAGCCAACCAATGCAACTAATGGGCCGTGAATTTATTTTTTCACATATTCAGGTATACAGAATCCTTGGTACAGTCCTCTGGTGACCTGTATTCCAATGTGGCTGCTCTGCACCAGAACAGCGCTAAGACTGTGCGAGATTGCTTGGTTAGGGTAAGTAAACATTTAAGTTTTAGTGGCTAACACAACTTTCAGGTGCTGCTGCATGTATCCCAACCATTTTGTCTCCATAGTATTTCAAAATTGTGAACAGTATGCAAATACGTGCAAAGTCTACTCTGCGTGCGTGCGTGTGTGATATTTTGAGTAAAATTTAAACTCAGCGGCCCTGCTCAGAGCCTTAATATTAGCTGAAATTTCAGCTAACAAGAGACAAACTGAATGCAATGAATTAGTTTCAGCTATCTGCTTTCTACACCGCTACTATAGCTGGATGGTTGCTTCGGTTGCATCCGAGCTGGATGGTTGCTTCTGGTTGCTTCCGAAAACCTCACCGCAGGTGTATGTGACGGTGAGGTTTTCTGAACTGTATGCTGCCCCTCTCACCCCCTTTCAACCCTCTTTCCTATCCGTGTGACGGTTGGACATGCTTATATAAGCTGTTTCAAGAGCAAATAAATCAGTTGATAGTTTGCGCTCTTTCTATCTGCCTTGCTGTTCTTCCTGTGATTGTCCATTCTACGCGCAACAACTTGGAAAAAAAAAGTTATGCATGTCGCTGCTGCCATGACAAGCAATCCAGAACATGCCTAAAAATCGGTTTTTTGAGGTCTCTAGATTGGTGGGTAGGACAGGAGTACTAAACATGTGTGTGTACCATTAATGAACGTTTTCCATACAGGTTGCCTTGGAGAGAATGTGCCAAATCGGACTGCAATGCTGATAAAAATAATTGGAGAAAAATATAGAAAGAACGGAAGGTGGCGATGACACATTTTAATCTTTTTTCTTTGCTCTGGTGTAACAGTCCACAAAACAATACTTTCAAAATGAGAGCACTATCACTGAAGCGTCTGTAGACAATTGCCATTGGAAGAGGACGGTGGTAGTGCCTCTTACGTTGTGCCACCTGTCTCTTGCCTGGGAAAGAAACTGCTGTTCCAAGAGTGGCCATAGTGGCACGCCCTTCGAATCGTCCTCTGCCACACATGATTATCATGTTAATAAACGTGCATTCTAATTTGCGTGGCTCTATGACTTTACAGCGCCATTTAGCTTGCATCATCAAGAAATTTGAATTAACTAGGTGTAAATTCAATGAACCTTTACTGTACACGAATGCTGGTATTGCCACAATTGGCTCTACAGCTGAGATGCAGCTGTGAGAAGAGTCTGCACATGTATCCCTGTGAGAGCAACATTGACTTCCTACACGCATTAATAACATTTTATCATTTCTGTTGTACTCTAGCTGATGGTGCGCTGAGCACATTCCTGCAAGGCAGTACAATTTGATGTCCTTATTTGATGCAGGCACAAGAGGCCTCCTGCAACCTCTTAGACATCCACAAGACCATGGAAGAGAAGATCTCTGACGAAGTGGCTTCCACCTCAACAGTGAGTCTTTAGAGAACCTGGGAGCTTCGCCTAGCTGTGCTTGTGCGCAGTACATTGGTGTCAAGTAACTTCGTTCTTTTGTGCGGCACAAAAAGTGGCTAGTGTTAACATAAGCTCCTGGAAGAAGCAACTTGGAGCACTTCACTCAGGATCTCCTACCGGCCCCATCCCCTCCTATTTCCGTGCTTATCTACAGTGCAATCTTATTGATGTAACCGTACAAATGTTTTTCGGTATAATCCTTTGTAAGAGACGCCAATATAAGCAACAATTTGGTATAAGCGGCATCACTTACATGGTTGGCTGCCTTCCCTCTCTCATTTGTCGGACCTCTTTTGTAATAGACATGCACCAAGGGACAGTTGGATATGAAGGACAAAACATGCTTATACTTTTGGTCAAGTCTTCCTTGCAATAGGTATTTTAACTTTAAATGCAGGGCTGTTGGCTGTTAACTGCAAGTAATTTGTGGTGGAAACAAAGGGAAATAATAACAAAGTATAATGCGAGAAGGTTGTGGTAGAGAAAATATGAATAGTGTGCGGAGTGGCAGTCTACCGAGCAAATCACCTGACCTTAAGCCAAACGGTACCCTTTGCAAGAATCTGTAGCCTTCTTCTTTGGTCAGTTTAGTTCTGTGCCTATACCAGGGTTGATGAGAAAATTGAAATATGGCACTCTGTTTACAAAGGACACCTCACGTAAGGGACAGAAACTGCTCAATGGTAGGAGGATGTCTCTTATAAAAGGATTTGGCCATACCTTTTTTTGCCAACATTCATCAGAGCTACGCTCTTTAGTACGGTTAATGCGCTTTCGTTTGTACTACTGCAGAAGAATATCGACTACTGCAGAAGAATATCGCAGACTACTGCAGAAGAACATCGTTACTGTTGTTCTCAAACCTCAGCTTTACCATCCAAGCTTGCATATCATCCCAGCTACCCACGAACGTCTTGCACACACCTGCAGCCTGCAGAGCAATTGCCGCCAGGGTGTAGTGGAAAGTAACTGCCATACTTCCGTTTCATAATGTTATGCAAACATTTCCAGCAAAGTTTGTTGTTAATTGCACCCATTTTCATACTTTTCTAGCTTGTTGTGGTTTCTATTTCTGGATGAATTTCGCTTTTCGGTTCCTCTGAAGACCGTGTCAGCGGTTTTCCACTGAGTTTGCTCACTTCCTGCCCCAACGTGACATAACACTTTTATGATTTAGGAAAGTTAGTAGTATTTCATGACAATGAGGATATCTCATAGAGTTGTTTATTTGTCTATCTTACGTTTGTGTTTGTTTGCATAACACTGTGATGTATCCAGTGCGTCTGTGCAGCTCGCAGCTTATGTCATGCTGACATTTCCAGACGTGAATCACACGCCACCACTTAAGCAGGGTTTAAAACTAGCTCTGGGCTGCCATTTTTCTGGAGACGCGACGCTTTCCATCTCACCTTCTTTCCTTTCCTACGTCTTCACAAAAGAAAGTCCGGCTGTTCAGTGTCGAAGTTCAATGCAGAAATTTCTTTGGCAGCACACCTCCCTTCCAAGATACTGTAACTGTCATGCCGGTCTGCATATCAGATGTCAGTTTACAGCAGTCCTTTCATTCTGTGTTCCTTCTGTTTCAGCGTTTCGCCGAGCAGAAAAGAGTGGGCGACGAAAAAATGGCAGCGTTCACTAGTGCGGTGTCTAAAGCTGTCACTGCAGGGACTTTCACGGCGGAGGGCCAAGCTGAGAAAGAGAAGGCACTGGCTTGTAGCTTGGATGCCGCTGTGTCGGACACCTGCGGCGAGCTTTTGTCCATATGCCACCGTGGAAGTATAGAGACAGCCCATGCCCTAAATTTCTCTGACAGCCTTCGGACAGATATCTCCAACAACATGGGAAAATGTTCGTACGCTGTCTCGGATTTCATTTATAATGACGTCCAGGAGTATGTCCCCACGGGTAAGTGGGTGTCTCTTCAACATGCATTGTTTTTCTTGACAATTGTTTGGGTTTCAGTTGGGTGATGGCAGTACTATAGTTTTCTTGGTACCAAGGCATTGTGCACAAATGAAGATGCATTGCGTATTCGTGAAATTTTGTAGAGTAGATGCACCTTTTGTATCGAACGCCAAACTATTCTAATTACATGTTGAAAATCTTAAAATATTCGCGTGCCGCTCGTTACTTCTCTTTTTTCTTTCTAGGCTTAACTCCTCAGAGGCGGGACTACCTATTCCCAACGGAGTTGGCAGAGACATCTCCACACGAGCGGATCGTGAGCAGGCTTAGGACAGCCGTAGATTTTAATGCTGCAGCTGATCCATCATTTGCTTCATCTGTTGAGGTAAGTGTGCTTGTGTTTGTGCTGTTGGAGTGACACTGAAAAGCTAGCTTGCTGCGATGGGGTGAAGGTATGATGCGCAGATATCGTAGGCCTATTTATATCCACTGCAGTTTGGTGTATATGCAATGCAACTTTGACAATTGCGCAATGCGGTAACAGATTGCAAATTAATCGGTGCACTTGTGCAACACCATACGTCCATGGGTATGTTGAACCTCGTGCTTAGATCTTGGTTGTAACACTGTTGCTTGCAGGTGATATCTCATGCATTGTAAAAATGATTATGGCACAGCTTGTATCGCACTAGAAACTGCATGTACAAAAGCGCCGTTTATGAAAGGGAACGCGCGAGCGTGTGGTATGCGCACTCCGGCGGCTGCTTGTAGTGCCTTTAATCAGGAACAAAAGCAGTCACAGCTTGATTCCGCATCATCTAATGGCGAGCCAAACAACCAGCCTTGGGTGGTATGAGACCAGTTGCAAGGGAGCAACCCCCTCCATCTTAAAGGCGATTACGCAAGAGGCCATGCCAGCGGCTTGTCGTCTGCTGATTACACACTGTGCTAGGCACGCAAGCACGTCAAAAACAGGGAAGCTCTCCTGGCTCTGTCGCTTGGCTGTCACGACGCTTCAGCTGATTTCAAGTGACTTAGCGACAGCGCTGTCATCAGGTTAACTTTGTAGGTGGTGTGTCGTTCTGAATCTTTTGTCAAATGCTGCGGAGAACTTATTGATAGTCCCACTAAGCCGAGAACGTATCGCCCGCCAATACAAAAAGTACTAGAATGTCTCACTGTTTCAAGTCATGCAGTAACAGCCGCTGGGGTCGTGGTGTTAGCGAGAGGGGATGTTTCGTAGCAAAGAAAAGGAGAAAAGGTCCCGTGTTAGTTCTGAAGTTTTTCATAAAGATTTATAAGTGATGTAAATGACTTGAGCATGAAACGTGGAAAGAGTTCCAATGCATTTTTTGAAACTGAAAAAATACGTCCATTGTCATTTTGCTTTTGACATCAACAGAAAAAAAAGTATGACATTTTGATACTTTTCAATACTTGGTGGCATTACCATTTACTGCTACGACAGCTACCACTTTAATTGGTAGGGAACGCCTCCCTACACACTAAACAATGCCTCCTCGGCAGCGCTTTCACGACTGCTTTAAAGCACCGAGCACGGAGTTCCTGGTACTTTTGTATTGGCAGGCGATACGTGCTAGGCTAAGTGCATTTCATGGAGAAGGTTTTCCGCAGCATTCGATGAGAGATTTAAAACAACAAACCACCAACAAACGTTCACCTGACTGCAGTGCTGTCGCTTAAGTTCCTCAAAATCAGCCGAAGCGTCATAAAAAGCCAAAAACCCAAGCCAGCATATCGCTATGCCTAGAAAACGCAAATTTGGGTAGCCTGAAAAGCTTGGTGGACAAACCATGTAGCTTACATTATGAAATGCTGAATGGTCATGCTCTGAAAGGTTTACTTTACTCTAAAAACAATTTGTGAGACTTTCACCCTCTTTCATACAGTACTGCGCAGGCTAGTGCACTGATTCTGCCATTTTTGCTAAGCCCAGAAAAATATATATGAAAATATTTTAACGTTATATTGTAAATGTATTTTGGTACTTTATCTATGTCTGTTTCGTGTCCATCTAATTCACTAGCGATTAATTCAGTTAGACCTTTTTCAAGGATGAGCAGTGTCACTAGTTAGGAGATCGCACATGGACGACTACGTTTAAGTAGTAGGAGAAGCGCTCGGAACAGGCACAAGTATGCGCTCTGGGTGGCACGCGGCTCGGCGTGAGTGACACGAGCCGTAAACGAAGGCTGAAGCTGGATGAGCGGGATTTGCTGTGTGGCTACCGTCGAAGGTCTCATCGGCAACTTCGTGCTGTCGACGGGAGTAGCGGCTGTTCGGTTCCAGAGGCCATGGCCGTTGACTTCAACGTTTGGGCAAGGCTCTTTGGAGGTGCTACAGGCTTTGCAGCAGTTCCGTATGCATCCGCAGGAGTCGCCCTTTGGAGGTCGGCCAGAAACGATCCCCCAGCACGCCACGTCCCCACTTCAAGCAGGGGCAAGCTCGTACTTAGTCCTCACCAACGAACACTCCCTGCCATGTCAGTGACGGTGTCGGGGGTAAGGATTACGGCTGCTTGACTGTCTGTTGCTCACTGTCATGAAGATAACAGCAGCATAGCGGACAACTTCAGTTGTGCACGCAATACGCCAGGGTTTGTACTTGGAGAAAACAACAAGAACGTTCCATTCCAGCTATTGTCGGACTGCGAGGCAAAGGTGGTGCGATTCTAGTTACGGATGCCTAGTAGATGTAGCGTCGACTGAGAACAGTATAGTTTATTTATTTTCGTATATACGTTTAACGTGCTTCTGAGGTGTTCGTTGTTGGTTGTTTTTACTTGGTGAGTTTTCTTTTTCTTTATCTCTGGTATGGTAGAGTGATGTTTGAGGACATTCCGTGTTGGCAGCCGTCAGCATTCGCTTCATTGATGAAGACAAGAAAATATGAGGTGGATAGGGAAAGAATGTGGAAGACGATGATTAAAAAAAGCGCTAGACGTGACATAGGACAGTGACGAGGAGGCTGTAAAGAAGTTTATGACAAAGAATCGGAAGAACACAGTAAAGAATAAAAGATGATTATAATGAATTACAAGGTGACGGTAAAGGTAGGAAGCAGACGACAGAGAAGCAGAAAGGGAACAAGTAGTTAATGTAAGAGGAAGAATGGGGACAGCATAGGAAGGAATGGAAGAAGACCAAAAAGGAACGAGAGCACGCAGCGAAATCTAGCTTACACCGCCATTGCGATGCGTCCTCCCAGGTAGCGCACAAAGAATTTATGACGTCTTCGAAACGAATATCCGAGACGATAACGACGTCGCAGAAATGGCACGCGTAAGAAGCGTAAGTCTAGGATGCGTCGTATATCTTGTCTAATGTCCGGATTGCTGAGCATAAAAGAGACGTTTCCTTAACGTGTTCGAAACTTTTTAAAAAAGCTGGTCTTTTCGACGGCTTAGAAGGGACTCTAATAATGCCATTTCCCGGCATTTCTGAATCCTTTTAAAGACTTACCAAAGACGTCATCAAAAAGCTGTTCCTGAAACGTTAGCCGTAATCTGAAAAGGAACAGGAATCGTGCTCGGGAACGGGGCACGCCCACCAAACTTTTGATCTGGTTACCACCCTCCGAATATATAAATGAAAATGTGACGTTACAGCTAACGCCTCAGGGGTAAAAAATGACCCCAAGGCACATTTTGCACCCCTAAGGCACCCCTAACTCTGCAGACCTGAAGGTGTCAACAGGATCACAATTTTGAGGGGCACACCCGATTCGCGGACGCTGTCCCTGCTTCATGGTAGTAGCTGCGCCCTGCTATGTTACCAGCTAAGCTTTTCGGTGCTGCAGAGTGCGGGATAGTGCCAGCTGATTATTTTCGTAGTTACGTCCTAGCAAGAAGTTCTGGCGTCGCACATGTCTGGAACTCTTTCTTTTCTGACGGGTCAAAGCATCAGCATTGAGTGCAACAAAGCAATAATAGTGCAGTAAGGTAGGCACAGTTGTTCCAAAGGCTTCATCAGTCTTAGCATTTAAGTCCCAATTAGTTGTCATACATACAAAAATCAATCTAGCATCTACTTTGTATAGTATGAAGCAAATCTACCAGATATAGTAATGACATATCTTTCTACAGTGAAGGAGAAGCAGTTTCTTGGCAAGCAGCCTAAGGAGGCCCCTGTACCAATGATCACGAAGTCGAAACACCGCTCGATCATTTTATTAAGAAACTAACTTGTGCAAGTTTAAAATGGAAAATGAGAAATGCTAGAACAATAAAACCATAAATATTCAAAAGGACTTGCAGAAGAAATAATTTAAATATACTTGGAACTTAGCAACGACTAGAAGCTTACAGAAAGAGCACTAATAACACAATAATCAACAGCCCAACGACTATGCACTTTTCAGCATGAGAGCAGAGCATCCTGTTATATGAGCACAGACGGAACAATGGATGACTGTGTGATAGCCGCTTTCAATCATGCTATGCAGTATCTTTACCACATAAAATCAATGAATATAAACAAAAGAACTCAATTATGATTCAGACATGAAAGTGAAAATTTGCCTAGGACATCAGCTGATGCAACTAGGCAAGCTTTAAAAGACATCCAAAAGCATCAATCAAGCGACAATCAATATTGACCAAAGTGACCTTCAAAGAAAGTAGCGCATGAAATATTATCAAATCGGTAGCATGAGTGACATCACAATGGAGTCACAGCTAGCGACGTTACATAGAAGCAACCTCAGTTTTATAAAGAAGCCACATACTCACGTACTTGAAGTCGAATACACTGGAGACAGTGTTCGAGCGACAAAAAAAAAGAAAGAATATTCTCACTTAATATACAAAATACAAATATGGCTCTCTACGCAGCACTGCATTACGCAGATCTATGCAAATCGGACATGAATAAGTATCAGCCCGGCAAGCGTCATTTGGAACTCCCCCCCCCCCCCCCAAAAAAAAAGGAAAAGAAAAGAAAAAGCATGCAACCTCTACCAAACGCGTAACTAGTTCACGTTCAGTCATCAAAAACTAGTTGTAGTGTCCGGGCTTAGTGCAACTGATGAATACAATCCTACTGGCATCACTTGACACGCTGAAACCGCTGTCGCGGAAATGCTTTCAATGTTAGAACCGCAGTCGGGCCGCAGTAGAATGCAGTTGGCGCACTGGATCAGGTTATCTATGCAACCGATTAAACCGCATGTATTCCTGCAAAGGAAAAAAAATGGGGCCATTATTTCCTATAGTGCTGTTCTGCAACTGGATTTTGAGGAACGCAATTTCAAATGAATCTATGTTATAGAGATTACGCCCTTTACAGGAAGAGCTCACAATATCCTGCAACGTGCAATAGAGAAACACTGAAAATGAATTTTTTTCGAGTGGCCGCTTCCTCTGAACTGTTGCCTGCATCATATGTAGATAAATTTAATGAACCAACAAACTATATATATGAAGCCTAAGGAAGCATAAGAGAAGTTATTGAGGTTTTTAACAGTAGTATTATAATTTTGGAATAAGTATAAAGGAATTAGTGGACGAGAAGACAAGCTCACCTTCGGTGGGAATCGAACCCACGACCTTCGGATAACGCGTGCGATGCTCTACAGTTGAGCTACGATGGCGGTCGTCCCCCGTCCATTTTAATGGGTAGATATGCACATAGACTATAACAATCCCAGGATTGTATGTACATATATGTATGTACTACATATATGTATGTACATATATACGAAGGTCAGTGAGCTTCGCCGAAGCTTGGCTGCGCGCGCTAAGTGCCCAGCTTAGCAAAGGAAGAGAAGAAACCAGAATGGAATAGCCGGCCGGCGGCAAATGTGCTGTGTGTATGTCTCTTTACAATATATGGTGGTGTTCGGGCCGTCTCACCAGTAAACTTGATGCATCTGATGATGCTACCAGCCGCAATATTATGTCACTCGTGAATGCTATACTACAGACATTATTTATTCGTCGTTTATTTTGGATGCATTCCCATACTCAGCATGTATAAATCTAGTGACACACATGGTTCACACTTAGAGCGTGAGACTATTGTTCAAGGCGTGCTTACGTGCTCACTGCGCTCTCAGTATGAAATGGACCTTGCAACACTTTTTTAACACACTGTCAAACGGTATCAATCAGTCGTTGAGGCTTCTGTGAATGTTAGAGCGAAATATTATTGTGCTGCAAGCAGCAGTGCATTTGCGGTTTTGTTTTAAATGCAGCAGGCCTACTCTTGTTTCAACTAGTGTCGTTACTAGCAGCACCGATCCACAATTTGCCTACTCTTCTTTCAACAAGTAATGTCACTGGCGCCACCGACTAGGTCGCTTCGCTCACCTCGGTCTAATTGAAGACAGGTAGCTAGATTGTCTTTAACTGCAAAATGAACAAAGAAAACGTTCCAGACTACCTTTCCGTGATGGTAAGTTCCGCAAATGCTATATCTTCCTCGAGCAAAGTAGTCGGCGGCCTAGTGGCATTTGTTGGAACGAAGAGCAGGTGAATTACCGCTGTGTTTGAAATCAAATAAAAATTTCCCTGGAGCACGCAGCTCAATAATATTTGGCTCACACCTTCACATTAATCTCCACGACTGTTCGGCATCGTTTGCTATCGAGATTCCGAATGTTGCAGGGCTCCTTTAGTAAATGGGACCTTGCGCGATCGACCTGCGCGCTATACAAAGACTTCGCACCGCAACTGCGCATAGTGTGAACAAATTTTTGCTGTGGCTTCGATTTCGCCTGCACGAACTGGCTTCCATAGCTAGGTAATAGGGAAGCTAGCACAATGCAACGAAATATGGCTCAATTGTAGTAGCGAGTATGTAGCGGGGTAGCAGGAAAGTGTAAAACGTTCAATGGAAAACTGTTGAATAGAACCGTGGCTTTGATTTGGCGATAAAGCGAAGCTTGAAAAAGAAAACAGATGTCGTACGCGCACGCACACACACACACACAGACACACACACACGCTCTGGAGGCGCCTGAGTGGCGAGGGCAGGTACAGGCATGCACCGTTAGATCCCAGCACCGGACAGGCTGACAGCGACCGTAATATACAATAAAAAAATAAACAAAATACATCCAAATGTGCATGTACAGGTCTTCGTAACACACCGCTCGCCCATAGCCCGACGTATTAATTTAGTTCTTTGTTCGTCACCTTATCATCTATGTCCTGCACTATCCGCCCAGCAACCTGGTTCAAGTCTTCATTTCCCAGGACGTACCACGTGAAACACTGGACAGCTTATGGGATACCATAAATCCACTGTGCACAACATCGTGCCTGTAACAGTACGATGGAACCAGATAACAGGTCGTGTAATTGTTTCGCTATTCATGGTCTGCAAGAAGGACGAACCCCGAAATGCAAAAAACCGCAACAGCGTGGTCATTCAGAAATAATAATGAACATTCGCAAAAAAGTCACATGCCTCTGACAAAGTCGCCCCGTTGCGCGCCTGTGACCGAGAACGCGCATAATGGCACCATGCTCATATGAATGCTGATCTGCGTGAAGTCATACCGCCACCACAAGACGTTACGATTGCCTGAGGCAGTTCTGCTGACATGCCACAACAAATAGTGCGCATTTGCTCATGCATGCAAGTAAATTTCCCAGCACTGGACTGAAATCTCACGACTGCGATGCCACAGTGAAAGAACGCGCGGCAACGATTGTCCTACAAGACGAGATATGACATGCATGCATTCATCTCTGTAAGACACGAGTAAATTACTACTACTACCCCACAGTTGTAAAGGCGCTGTACTCACTACCTGTCACGCCCAAATGACAGGATGGTGGGAACGAAGCCAATGCATGCCCTCCTTACTGAGTAATCGGGCTAAATACGTACATATACCTAACAAAGTTTCAGAATGCATTCATACAAGGTTGTTGTTGTATTGTTGTGTTGTGGGGTTTAACGTCCCAGAACCAGCTCTGATTATGAGAGACGCCGTAGTGGAGGGCTCCGGGAATTTCGACCACCTGGGGTTCTTTAACGTGCACTGAGACCGCACAGCACACGGGCCTCAACATTTCGCCTCCATCGAAATGCAGCCGCCGCGGCCGGATTCATACAAGGTGATCTGAATAATAAAACCGCAGTTGCGTTGCTCGGCGTTTAATTTGATGCATCAACTGTCTTAGAGTTTACATAGCATTAATGCTCGTTGTACCTATTACAGACCGATTTGTCATATCCGCGGAACGCGTGAGTGCTATCACAGGCATCTTGCTACGCTGTTCAAGTGTGGTACTTACATTTATTTTCAGCGAGACGTAGACATTGATGTTACAGGATCCAGTCACAGAAGCTCCGGGAGTGAACCAAGGTTAACGCAAGGAGGAAAGTAGAAAGAACAAAATGCCACCACACAAACACACGCAGCAGTTGCAGCACGGTAGCGGAATTTTCTCCAGAAACAAAGAAAGAGCCTGGCGCCAACAGCTTGACTACACTGACTCCACCGCCAACCACCACCCATCTGGGCATTGCTGGCTTTGCTTCTTGTCTGCGCCAGCCTGCGCCCTCTCGCCTCTTCTCCCCGGCGACTGGCGAGAGGAGCCAGACATTCTGGCATCTTCCTCCCGGATCCATGGCAGCTGGTGACATCTTGGCGCCGAGCACTGTGCCGACGCCCGCCGACGCTTTGAGGCATGCCCTGCGTTCGCATCTCCGGTGGGGAGGTAGGGAAGGGGGCAAGCTGGCAGTATTGTTCCACATTTACTTTCGGTCTCGAGAAGATGTTTCGGAGACGCCTTCATCGTCCCTTTGATGTCGCTCCCGCTCGCGACGTCTTTGAGAGGTCAACCACGCGAACTAAGGCGTCAATTCCCGAACCCCAAATAAGACGCCTTTTTGGTGTTGTGTGCTAGCTGGGCTCTGTGCAGGCCTGGGAGTTCTCTTTAACCTACAAGAAATCCATGACTTGCCTTGATGGTTTCCACGTCTCCAAAGGTCTTGTTTTTTTTTGTGGGATGTGCGTCTCTTAACACACGTTACCATGCGCTACAGACTACAAGAACTGTGTGGTTGTTCGTGCCCATTCAGTGCTTTGACTTTTATCCTCTAGGTACCAGCTGCTGACAAGTTTCGTTTGCAATTCCGGAAATGTTGACGCCTGTGCAGTTCGACGTATTAAAGAACACCAAGTGGTTGAAAATTCCGGAGCCCTGCGCTATGGCATCTCCCATAATCATATCGTGGTTTCGAAACGTAGAACACCTTAAATCAATTGCCTTCAACACCAAGATCATCGCTTAATTTTATCTTCCTTCAATGCGTTGCCTCCACTCGAGGCGAACATCCATACAATCTTGTTTTTAGACTAAAGTAAACAGACAAGCTGGTTCTCGACTAATAAAAACCTTATTTCACAAATTTTTGGCGTTTGCAATTCTAAAAGAAAACAAAGCTGATCTATCAAATTGACGGCTGTGTAACTGCAGTGAAAAATATTTTAATTCAGCAGCATGTGCCTAATGCAGTAACGTACCTAAGAACAGTGATATCAATGTATTGTACTCCACTAAGCGTACCCCCTATTTGTAAGTGTCTTCATCTTTCTTGGAATTCTTTGAACACTGTTACAACAGCTTATCTGAAACTGTTAGTGTCACTTGGTGTGGTAGCTTTGTGGCTAAGGTGTTGTGGTGGTAACGTGTGGAATGTGGTGCAAAAGTATTGAAAGCTGTGCAAGTTGGTACGATTTCACTCTAAGAGTTTTTTTCAGTGCCCACACAACAGATATAAGGGAAGAGGACAAACAAGCGCTCACTCACAACTCAGTTTATTCATAAAAAAGGAAGTGCACATGGTATATCGTAAAATCCTGAGCAAGCATTCCCCTTGATGTAAGGATAGCGCAATGAAACTGGGGGAAAAAGGCTCTTGCTTGGGTTTGTGCCAAATTTCTAGATTGGGCGGGGGGGGGGCAACATTATCCCACTTCCACCCCCTTCGCCCAGGAAAATATGCACTGAACTGGAACAAGAAAACTTTATTGAAAGGCATTCGTTCCAGTGTCGGTCGAAACCGTTGGAACACTAAAAAATCAAAAACTTTATTAAAGGACATTCGTTCTAATCGCTGTCAAATCCACAAAATGGCAAGTTCATGCAGTCGCAAGGCAATATAGGTGGTCCATCCTTTGACTGGAATTTGGATTGAACAGGAGTGCAACCATGAGTGTTTCTGTCACGATTTTGATTGCAGTTGCTTTGGGAAGATTCGCCAGTAAGTGGGAAGGAAGGAAACGGGGAAACCGAGGGGTGCGGTTGCATGGGTCAGGGCATTTTATCGGCATGGTAAAATATACACCCAGCCTACTCAATATTGCACATGCATGACTGCAACAATTGTATTAACAATATCGCGAAGAAATGCAGATTCTCTGCCGCGATAACCACATCTAGATGGGCAGAAAATGCAAACATACCGGGTGTACAAGATCGAGGTACATGTTAAGGAAATACCAACATCTCGGGATCAACCCGTTTTGTGGCACCCTCATAATTGTGTTAACGTTTTGATATGTAAAGCCACAGCACCTAATAAGTCTCATTTGTCTACTTGAGATGCACTAACAGATGCAATTCACCGTCCTGTGAATGTGAGTTTGTGCAGTTAGATAGTAAATTTCCTTATTTTAACAAAAATTGAACCACACTTCATGAACTTTGCTTACAAATATGTATGGCTGTTAGTTTTAGCAGTTGCAGATATTAGTGGGTCTTATTTACTTATCTATCACGTAATAAATGTTGGCGAAATTATTACATCCATTCAAGCTTCTTTTTATGAATCTTCGAAAACTTGGAATGTAGCGCTTTAAAATGACTATGTAGCTTCGGCAGCATTTGAGTGTGAATAGTGAGGGTTCCCGTGAGTTCAAAACTTCACACCTTGCCTTGGCAAGTACTATGAAAAAGAGCAATCCATCCCTAGTGAGTTCAGAAATCGACACATTTACAAAACTTGACAGAATCTTCAGAGGGGTTGATTGGTACATTATTAAAAAAATATTGCATGCTCTTTCCTGCGCTTGTTTAATTTGTGTCATAATTGGCATTTTTAATGATGAGCTTGATTGTTATTGGTGAACTGGAAGAATTTTCCAGGCATGAAGTGAGATTCAATGGTTACTAAAAAGCCTGCCTTCAATGTCAGAAACTTGCTTCCAAAAAAAATACACATGCTTATAAATTCATTTAAAATGAATCCTTTTCGTTTTCCAGACTGATGCTACTGCATCAGAGGCCAAGCCTCATGATTTTTCTGAATGATCGTCGACTGACGCTCTGCCATTCACTCCAGCGGTAAGTATGTAACGTTTGTGTCAAATTAATAGTTTCACTTCAAGTTGGTCATGTAGCATCACAGCTGTTTAGTTGCTGTCTGTGGTCATGTTGTTAGAAAGCTATGTTTCGTCCACAGCAATTTTCACAAACACCGGTTTTGTTCTGAAAGTACGCACAATAACTGCATGCATAGCTTCAAAAAAGCATTGATGCGATCCAAGATCGTGTTGCTAGAGGCAGCGCAGTACATTTTTGTGGCATTTCAAAGGGGCATTGCAATTTTTCAATAAACGGTAACATTAGATAGTATCCCTGGTTTTGGCT
The DNA here is from genome assembly GCA_013339685.2 of Hyalomma asiaticum. Classification (NCBI taxonomy): domain Eukaryota; kingdom Metazoa; phylum Arthropoda; class Arachnida; order Ixodida; family Ixodidae; genus Hyalomma; species Hyalomma asiaticum. The sequence goes on from CM023481.1 coordinate 55,646,810, forward strand.
CTAGGGGAAAAAAAAGATGGATTGAACCTCTAGTTTTGACATTTTGATCTGTGTACCAGAGAAGACAAGCTTTACATTCTCTCTTGTATTTTACGTTTATGATATTGCTCCTTGGCATATGCACTTTGAGCCGTAAGTGAACGTAGGTACATTGTGCTCACCTTTTGCGGACTCTTGTGCATTTCTATACCCGCCAAGACTTCTGAATTTTCCATAAGATGTGCGTCATGGACCTTTTATGGAAGGGAGCTGCCATTGGTGTGACCTGCTCTGCAGCACTAGAAAGCGGCGTCAAGAGGAAATTTGCCTGCTGTTGGCAGAACTTACTGGCACGTTAAGTAGTAGGGTGCACAAATATTTGTGCACCCTATTATTTACTATTAACTTTGTGCACAAATAGGGTGCACAATGTAATAGGGAGCACAAATCCCCCCCCCCCCCCCCAGTAGGCCGCTATGCTGGCCGCTAATTTGCGACTCCAAAAACTGAATTGCTTTTGTTTCTTCTGGATGGCGCCGCCGTATGCAGCTGTTGTAGAGGAGAGGGCAGACGCTCGCGTGTTTCCTCTCACAAATTACCAAGCTGTACAAATTCTAAACAGTGTTTCCATGATTTTACAATCCTGTCTCAATTGTTATGGTGTACCGGTTGTAGTCGCAAAGCAAGAAATGTTAAAATACCTAATGAAATAATGCTATTTCTTTGCTGCATCAACATCGTCATCGCACAGGGAAGCATGTTAGCAGTGGAAAATGGCTATCGGTGTTCGCTAAGGCCATCCAAATAGCAGAGTTCAAATCAAGTATTTTTACAATAATGTTTGACTTTGTGCGGCGAAGCGTATTCTAGGAAGGAATGGGGCACTTGTCACCAGGCGTAGCCGATTTCGCCCCTTAATTCCAAACTTCGAACACAAAAAGTTAGGCGAAAATCAAATAGGAAATGCTATTCGAGAACTATTGGAGATTTTCGCACCTTTTTTTTTTACAGAAACTGTTAAATCTGTACATCATTACAGGTCCGAAAGAAATTTTTTAGTGTGAAAAACACGACATAAAAGCAGACCGGACGACAGGACAAGCGCTCTTTTCTCGCGTCTTTCGCGATCAAAAATGCCTTTCAGACTATGAACTCACTCGTCTAGCAAAGCAGCTTGTTAAGCATTGCAGGTGTGCATATTCAGTACTACTTGCGAGTACCATCTTTACAGGGAACCACTCAGAACTATGTGATGTTGCTGCACCTTCCATGGTAGCTATGCAGCTAAGTGTTGATCAAATCCCAGCCATGGCAGTCGCATTTCAGCGGGGGCGAAAAGCAAAAACAACCTGTGTACTTAGATTTAGCCGCATGTTAAGAACCCCAAGTGGTTAACATTACTCTGGGACCCACACTGGGGGCCATGTCTTATATAATCACAGCTGCTTTTGGCATGTAAAAACGCCATCAATAATTAATAATGATGCATGGTTCTGGAAAACAGTTATTGAAAGCGTGCATACCCAGCTTTCCCGGGTATTGCTTCTAGTTCGTAGTTTTCACACCACGTGGCGTACAGACCTTTAAGATTTGAAATTCGCGCGGTGACGCAAGCAGTCTAGCCGACAAGAACACAATGGATAAAAAAAGCAAGAGCTCGAAAACTGCACGTATCACCGAGCGCGAACCAGTATCGCCGATTTATAACCATTTCGCCGATTTAAAACTGCTGACTCACAGTCAGCAGTTTAGTTTCAGTTGATGGTTGTAACCGATAGTCTTGGTTGTGCCTCAAGAAAGCGGCATCTCGAGAGGGCTAGCTGTGCTTCCTCTCGTTCAATGGCTCTCCAATACCTTTGGTCCGATCGCGTTGTCGTCAGCTTCCGTGGATTTCACAAGGGAAGCAAGAGCATCCTTTCATGGCTGCAGTTTACTAAATATGGACAGGGTCATTTGAAGAATACAATACCAGATAATCTAGCGCTGGTGACGGTCGCAGGTTCTAGAATATGCATACTGAAATTCGACATACCTAATGTCTGTTGGGCTCTGTTTCCAGGTGCATCACTCTGCGGCATCCCGTGAAGGTGCCTGGCTGAGTTTGAAGGTGCCTGGCTGAGAGTGGCATTTCCGGTTCTCTAATTTTGTGTACTTAGAGGCTTCTATGGTAACATAGTCGAGAGTTATTCCGGATCCCTCCATTATGGCGTCTCTCTAACTATAGCGTGGTTTCGGGAAAAAGAAAACCAGAAATCAATCAGTCGATTGTCGAGAGTTAGACCAAGCATCGTCTGGCGAGGAGAGAACATAGAATAAACCGTACAATCTCCTTAACCATAAGAAAAATAAAGCTACCTAAAAGGACGCTTAGAACCTGTACGTTTTTCTTCACATTGAAGCGAAAGTAAAACGCACCATTGTTTAAAACGTACGTGGCTATATTGAGCAACCATCTTGCATAATCTTACTTAACGTTTATTAGCAGTCTGAATGTGCAGCCATACTTGCGGTAGTCGAGAAGGTAGTGGATTTGTGCGGCGACGATTTCTACTAACTTCCAGCCAAGTGTTTCTACTAACTTCCAGCCAAGTGTATCCCGTGTCCACGGCGTGTTCGGCCATAGCATATGAAGCTGTATATCGGTTGGCCAGGTTATTCTGGCATCAAGACGTTCACTGATTCGCCACTGTATGAGGCTGCAGTGTTCCCGCACGCTGTCTTATTAAAAATGGCTGGGAAACGTTAACAGTCTGAAGCATCTTTCGTGCAGACAAGAGCTTCAACTTGTTCGAAATACATCCGCAATTTGAACACAGTAATTCTTGAAGATACTTTGGAGCATTTTGCTTGTTCCAGGCGCGTGCAGAATAGGCACTCGTTTTATTTTTCCGGAGGAACTTCTTCGTTACTTACCAAGACTTAGGGACGTGTCGCTTTTCACAGGAGTTGCGGGGGCCACCCGTTGTTCTCCAGACCATTCCAGCGTCGTTGCCCTTCCTTTTTCCCAGTTTCTTCATTGAATGTACACGAAAGGCACGATTAAACATGGATGTCCACGGAGCGCATGTGCCCCATGGCATATTCTGAGTCGGTATTCAGCTAAAAAGAGCCTTCCACATAGCGCACAAAAAGGTTCGGCGGACACCAGAAGATTGTCAAAGTCTTGTGCTGTATACATTCTATGGTTAAGACAGCTTACTGGCATCTATGCTTCCATGGCTGTGTCGACAGGTTGCTTGTAAATTACATGGTTGAACGTAACGTATGTGATGTCCAAGCAGGACCTTGGAAGACGGAATGGTTCGTCTGCTTAAAAGGAGGTCCTCGACAGCAAGCCACATTGTTGTCGAGGGCGTGCTTGCAGCACTGCGCAGCTAATTTCACCGCCAGCAATGTGAACGTTGATTTGACGCCAAACTAGACCATTATGTGGTCATCATAAACGCCTTTCATAAGTTCGACAAAGTATGCCGAGTCGAGAACTTACGTGGGTATTTTTCCAACCAGAAGCCTGAGGGTCTCAGGCAAGTCATTGGAAAGCATGGGGAGGGGGAACGTGTGAACTCCACTATAGGTCTGAGTGACACATCGCGTTTACGTACTTTGGGTAACCAGTCACAGTGGCGCAGAAGGTGGTAGTATGCAGGGTGTAGAACCGAACCGGAACCCAAGCCCAACCGAAAGACGTACCCAAGCCGGAATTCTGGTCGGAACTTAACCTGGACCCGAACCGATATTTTGGGAATGCACTTGAACCCCAGCCGAACCTGGACCGAAAAAAAATATATCGGTTATCGGTTCGGAACAAAGCGGTCCAGATGGCTACGTTTCCGTGATCTGCCATCAGCGCCTCGTCTCCGCTACTGCTTTCAGCCTTTCTCTCTGTTGGCATTTATCGCTTTAGTTATTTGACTAGTTCTCTTCTTATGGCTGTCCCTTCATTTTCCGCTGCGCTCGGCCAGTGATGCTTGAGTGCGGACCCGAAAGAAGTGAACATAAACCCGGCCGCGCGATCGCATTTCGATGGACGTGAAATGCTATGGGCCGTGCGCTTTGCAATGCCAGTGCACAGTAGATAACCCCGGTAGATAACGCAATACGGCATGCCTCGCATTTCCACTCTTCCATTCTCTTTCCCGAATGACTCTGAGCCGCGATGCAGACAGGGGCTACAGAAAACAGCGCTCTTTGCTTGAGCGCATCACAACTATTTTTCCTTACCCTTCGGAATCGCCCGTGAAAGTTAACGGAATTCGCCGCGCTGGATTGCAGCAAGAATACACACATTCTCTTCACCACAAATTGAAATTTCTGCATAGATAATAAAACCATTTTCTTATGAACTTGCGAAAATGTAGTTAGTGCAAGCTGCGATGTTTACACCGGCAAGCACTGAATGTATGTATAACGAACAAGTCCACATGACAGCCTTAGATCTGTGTTGGATTTGCTGTGAAGTTGCGCGATATTTGAGGGCAGCCTTTAAAAACAACTTATGAGCATGCAAGCCTCCCCTTTTATGCAACTGACGAATTGTCTATTTCAATTTAGACAAAGCTAATCATTCTGTCGCTATTCTCTGCATGTTTGTATTCACTCATAATTTCGAGTGTGCTTAACGAGATGTACACCACAGTGAACGTAGTTACTACGTATAATTGCCCCTTTTTATCATTAATTTCAACGTGAATCTCCGGATGCGATATTCTGGTGCACATGTATAAAATTACGGAGGGCGTTTGTTTTGGGGCCAGCATAGTATAAAAAAAACATTTCATTTGATTTAGCTTTACTGATATGGAACTATTACTTTTTTCTAGCGCTCTTATCTGACACGACTTCAACATATTAGCTCATCGAACATTCATATAAATTTCTACTGTTTTACTAGATTCCTTTATAACTAGCAATAGAAAGAAAGACGTGCAAGAGGGATCTCAGGGATGCTTGTGTAACGCAGTGCCCAATAATTTAGACGTGTTTCTCACAATGTTTCTGACAAGGTACTTTGACTAAGTTAGGCTGACTTACGCGAAATCATCGCTAGCTTTTCCCGAAGTGCTAATGGGCCCTTCCAGAGTTTAAAAAAACTTGCATATGTACCATGCGTGAGCTGCAGCACAGGATCGGAAACGAAAATGGAAATAAATGGAATGGTGCAAAATATAAGTTCGGTAGGGACAGGTTTTAAAACCTTCAAGTACATGAGTGGTCCTTGCTATTGTCCGGCTGCTTAAAATTTCTAGTCTTATAGAATAATGCCCGTAATTTACTTATGAAGGACAACATTACTGCAGCATGCCTTTTTTTTTCATTTTCTATTTTTGTGCGAACGAGTCCTGGTGAACTTCCATATGCAGACACTTGAGCAGTGCTGCTTGGAGTGATTCCGGCTAGCATAAACAGTGCTGTCAAAGTTAAATACGAAGTATAGTGTGGCTAACCGGTTCGTGAACAGGTTCAGGGTTGCGAACCAGTTGGCGAACCGGTTAAAACCTTTATTTCTCCGAACCGGAACTGAACCGAAGAAAAATGGCACGCGTTGAACGCGATTCCGAACTAGAACCAATATTTTTTGGGGGGTTGAAGCCCTGGTAATAGTCTATTATTGCTTGTAGAGACCAATGTGAAGAGAAGGTTGTTTATGCGCTCTTTCAGAGATAACCTGTATGCTACCTTAAAGTCACTCTACCCACATAGTTATCAACCTCATGCATATTTCTTACCTTCCCGGCCACGGCGGCCGCATTTTCGAGGGAAGCGAACATGCTAAAGGCCCGGGTTGTGTGCGTCATCACCACCACCACCATCATTGCCACCGGCCTGTCTGCGCCCATTGCAGGCCAAAGGCCTCTCATAGATCTCCAGTTATCCCAGCCCTGAGCTAGCTGCAGCCATGTTATCCCCGCAGACTACTTACTTGCTCTCATCTGCCAACATAACTTTCTGCCTTCCCTGCCACGCCTGCTTTCTTTAGGGATCCACTCTGTTATCCTTAGTGACCAATGATTGTCTTGCCTTCGCATTACACACCCTGCCAACTCCCATTTCTTCTTTTTATTTATACTAGGATATCATTAACGCGCACTTCTTCATTTACCCACGTCACTCTCTGCCTTAAAGTTACACATATTATTACCCACGGCTGCGTCCTCAAACTTTTTTTTGAGCCTCGACGTTTATGCTCCGTCGGTGAGTAACATGCATCTGTCATATAATTCCCTTCGTGAAGGACAATGGTAAGCTGCCATCCATTATAAAATTATGCCTTGCGAATTCGCTCCACTCCATTCTTAACCTCCTAATAATCTCAGCGTGCGCAATGTTTTAGTGCTTGGTAAAGTACGCAAGGTGGTCAAAATTTCCGTAGCCCTTCAGTACGGGGTGGCTCACATCGTTGTTTAGGCATGTAAGGTGCCAGGAATTATTCCTTGACGCTCAAAGCAGGGTTTGCAGTGCTTGTCTCAAACACGCAGGAAGCGCAGCCCCCTCGCCCTGTCCCGGCCTTCTGCTATCTTGATACGACGCATCGTGTAATTTTTCCTAGACGACCACCAGTGAAATATTTGTAGTTTGATCTCTGGGGGCTTCCTATAAGCTCTCGTTTCCTGTCCCACATTTACGCTATAGCATGCATTGCCGTTCAAGCTACGAAAACTGATAAGATATCAAATGGTGTATCTTCGCGTATTTCGCGGTCCGGTTTTGCAGTAGCGTCCACAAATATAAAAACAGCGCGTATCTTGCTTAACCGCAAAGAAGCGAATTCGGTCTTAAAATCAGCCTGCCCGCTATTCGAATATCTTGGCGTGAACAGCCCATGTCTCTTAAACCCTGTTCAGATTCTCGGCATTTTCGAGCATATCCAGGTGCCACATGCAAACCATAATATTTAGCATTTAATAGGATAACAGCTTTCTATCAGTTAGTTGTGTCTATCGGGGAAAATGTTTAAGATGCGTGCAAATTACCCACGATATACCCGTGGACGTAAATATACAATTTTTAAACACAAGGATTTTCTTTTTACGTTCTTTGTGCTGGAGGTAAGAGCCATGAGCTTACAAACCCATCGTTCCATTTAATTCCACGCATTCAAAACTAGTTCAGAGGGTGATCACAAATCTCGGCTTCAGGAATTCCTTTCAAATATCTTGGGACCCCTTGATGAACACTAGAATCAACAGTGTGTGCGTCTCTGGAATGCCGGTTACTCAAGAGGTATGTTCATTTTGGTAGCGGAAGAGTTTCCAAAAACGGTAGAGGCCGCCAACAATTTCGCGTGGACAGCCTATAGTGACACAGGCAAGACTGCGGTGAGACGTTATATGCATGCCCTATCATTCAGTCTGAAGAAGACAGCCCAACGTGTGGACATGAAAGCGGTATTCTCTGCTGTCGATAAAGTGGCAAACTTAAGCGAAGCGACGAACAAGTTCAAGAAGAAAAAAAAATTGGCAGTGTATCTGCGTGCTTCGTTGAAAATGTCGTCGAAAGATGATAGTCCGACGGCAAGTCCGAGCTGTTTGTCAGAGATGTTCGTACTCTGAACGCAGCTCAGTTGGCAAGATAGGAGTGCTGGATGTCAATACAAGGCATTGAAGCGATTCACCTTCAGTCTTCATCTCTAGTGCCGCAATGGCGTCTAAGCCCAATACAGTGGTGCCTTCAGACACAACATACAGAAGAATGCAAGCAGTTCTGTCTTGAGACACAGCTGAAGCGACAAAACATCCTCGAACTATTATCTTTGACTTGGAGTAGTCGAAAAGCTGCACTGACGTAGGCTTCAAGGGGCAAGTACTTGCAAAATACTGATAGTAAAGCTCTTCAGCCAAAATAGTGACATAATATCCCGTATCCACTAGGAAGGAGATAGTGCAACCTTGCACAGCGACGGATGCGTATATGCCGTGCTTGTGTCTCTTAACAATACAGACTGTTTTTCCGCTACACTGTGAGCTGGTGTCGTCATCGTCATCAACTTGTCGAACCTTCGCTGAATATCCAGACGACCTACACATAAAATCTATGTGGCCAATCTTCTCGCACCGGCGACATCTACGCTTGCGGGCCTTACATGCAGGACTATTTGCAAGGTGATCGGTCGCCCCACAACGATAACAAGCTCGAAGGTTCGTAGTGCCTTGTACAGGATACTCAATTGTTTTGGCTTTGCAGTTATCACAACGTGTACATTCATTTGTTTGTTCTGGAGGCAGGGAAGAGCTGTCCGTTTTTTTGACCTGACGAACTGAAGCGTCGTCGCAAAATTCTTTAGCTTGGCTCACAGCTTGTTTGTATTGATTAGCGATTGCGATAGCTCGTGAGAGCGTCAATGAGCAGCCTTCAAAAAGTAACCGCTCACGTAACTGATTATTCGTAGTCTTCGAGACGAGCTGATCACTCAACATCTCATCAGCCAGACTTCCAAAATTAGTCAGCAATGAGGATTCGCAAAGCAGTGACATATTCTTCCATTGTCTCACCTGCATGCTGAGCACGGCGATTGAACCGCTGTCCACCCACGATGACGTTAACTGAGCGCTTGAAATGGTCCGAAAACAAGGCAATTGCAGAGTCGTACGCATCGCTACTCGATTCGCTGTCACTTGTACTCGAAGGGCTGGCAACAGTAGTGGTGGCACAGCCAGACTGCACAGCCGCTGACGTCAGTGTAGAGAAAATCCGCTACCCCTTCATGCGAAGACAGGTGAGCAGGATCGCTTTGCGGCGTTCTGCTAGAAGATCTGATGCTCCGGAAGCCACCATGTACGTCTGAAATGCCTGCTTCCACTGGTCCCATGGGACAGCCGGATGACCAGGCGAAGGCAGGAAAGGCGGTGGCGGTTGTAATCCCGGAATGCGCATTGTGATTATGCAGCAGAAATCACCAGGAACCTTGCTCTTGCATGGGTTCAAATCTCGTCGCCAATATGTTGTATTTAGGGCACACAGGAACCATGCATCCGATGCCTCAACATCGTCTTCTTTATTCTCCCTTCCTCATCTTCTTTCATATACAACAGATAGTCTTCTGCCGGCCGCACTACGCTGCATTAGAGTTACTGTATATGCTCCCTACGGGAGCATAATTGCGCATAGGTCCGCCATCTTGCACGTCCATTCGCGTTAAGCAGCAAAGCCGCTCCTCCGGAATGTAGGAGACGGCGCGGCGGTGTGCGCTTTCTCGATCGTTCCTTGCGCGTCGCTGGCGCGAAGACTTTCGCTTACAACTAAGAAAGACGACTTTAACAAACAATTGATTTATCAGTTTGGACATAACTGGTGTTTTAATTTCTTTGATGACCCTCACTATTGGTAGAAGCTTTTTTTAAAATATAAGATGGAAAACGACATTCTGGACAAAATAAGTTGAACAAATCGCTCGTTTTACGTCGTTCTTGACTCGGCGCTTCAAAAGATAAATACTTTGGAAAACGACGAGCATACATGAAACAAGTAAGATTATCTGCACGTAGCAGAAACTGGATACGGCTTCAACATTTCGTGTTACGTAGCGGTCTGCGCTACATTTACGTGAATAGTTATGCATACTCACAAGCTCACATCTTTTTTTTTTTTAATTTCCGGTCCATTTTCGTCACCGGCTAGCCAGCTGTTACTAAGTGTAAAGCCCTACATATCCTGAATGCTTACGCCAACATAACCATGCTGTACCAATTTGGACGCCCGGCCACGACGATTTAGTCATTTTGCGTCGAGCGTCTGTCTTTCATAATCATAGCTGGTTTCAGGACGTAAAACCCCAGAAATCAGTCAATCATTTTGCAACGAGCATCATCGCTTTTTTTTTTGCAGGGCTGACAAGAATGAGTTTATTCTGGTCCTTGAAAACACACACAGGTGAAAAGAGAGAAGCTGGCCACTGACAATACCGATATCCAATTCGGCGAATCGCGGAGCCACAAACAACCAGAAGAAGCAAGCCAACTGTTACCAGAAGACCCCCCTTTTTTCTACAGTGAATAAGAAGGACTATGCTCTTTATGAAAACATTTATTAATACATGAGTGCAATGCAAATATAGCAAAGTAGAAGTCTGGCCTCAACTTGATCAATAGCTATACAAATAAAAAATACAAATAAGCAGTAACAGACCAAACATATTATGCGCACTAGAACAAATAGACTGAACAGCACTGAATAAACTTCCTAAATTTCGACACAATACACTCATTACACTCATACAAGACAGTACATCACAAAAACAAGATCTAGTACAAAAGAAAAAAGCCAGGGCACTGGACAGCGTTGGGTGTTGTAATTCATATTCTAATGATTATAGTACGTCACAACTTAAGAATAAAAACTCAAATATACCACTCTCCATCAGTAGACTGTGCCTAATTACAATTGTTGTTTTTTATGATGTGCCACTTATGAAGAACCCATGAAAAATGCAGAATAGCTTTGCTTGCGGCAACGAGAGATGAGGCATCGTTACAATGGGACTGCTGCACTGTGGGGCGTTAACACCGTCAGCACAACTTTCCTGAAATGTTTCTTTCCTGGAAAACAAGTTATTTCACACAGCTACCCACACGTACCTCAGCGTCTGTACCACCACTCGTCATTCAACTCAACAGAAATTTGGGATTCTGCCACTTTTTCAGTGCTCCGATGCGGCAGATGTTTTTCATGGTGTTTTTCATGTACAGTCACGAGCAAAAGTTTGGATACCATGGCACCAAAAGAAACTTTAAATTCCGAGTAGCACAGCTCTACAACATGGAATCGCACCACTGCATTACATTGGTCGAACAAGTGCACCTAGGCTGAACCACTTGATTTAAGCCAACTTACTCGGACTGCAAAGAAAAATAGCTGTTTGTGGCACCTTTTGGTCTCCAAACTTTTGCTTGCGACTGTACCTTCAAGCAGTCACAATTAGAAGTGCAGCATACGTTTCTCGTGTTGCTCAAATGCAAGTACAGAATCATCTGTACCTGTGCAAGTGTTGCCACAAACACCGTCTGTCATCGTGTTCTTTCGTCGCCGGTTCCAAAGTACAGCCAACACTTAATGCACACGTCTGTACATGTTCGACTTCACGCAAGAAGCCTTCTGCAATAGCACTGGCTCGGCCAGTACATACGACGCCGTGCTGTGATGGCAGTCTTGTTTTGATGATTATCGAGACTCATCTTTGTGGCACAACATTAAAGGCTGATTATTAGTTCCGCAGTTTGCTTTGATTCACTGTTGCTGCAGTCACGGGAGGCTGTGACGTGCTCCGGGTGCGAAAGTTTCATAACGAAACAGCTGAAAAATATCGTAACCGATACATTTGTTACGTGTTATAAGGTCAAATACGAATGATGAAACTACTTTAAATGTTCTATCAAATGTATTATGTATTTAAAGCATAATGCTGCTCAAAACATTGTCTTCGAGATGGGCAGATGTCTCAATGTTAAAACATTGAGACATCTGCACGGGAGCACCACTGCTCACCCCCTTGTTTCAAAGGGCAGATGTTAACAGAACTGCTCATGACCAACAGCAGCACTGAATTAACTTTTGGAGCTTCTATACAATGCAGTCGTTACAGTCCTGCAAAACAGTACATGATAAAAACAAAAGCTAGTACAAACTAAAACCAAGATGCTGGACTGCATTAGATAGACTAATACATATCTGTAATAAATAGGCCAAGTCACCACTAGTCACCACCCTGTTTCAAAGGGAATGCTGATAAAGATGAGCATTACCAACATGCGTACTATAGTGAACTGTAGCCACCTGTGCATTTTTGTCATCACTAGGTGTGTTTCAAACTTTTTTAGAACATATCCTGATTCGCAGTTCCTTCATTAGCAAAAAAAGCATTTATTTTCTAAGTTTTAAACAAAGTTCTGTATGGCGATGGTGTTTACACAATGAGCCTAGTAATGAAGGAACAAAAAATTAGGTCTCGCAGCTTTTGATGCGATTAAAATGTATAGCAAACACTCAGCTGACATTGTGAATGAGGACACGCATTCCCACGCTTTTTGATGCACACTTCCCAGACTGTCACATCTTTGACATAAGTTGGGCGTTACGCTGCTTTAGAGAAAAGCGAAGACTACACAAGAAAACGTGTGCTCCAGCCTTTTCTGCAACACCGTGGCAGACAGGGAATCCCTTGAATACATCTTTATCTTGAACTGCCTTCCTTAGGCTATCAAGAGTGCATTTTGAATCAATGAGGTTGTTTTCATTGATGCGGAAAACTTGTTCGCAAGCCTTCGCAAGTGCAACCAATGGCTGTGATGGCACCTTAAGTGGATTTTGCCCATTCTGCACATAGAATTTCAATGCTGTGAGCTCGGGCACTTCTTTTGTGTAATCTACCAGGCTGTTACGACAGTCATCACACAGCTTGTGCTTATGGGTTACTGTATAAGCCACATACCCTGAAAGGTAGATCAAGCTGTCATGCTCCCCCTCACACAGTTCTATAATAGTATTATCGCATGTCTCTGCAGTATCTTCTCCAGATTCTCGGAAAAATTCTTTTCTGTTGTTAAAGAAATGTAGCAGGTCTTGAGAATCGTCAAAGCTGTAGGAACTGTGCCGACTGGGCTGTGAAAACTGACCAAGCATTATTATCCTGAACGTACATTTGAACTCCCTCGCACGTGGCACAGGCGTCTTAAATCTGATGCTGCTGAAAAGGTTTTCCAGAGCATCTTGGCTCAAACGGCTCAGCAGCCAGAACTTGAAACCCTGTTCTGCAATATAATACTGCCTCAAAGACAAAGCAGAAAGAGTTGAAATAATCGCACCCGTTTGAACAGGCTTCCAAGCTACCTTGCCCTTGCCTGCTTTATCTGTTATGGTGAGGCCAACAAACATATTGTAACGGGGAGAATAGGAGATGGCGGATGAAGAAGAGGACGACGAGGTGTATTGCGGCCATTGCATCATCTCCGTGGTTATCTACCTTGGCGACCTCTCATCCTCGTCATCAAAGACATCAGTATTCATGTGTTTAGGAACATGCACAGGGACAGCAGAACAGTTTAGTGCCCACGACGATGTGGAGCCCTTAATCACGGATACAATGCTGCTAGGCACCAGTAGGTCTTTCTTCCGACACGAATCACCAAGTGGTTGCACAACGCCATCAAATGGAACATCCGTATAAGGAGAAGCGATTACCGATACCGATGCGAATGGCCATGGAGGCAGCCTCACGTCATCAGCAACAGCAAATGTCTTCTGTGCTTCATGTCGTTCGTCCACAAATACTGGCAGTAGCTGTTCTGGGCATGCAACGATTCCTGGTTTCCCGCTGTTTACCGAAAGCTCGCCGGCACCGCAATTAACAGAGGACCCGCAGGTTTGCAAAAGTCTATCCCCAGGATAACGTCATGTGTGCACCGTTCTAAAATAACAAATTCGGTCAAATAACACTTATCCGCCAACAGAACGTTCACAACACAAACACCAAGGGGACGCAGTATTTCGCCGCCTACTCCACGGAATTTAGTAGACTTATCGAGGGAGAACATCACTTTACGTCGAAGACGGTTCTTGAACGTCAGGCTCATAACCGATATCATTGCACCGGCCACAGGAAACGAGGAGAATTCCACTAAAGTGCGAGCCACCGGCGCCTTCGAAGAGGAAATTATAAGGATGGTCAGCAAGTCGTTATCATCTCGTGAACGTAACACGTTAGTACAGGTGCTATCCGAGCATACTTCGGTGTTTGACTTCTCCCAAGATCAGCGCCGCACGACTATTCCATCCTCGCTTGCCCGTCATCGAATTGAAACCGGATCGGCACATCCCATCCGGCAGAAGCCTTACCGAGTGTCGACCTCGGAGCGCAAGGTTATCGCGGAGCAAGTACAAGAAATGCTTATGAAAAAATTTTGCAGTGGCTTAGCTCGGCTATACCAGGATATACGTAGCGTTAGCAAAGGTTCAGCTGATTTTTGTTGTTGCTGCAGGGATGGTCGGGCACGTCGCTCAGCCTCCTGGCGACGCCGCTTTGCTAGACGTTCGTCCCTTTGTTCGAGTGTCTCCGCAGCACGTTTAGCCTCCTTCTGTTCATTCCTCCTACGCTCAACCGCTAATTGCCAGACAAATACTTCGGGATCCGATGAGTCAAGCTTCTCCGCTCTTCAGCGCTGTTGAGCAGCATTTGCGCTCTCCTCCTCCATGGCTATACCACACTGGCAAACGCCAGTCAGAAGCGCAGCGGCTCCAGCGAAGTGTCAGACGGCGACTGCACAGCGAGCGCGCGCCGGCGCCAGTGCGTCTACCACGGCTACGACGTCACTCCTCTGGAATGCGCAGACCGGCGGCGGAGTGCGCGAGAGGTGCCGGCTCCGGTGGCTCCGGTGGCTCCGGTGCGCAAGCTGTGTGACATCACTGATCCTTGCGCATGCGCAGCACGGCTCTTGATGTGCCGCGCGAAACGGGCTTGGCTAGGCCAGTGTAGCTAACGCTACAAAACGTAATACAAGAGTCGTCAAGTCCGTGGGCCGCACCAGTTATTCTGGTGAAAAAAAAAAGATGGCTCATGGAGATTTTGTGTCGATTACAGACGCCTAAATGCGATAACAAAGAAGGACGTGTACCCGCTCCCGCGAATTGACGATGTAATAGACTGCCTGCACTCTGCCTCCTACTTTTCGTCCCTCGATCTACGTTCCGGCTATTGGCAGATACCTATGGATACCGCCGATAAAGAGAAGACTGCTTTTGTTACACCAGACAGTTTATTCGAATTTAACGTGATGCCATTCGGTCTTAATAATGCTCCTGCTACGTTCGAGAGATCCATGGACACAATTATTCGCGGACTCAAGTGGGAGATATGCCCTTGTTATCTTGACGACGTCGTTATTTTCGGCCGCACTTTTGAAGAGCATAACGAGCGTCTCACCCTGGTTCTAGAATGCATGGAGAAAGCTGGTTTGATTCTTACTCCAGAAAGTGTAAGTTCGGGGAACGACAGACATTGGTTCTAGGTCATCTGGTCGACAAAGACGGAGTCATACCTGACCCCCGCAAGATTGAAGCAGTCAGCGCATTCAAGCCTCCACACTCAGCGCGAGAGCTCCGTAGTTTCCTGGGTCTTTGTTTTTACTTCAGGCGTTTTGTGCCAAGATTCGGCGATATTGTGCATCCGTTGACGCGTCTGTTGCACAAGGATGTACAGTTCCAGTGGACACCAGAATGTGAGTCATCATTCCGTCAACTCAAGTTTCTCCTTACGTCAGACCCCATCCTGAGTCACTTCGATCCTTGTTCCCCTACCGAGATTCATACTGACGCAAGCGGGCTAGGCATCGGAGCAGTGCTCGTACAAAAGCGAGATGGCGCCGAACATGTCGTTGCTTACGCGAGTCGCTGCTTGAGCAATTCTGAGCGAAATTACACTGTCACTGAACAGGAGTGTCTTGCAGCTGTTTTCGCTGTTCAGAAGTTCCGCTCAGAAGTCTCCGAGATCCGTCTGGTCGTCTCGCACGGTGGGCCTTGCGACTTCAGGAGTATGACTTCGTGGTGACATATAGGAGCGGCCGCCGCCATGCTGACGCCGATTGTCTTTCCCGCTTACCACTTCGAACAACCCATTCTAATGAGGACACTTCTGCCTGGGAGCTATTACACCCGAGTTTCCCGATGTGACAGTATTCCGACAGGACCAGCGTAACGACGTCAGTTTGGAACCTCTTTTCGTCGCGGCGCAGAATCCGAAAGCCAGTGGCGGTTTTTCCATGCGTGATGGCTTGTTGTATAAAGCCAACCGCTCTGGAAGTGGCGCTCGCTTTCTTCTTGTTGTCCCGGAGAGTCTCTATACTGCTGTGCTACGTGCGATGCTTGACGACCCAACATCCGGTCATCTTGGGTTCGCCCGCACCTTGCAGCGGGTACAAGAGCGCTTTTACTGGCCTCGCATGCGTCAGACAACAAAGCAATATGTGGCCAGTTGCGACCGATGCCAACGTCGCAAAAGACCTTCAACCGCTTCCCCAGGCCTTCTGCAACCGCTGACTCCGCCTCATGCACCTTTCGAACAAGTCGGCGTGGACCTGCTGGGCCCATTCCCATGGTCATGAAATAACAACCGATGGATCATCGTTTGTGTAGACCACCTTACACGCTACACAGAGACCGCGGCAGTACCGTCATCTACCGCTGCTTGCGTCGCATCTTTCTTGTTGCGTTATGTCGTCTTACGCCATAGCCCACCTCGCGTGATCATATAAGCGACCGTGGTCGTCAGTTCGTGGCGGACACTGTTGAAAAGTTGCTTCGACTATGTGGAACGCAATTTCGACACTCCACACCGTGTCATCCGCAGAGCAACGGTCTTGTCGAACGTACAAATCGAACCTTGACGAACATGATATCCATGTACGTGTCATCTGATCACAAGAACTGGGATGATGTGCTACCATTTATAACATACGCCTACAACACTGCGAAGCATGAGACAACAGACTACAGCCCTTTTTGTTTGCTCTACGCCAGGTCACCGCGGAGCTTCCTTGACACTATTCTGCCGTTTTCATTAGACACCGAAGGTTCAGTAGCCAAGACACTTTGCCTTGCCGAGGAAGCCCGTCGAATAGCACGCATACGAACGTTGGCATCTCAAAGCCGCTCGAAGCAACGATATGACAGCACCCATCAAGATGTTTCGTTTGAAAAGGGTGACCTAGTGCTGCTATGGACCCCACAGCGCAGGCGTGGCTTGTGCAGCAAGCTTCTGTCGCATTATGTCGGTCCGTTCGTTGTGCTAGACCGCCTGAGTGATCTAACGTACGTGCTTTCACGACTTTTGTCTAAGGACAGGCGCTCCAGGAAAACACAACTCGCTCGCGTTGCACGTCTCAAACGCTACTATCCTACCACAGGACAATGACTCTCCCGGTGGGCTTCGTCTGCGAAACGGGGATTGTAACGGGGAGAATAGGAGATGGTGGATGAAGAAAAGGACGAGGAGGTGTATTGCAGCCATTGCATAATCTCCGTAGTTATCTACCTTGGCGATCCCTCATCCTCGCTGACCGTCATTGTCAATAAACATCCCTCACCCGTAACAATATTAATGAAATCCTGCAGAAAAAGTTTGGCCTCAGCAGCTTTCTGAGCACACAGCTCACTCTGTGCTGTTTTCCTTGTCCGAGATGTCATTATGGCGAACCACCTGCACACCTGGTCAAGGAAGAAGGCCGTGGTAAGAGCTTCCTTTGGGAGGAGGCCTCTATTCACTTGATACCGCATACCTGCAGCAGTGCTGTGATGCATTAACGCATGCGCAGAAGCAACATTCATTTTTTTCGAAATGATTGGGGTCTAGGTCGCGGTACTTGAGGTGCGGCATCAGCTTCAGCTTGTGTGTTTCGTCCAGCAGGCAGGCCTGCCGGATGTGCTCCATTGAAACCTTTAAAAAGACAAGTATTTAAAGAACTACACTTAGTGTGTTAGATAGGCATGTATTTACTGACAGCATTTATGCCTTTTGCGCCAGCATTTAGCTGCACTGATCATTAATAATGATATGATAATCTCTTACAGCATGCACAAAATTAAAAAAGTATATTTTAGAAATGTTTCAGCATCGCTCTGTGGTTATATACTGTTTTAAAGAGCTTCCAACATGCTGAGGTTTATGAAAGAACAAAATCCCTGTATCCATTTCAACAGCACACCTTAAAGTTATTCAAAGGCATCTTTTCAATGAATGGATCAAATGTTAAAATTACTTATAAGCAAAGTATGTTTGCATAAATGCATCCTCGAAAATGAATTACATGATCATATGTTAATACTGAACATTAACATGCATAAGTGATACTAGGTCACTGTTAACTTTTCATGCACCAAGTGACCCTTATGCTAACAAGATATGCCTCTGACAAGACAATGCCCTATTTATAACTGTTCATTAGCTGTGCAACATGCCAACCTGCAAGAGTCAATGTTTTCTCAGCTAAAAACAAAGTTCAGTTTCTTTTCTGCACATTTATGAAATGGGCAAGAGTACTGCCCCTGGCGGGGTCCAGTGTTAGTAAGTGCTGGTAATGACATTTGTAGTGAGCATGTTTGAGAACAAATTCCAGCGTAGTGTTTTCCTTGAGATGCACCAGCTCACCTTGCTGCTAGGTAGGCTGTTCTTTTTTTCACTGTGGCATCGTCCAAGATTACGTCCTGTACTCTGACCAGGTGCCCCCTGAGATTTTTCAGGAGGTGTGGGGCATCAGCCAAAAAGTACAGTAGCCTTCCATTGCCACATGGGTGAGGGAAAGATGTTCTTGGTTTTCCATACTTTGAAGCGTGGATGCCACACAGCCGCCAAATAGCTGTATTTCCTGGCCCCATGTCTGTTACCACAGCACTCACAGTTATTCCTGCACCCTCTGCTCTTTTTACTACAGTGAAAAGGAATTCCTTAACTTCGCCCGCATCAAAGGAAGAGGCTGTTAGAAAAAACAGGTAAAATAATTAGTCACACTGAATCAAATATGCTCGATATAAAAAGTATCATCTTGTATACATCAAAACTCGTTATAGTGCTTTATCTAAATAAAATAACATATCACTTGTTAATGTAAGAGTTTCACTACACATGTTGGCGTCGAACTGAAAACTGGGTCTAAAATAATGAAATTACGGTTATATAAAATGAGCTAGACAATGTGCACAGTTCATTTAATTGCAATTGCAAAGGCCTTCATCCTTTCCATGCTCATATATAGTACATATTGACATGGCCTCAGTATTTGGAAAAAGGCAAAACGAAAAAGCAACTGTGCACTTAGGTGCATGTAAAAAATACACCAGCAGTAAAAATTACTCCAAATGATGCCTCAGAACCATACTGCCGTTTTGGCATGTAAAACAAGAGTATATGTTTGTAGGTAAGGCACATAAATTGATTAAACAAAATGGCAATGCAAGATTTTTGAAGTGCGACCGTCACTTACACGTGAAGTGGTAAGCAACTGCTTGCTTCCAGCGACTTGTTATGCCTGCCAACATAAACACAAGCGCATGGGTCGCAAGTTCTTCTTTTGAAGCTGCACATGATGGCCTTATTGTTGGGTGCCCTGAAAAGTTCAAAAAAATGAAAATAACACACACTAGTGTTCTAAATTCAATGAGAGCAATCACTAAAGGTCACGACGTGCCTGCACTGACACGGGACAAGATGCTTTTCTTCAACAGCTGTGTGAGAAGGGACGCCAGCTGGTGTAACTTTAGAATGTAAAGTGATGTTCTCTTTTCCATCCAAAAGCTTCCTTTTGTTGTGTGTTTTTTGTCACCAAACAAAGAAGTGCATTTAGTGTGAGGCTCTTTTGCATGGTCACGCTCATCCACTCAGATTAAACACAGCACACTGTATGTATATAAATACACACCTATAATGGTTCCATTTGATGCATCGTAATCGAGGCCCGGTGGAATCTGCATTTCATCCATTAAGATACAAGCATGGCGCTCCTCTGGTTTCATTGCCAACACTTTGTCTTTCAATGCCTCGAAAACTTCTTCAAGGATGCCTGTAACACAGGTGTTACATCAACGTCTCAATGAGAAAACAGGCCTGCGAATTACAGTCATCAATACCGAGGATTTTACAGTGATACATTATATAATTACCAGGAGTGAACTTTATGTGCTCCGTCTGCCGCTGTAGCGTCCTTTTTGCTCGGAGGGGAAAAGCATTTTCTTTCACGAAGTCATACCCCTTGCTCCCGCAGGCAACCTTCAACTGCAAGGCCTTTTGAAGAGATGCGGGGGACCAAAAACTTCCCCGCATTGATCCCTTCAGGAGAACACGGATTTGGTCTTCGGAAAGAGCCCTCTTACAGGCTTCATGAAGTTTTTCCTTGTCTTTCTCAGCCTGCAGCCGCCTCTTTTTTTCGATGTTCAATCTACGCTCAAGCTGAAGCACCCGGTTTTTCAGCTTCTTGCGGTGTGCCCATCCTGTTAAAGTACGAAAAAACATACAGACATACGTTTTACTCTTATTTTCCAAAAAGGAAAAAAAATGCCCCCATAATGGATGTCTATGCCTATCCTAAAACATTAAGAGAACTTTCACCATTTTTAAAGCATTTTTGTTTTATTCCTACTGATATTGTAGTGAAACCTTTCAAACATTTATGGCACTTGGCTTTCGTGCAAGCATGATTACCTGGCGACAACTTTCTGTGGCAGCGCAGCCAAGGCTACGGAGCCGAATCACGCTTGTCTTACTGCGCCACAGCATGTAGTCCCCCAACGAAAACGTTTGTATACTGTTCTGGGTAACTAAGATTTTACCATTCACCACTTACATTTTTCACGGATTTATTTTTTAATTAGTCAAAAAAACGTTGCGCAGTAGAAAAAGATTTCGTTTCATGCTCTCTCAGGTTTTGTGGGTGTTTTTGGCTTCCGTCGCTTTTTTTACCTCACCGCATTCCTCACCGTCAAAGATGGCGTCCTCCGGTTGCAGCTCGTCAACGTCGCTTACGGAGGAAACACCGCTGCGTGCCGTGAGTCCATCAGCTTCGCAGCCGTACCAGGCGTTGTCAAACCAAAAGCTGTCCGCACAGGCCAAGAAGGTGGTGCACAACGTTTACGCGCAAGTAAGGAAAAGCTACCTGCACTGGTGAAATAGAAACCGAAACACCCGTCGAAGCGGTCGGTCTACTTGGCGCACTAGCAGATGTGCATAGGCTGCGCCCACGTAGCCTTGGCCGTGCTGCCACAGAAAGCTGTCGCCGGGTATAGTGTATCATAAAAATGACTTAGCGACATTGTGAATCACTAATTCAGAGCTGATACTGCTTTTTATCACGCTACTTTCAGCACCTGCTATAAATTAGTGTCCTAAATACTAACAGAAAGATGGCTTTGGAATGAGCCATGTGTTGATAAGCAAACCATCCCCCCCCTAATTTGCTTTAAGCATATAAATAAGCTCATCAAATAGAACTACTAGTGAATAAATTTGAAATGGTACAGTAACATCTCTTCAGAAACTCAGTTCTGTGTCCCACCTGTAAGTATAGAAGGCGAGCTTGAAGGACAGGCAGGTACACCCACAATATTGGGCATTGTGACATCTGTAAGAAGAGGTAAAGACATATTTATAAGGGGGTGCCTGCAACACAAGTCTAAAGGGAATTAGCATACTGTGCATCTATTTAGGAAATTATCATAATATAAATTAAAAGACCAGTATACTAACAAGCAACCTTTGCAAAGATGACTAATCTGCACTGCAGATGCTGCCAGATAACAGCCTCACTTATTGAAATGAGCTTATGTGAGTGGCTGTCGCATAATATTTCAGAGTTAAATACAGTAAATGCATGAGATAAAAGAAGCAGGAAACTTGTCAAGAGCAATAAAACGTTTTCCCACAAGGCCACCACCTACAATGCAACCTGATAGAGCCGCAGCTTCATCTCACCTGCTGATATAAACGAGTGATCTGAGGCAGCATGTGTTCCTTCTGAGTTTGCCGGGCCTGCAAGGCAAGCACGGTTGTTCAAGAAAATTAATATAGTAGTTTAGGAGACAACTCTGAAGGGAATGATATGAAGAGATCGCAAAATTCTTGTTCGTGATTCTAAAAGTGCGTATTGTTTGACAGATCTGCACAAGCCAACACAAGAGAAAGCCCAAATGCTTCACTTGAAGTGCCACCAAACTGTACCTGTTGCCTCTCCGCTGGGAGTTAATGTCACGTCAGGACATGACGTGGAAGATTCACAGCTGACTGTCCAGTCTTCCATTTCGATTCCTTCAGAATAAGAAATGTCAACATTCAAAACACGAAAACAGCTGCACTCGCATAATAAGATAATGAGGTAACTTGCCGAATGACGAGGTTCCTATACCTGTTGTAGTCGAGTCATTTTTATTCGGTATGTTGTCAATAATGCATGGAAATTTTGATGTGGTAGGAACTGCAATCAAACTAGTAGAGCAGAATATTATAGGCAGGAAGAACAACTTGGAATGAACCAAAAAGAAACTTTAACCGCTCTTTCTTGAACACTCACATGTGAAAATGCTGGGGATGGCAACTGGCTTCAGCCGCTTCTTTCCTTTCACTAGGACCTCCTCAAATTGATCCTGGCTGAAGTGATCCTGTAAGGAAACAGAATTCCTTTATCAATCCAATCTTGCAGCTGTTCAGGTCAGCCACAGCGTTATGCTAAATGTAATTTTCACACAGCAGAACTCCTGAAAGCAAGCTTTTTACACTGTGCCCCGCCCTTATTCACAACTTGAGCACATTAGTGAGTTAGGGAGCGCACATAAATGCCGACGCAACCGACGCACACTTTAGGTTATGTCGAGGTTCCTGTCCTGTGTGGAAATGTGTACCGTGTGCGTACCCCTTAAGTTTGCTAAACTATGGGCTTCGACGAGGAGTGAAGTTCAATCCGTATAAGAAATAAACCTGAGCCGACGCTCGTTTATGCGCTTTCAAGTGCTACGATGACGGGGGCGCGAACATGTTGATTTTTCCTGGACTCGGCATGTCAACGCTTTTGTGGAGTTTGTCACCGTCACCCTTGCGTCTCGCGAGCTGCACGTATGTGATGCTCGTCCTCTAATTCTCGACGAAGAGCCGCGTTAACCAAGCCAGTATCTGCAGAGTAATGCTACACACAGTACTGACTGCAGTCAGAACGATAATTCAAACCAAATATCCCTGCATCCAACAAGATAAACGTCCGCGCGCGGCGCAACAATAGAGAGTAATAGCTGAGCGGCTCAGCGGGCCAGCGGGCCCAGCGAACGAGCGGAGACGCCAACTGCGCATGCGCGGCCCGCTGGGACAGCCAGCGCATTTACGGAGCGCGCCGCTCGCCCGCTCATTTCGTCTCTTCAGCGGAGCGTATGCAGCGGGCCAGCGCGCGAGCGTTTTGCAAGATGGCAGCCCCCAACACAAGCGGCGGCGGCATGTCGTCATGTCATGCAGCAAAAACGAAGGTGTGTTTCCACATAACGCCTGTGATCTAATGAAAAATTACTTTTGCGATATACTTTTCGCAGTAACTTCAATTTATTCGACAGATAAAAACCTCTGCTCGATCGACAGTAACTCCAACATTGTTCAACAGGTGGCGCAGCGGTAAGTTCCGCTGAAAGAAGCGGGGCGTCGCTCAGCTATTACTCTTCTCTTCATCATGCGGTCCGCTGTCCCCTCCGCTCCATCGCTGGGCCCGCTGGCACGCTGAGCCGCTCAACTATTTCTCCCTAATAGCACAGCACGCACTGTGATTTTCCCCGGGAAATCAGATACTCGCTCATTTTGACAGCACAGTGAAGGCCTTGCAAAGCATCCAACTTTGATTACCTCACATATTCTTGCACCTCTCGATAACGGCTTCTGACGTCTCATGCGCAGTAGCCACTTGAGACGGCGACGAACAACGGAGACGGACTTGCCACAGGGAATATTAAAGACTGCCTTTCCTTTTTCGTGGTGGTTTGCGCAGTGAGGAGTGCAGCACCCTGTCATTGTCAGAACGTTGCAGCATTCACAATCGCCGCTTATAAATCACGGTCGTGACACTGCGCCGTTGAGCCAATGCAACAAACGACGTCCAACAAAAATAAACAGCACACCACGCTACCACAAGTGAACAGCTGAGGCTGAGCTGTGCCAAGGTCGGACGCGTCGGACTCGGGAAACTTGGGATAGCAGCGGCGCGGTCGTAGGTAGCGGCCCGTGGTGGCTCGGCGGACGTCAGCGCACGCGCATCCGTGAAGTTGGATTTCCCTCAAAAGGATGCAATTGGCGCACGTGACTGCTTTTGGCGAATGGGAGGCGCGAGCGGCGAGTTCTGTTAGAGACGCAACTCTGTTCCCCAAGGGGAACATATACTGTAACTCTACGCTGCATGAGATATGGACGCCATCTGTCAGCGCCGTCGAGAAACATGAGCTTGTGCAGAATCCCCAGCCAACTGCCAGGTGGCAGCACCAAATCGTCGGCACAGCCCTTTTTCGTGAATAGCGTCGCATTTTAGCGCAGCCTAACAAACACTAGGGTCTTTAGAATGATGTATCTATGTATTTTCTAGTAATGGAACACACCACCTAACATTTAAGTATTGATGTTACGCCTCAGATATGCGTAATATTTGCTTTTTGATCGAGAATGTTCACAAGTATGGACATAGCTACCAGTTCAAGGTGGCTGGGCGTTAGGGAAGTGGTTAAACTTTGGCCGGGTGGCTTAATTGTGTGAGAGACAAAGAGAAAGCAAACAATATTGGCCTGTCGAGTTGCTGCCCGTGTGAACCGTCATCTGCGCTGCTCTGGGGTCTCGTCTTCGTGACGTGTGCCCCCGGGTCCTTTTTCACATCGACCGAGTCCTGCTGTGGTTGCCGCCCCTCCCGGCCGCGCCAGGGGGATGAAACTTCGTGGTTTTTCTGTCCCATGACCGCAGCGATCCTAATGTTTGGGGGCTGCACTATCTACGAGCATAAATGAATGTTGTCGTTCTATCTTATATTTATTACCAGGTAACTTATTAACTCCGGAGTTTTTAATATGCAAGTGAGCCTAAATATTGCTGTTCGAGATTGCGAAAATACGAGCGCCGCCCGGAGTGGAAAACGGGAATCGCACAGTCGTCCTATCTCTCACGGCGAAAGAGGGGCGTTTCCTGTCGTGCGCCCATGTATGCTACGGCCAACGGTGTCCCAAGGGCCGCTTTTACCACCGTAAAGTTTGTTTCAGCGAAACGCTTGGAAGCTTCAGCGGAACAGACGCATGAATAGATTCGCGCCGTCATCACAAAGAGTGCTGTGCTGAGTGGTGTGGAAATTTTTCTCGCCACACCGGCATAAAATTCTTTCGGAGCCCGGCGGACGAAAGGTACGATCTCCATGCTGCTCGTTTTGTTTTTCTACGCTTGCACGGCATATCAGGATGCGGATGCAGCAGTAGATGTGTAATAAAACGTTCAAACAAAACTCTGGTCTTTATTCTTGTCTAATTTATGTGTACACGTAAACGTGAACAAAGTCCTACTTAGAATAAGTGGCGCAAAATTAGGTGGATGGGCAAATCTTCATCAATGAAACGCAACGATTGCCGTTTTTATCATGTGGAGGGTCGCGCAACAGGAAGAAGGTCGTGCGCTCGCCATATGAATGCCTTCCACTCGCTCAATTTGGCTCGCTGGTGCATCCCAATTTAATTTGGCGATTTGGCGACAAATCACCCCCCCCCCCCCGCCACTCAGATCCTCAGTCCTCTTCAAGATGGCGCCCCCCAGTGCGTGTCTGCAATGCGCCGCCATGTTTTAGTACCGCACCCAAACACCAGGCGTTCGTCAGGTGCTGCGAGCGAAAATCGCGTTCCGTGGATGGTATAGGAAGTTTCACTCCCTTGGCCGCGCCACTGTGCCGACCCCGTGATCGGGGACCGTCCTGCTAAGCCGGTGATGTTTTAGGGGCGAAGCTCCTTATGGCATCACCTGCGGCCCGTCCGGTATGTCCATCCGCCGTAGCCAGTAGCGTCTCCCGTAGCATACAATAGATGGCGCTGTCCCATAGAGATGCATGCAAACTGCAGTTGGGTGACGATATACTAGATGGCGCTGGTCGTCATCGCCCTTTCTCGTCTAGTTTCCTAGATGGCGCTGTCCCATAGAGATGTGTGCATTATGGCGGTTGGGTGACCGGACACTAGATAGCGCCATCACGGTGAATATGCTGCGGTCGAGCTCGACGACAGTCGAGCTCCCCCTCTCTCTCCTCTCTCGCCCCCACTCTCTCTCTTTCCCTACCTCTCCCCCTCACAACCGTTCAACGGTCCCCCCTCTCTCGCCTCGCGATGCCGACGCAGGCAGCGTCTGCTACCGAGTTTCTTGTTTCCCGTATATATGGCACTGGATTTTGACCTACAAGGTAGTGCCTGTGTGCGATTTCTCCTGTGCGTGATTAAACAATGAAAATTCACAGCGTACATGTAAAATTAAAGTGAGCTGCAAGTCACCATAACTCTCATCCACCCTTTAGTATAAACGCGCACGATCTCACGTCGTTGGTGATGTACTGGGCAGAATTCACGGTTTACCGATGAACCTCCGCAGCTTCGCCCACTCATCATCATTCACCCCGTGGATATGCTGTGATTTTTTTGGAGGTCTCCCGACCTGCCAGAGCCATCTGCCGTGCACCCAACGGACCTGAACCTTGGAGAAGAAGCAGCGCCTGCGGCTGAGCCCGGCTGTCCTGCTGATACGAGGGTGCAGCGAGAGCTGCACGTGGCCAGTCTACCAGACAGGTCCCCCGTCCCGGCGGCTGTTAGGGGCGAAGCTCCTTAGGGCATAGGATAGTCCCTCGCCGTTGTCGTAGCCACCTCGAGGTCTCAGAATGATCACGAGATGGCGCTGCAGTGCTGCGGCGCGGCGCGCCGGGAGGCTCGCGCTCGCCCTCGGCGCATGCCTCCCGGCGCGCGAGCTCTCTCACTCTTCCATCTGCTGTCTTGTGAGAGAGAGAGAGAGAGCGAAAGGCGCGCGCTGACTATGGAAACGCTCTTTCTTCGATGAACGCTCTACCAGCTCGCAAAGAAGGAGAACGCGCCCTCACCTGCGAGAGACAACGTTGACGCAGACAGCATCTTCTAGCGAGTTTCTTGATTGAAAAATACCGACTGCTCGCGCTGGAGAACCGTTCACCGGCCACCCATATACAGGGTGTCTCAGCTATCTTTAGCCAGTGTTTAAAAATATGCCGATGCACCCTAAGACAACGCGGCCAAGTGCATTTTTCTTACTATCGTATGGAGTGAGTCAGACTATCTTTTGTGTTCCACTTAATTGGTTAATTAGGCGAGATTAATTAATTAACTTCGGAAGCAACAAAGTTAGGTGAATAGTTCCTATGTATAACTTGTAGAGTGGTCTGTCAAAAGCCCAATTAAAAAAATTACAGCATATCCACGCAGTGAATGATGATGAGTGGGCGAAGCTCGGGAGGTTCATCGTAGATCGTGCCGAGTTCCGGATTAATTTAGTTGACGCGCACGCTACGAATCCTCATGGTTCAACTATGCACAAGTGAAATCTCCCACCGGCACTTCATTGCAAGTCAAGATCAAGTGCCTATATATATGGGTTGCCGGTGAACGCTTCTCCAACGCGAGCAGTCGGTATTTCTCAATCAAGAAACTCGCTAGGAGACGCTGCCTGCGCCAACGTTGTCTCTCGCGGGTGAGGGCGCGTTCTCCTTCTTTGCGAGCTGGTACAGCGTTCCTCTAAGAAAGAGCGTTTGATTGTGGTTGTGGTTCGGTTAGGAAGGGACGCTAATTTCTGCAGCCCATGTAGGGAGCACGGCTAAGCGTCCGTGGGGGTGGGGGAAAGGGAGTGAAAGTGATAGAGAGGAGAGAAAGGCCGTAATGGAGGGCTCCGGAAATTCAGACCACCTGGGGTTCTTTAACGTGCACTGACAACGCACAGTACACGGGCCTCTGGCATTTTCGCCTCCATCGAAAATGCGACCGCCGCGGCCGGGATCGAACCCGCGTATTTTGGGCGGCAGCCGAGTACCGTAACCACTACACCACCGCGGCGGACAAGCGTTTCCATAGCCAACGCGTGCCTTTCGCTCTCTCTCTCTCTCACACAAGACAGCATAGGCACGCGCCGGGAGAGAGAGAGGCACGCGCCGGGAAGCACGCACCGAGGGCGAGCGCGTGCCTCCCGGCACGCGGGTGGTTACTACATACATACATACAGGTGACGAACGACCCACGCCTTAAGGAGCTTCGCGCCTAAAAGTTTCCAACTTTCTATCTATTCATAATTAGTGTTTCCCAACTTGCTGCAGATGCCCGCGAAATGCAAAAAATACCACGTGATAGAGCGGCTTGCGCGCCGCGATTGCAGTGCTCTCAAACTTTCCGCGTACGAACTAACACCGCATTTAGTCGGGCGTACCGCCGATTAAAAACGACAGGGCTGTGAAAAAGGCGGTGGTCGTCCGATATAAATCAGGAAGCGTCATCGCTAGCGCTGCACGCGTCCCGTCAATCGCTTTACGCAGCGCTAGCGACGACGGTTGCAGATCGGACGACCACCGCCTTTTAGGGGCGAAGCTCCTTAAGGCGTGGGTCGTTCGTCGCCTGTATGTATGTATGTAGTAACCACCTGCGTGCCGGGAGGCACGCGCTCGCCCTCAGCGTGTGCTTCCCGGCGCGTGCCTCTGCTGTCTTGTGAGAGAGAGGGAGAGAGCGAAAGGCACGCGTTGGCTATGGAAACGCTTGTCCGCCGCGGTGGTGTAGTGGTTGCGGTACTCGGCTGCCACCCAAAATACGCGGGTTCGTTCCCGGCCGCGGCGGTCGCATTTTCGATGGAGGCGAAAATGCCAGAGGCTCGTGTACTGTGCGTTGTCAGTGCACGTTAAAGGGGTCGTGAAAAGAATTTGGAGATGCCGGTTTGTAATTTTCGCTGCTTCAATACGCATTCGACAAGCCGATTCCGAAATATTTCGGCGAAATATTCAGTGCACATTTAACAACGCCCGTTTACAGTCTCAGCTTTCTTGCGCTCCCGAAACGACTATGCCACACTACCGGCCGGTGTGGTACTATTTGGTGACGTTGAGTTAAGATACTTTTAAGTTCAAAGGCACAGTGAACTCGCGTTTCCTCTAAAGGAATCGATTTACTTGAAATCTAGAAAGAAAGAAAATACTTAGAAACCATGAGGTGCCACCATTCGGAAGAAAAGCGGCAGCACGTTTTGTTTTCACATGGCCTCCGAGGGCGCGCCAATCTCGGAGGTATGACGGCTACTAAGATGACGTCATCTGCAGAGTTGAGGGGAACGCGCGCAGTGAAACTGAAACCGCGTTTTTTATCGCTCTAAATCAACGCACACGGTGCAACGGAACAATGCATATTGTTGATTGGAGGGTCAGGATCCCGAATACACACTTAGTACAAAATGTTCAGAAAACGTTTCACGACCCCTTTAAAGAACCCCAGGTGGTCTGAATTTCCGGAGCCCTCCATTACGGCCTTTCTCTCCTCTCTATCTCTTTCACTCCCTTTCCCCCACCCCCCACGGACGCTTAGCCGTGCTCCCTACATGGGCTGCAGAAATTAGCGTCCTTTCCTAACCGAACCACAACCACAATCAAACGCTCTTTCTTAGAGGAACGCTGTACCAGCTCCCAAAGAAGGAGAACGCGCCCTCACCCGCGAGAGACAACGTTGGCGCAGGCAGCGTCTCCTAGCGAGTTTCTTGACTGAGAAATGCCGACTGTTCGCGTTGGAGAAGCGTTCACCGGCAACCCATATACAGGGTGTTTTTTTTAGCTGCAACACATTTTTAAAATTAGAAAAACATAAATCGCAGGAATGTCTTTGTGTACCATTCGAGTGTACAGGTTGGCGGCCTCTAGATACAGGACAATTACCGCACTTGTATGCATAATTAGCGAAATTACGCTAATTAACTTTTTAATTATCAGCAATTGGTGGCTATAGTAAATGAGTACTTTGGAGCCCGTCCTTGACACTATCTATCCCAACGATCAAATTTAGAATAGCGGAGTGCATGTCGGAGCTACGCGAACAATTAATACCCCTCGGCAGGCTCCTTGAAACCGAAATCGGCCGGAACAAGAGCGTCTGTGACGTCGATGTCACCGCCCCCACGGCTTTCGTCACTCGCCAGCGGCCACCAACGCCGCAGATAAGAAGGAGATAACGCAAGCTGCTTGCGCGGCCAGAGCGGCGGGGGCCACGGGCGAGAGGCGAGTGACGAAAGCCGTGGGGGCGGCGACATCGACGTCACAGGCGCTCTTTTCCCGGCCGATTTCGGTTTCAAGGAGCCTGCCACGGGGAACTTATTCTTCGCGTAGCTCCGACATACACTCCGCTATTCAAAATTTGATCGTTGGGATAGGTAGTGTCAAGGACGGGCTCCAAAGTACTCATTTACTATAGCCACCAATTACTGATAATTAAAAAGTTAATTAGCATAATTCCGCTAATTATGCATACAAGTACGGTAATTGTCTGTATCTAGAGGCCGCCAACCCGTACACTCGAATGGTACACAAGACATTCCCGCGATTTTTGTTTTTCTAATTTTAAAAATATGTTGCAGCTAAAAAAAACACCCTGTATATAGGCACTGGATCTTGACTTGCAATGAAGTGCCGGTGGGAGATTTCACTTGTGCATAGTTGAACCATGAGGATTCGTAGCGTGCGCGTTAACTAAATTAATCCGGAACTCGGCACGATCTACGATGAACCTCCGGAGCTTCGCCCACTCATCATCATTCACTCCGTGGATAAGCTGTAATTTTTTTCACAGCCCTGTCGCTTTTAATCGGCGGTACGCCCGGCTAAATGCGGTGTTAGTTCGTACGCGGAAAGTTTGAGAGCACTGAAATCGCGGCGCGCAAGCCGCTCTATCACGTGCTATTTTTTTTTGTATTTCGCGGGCATCTGCAGCAAGCTGGAAAACACTAATTATGAATAGATAGAAAGTTGGAAACTTTTTAACTGGGCATTTGACAGACCCCTCTACAAGTTTTCCATAGGAATTATTTGCCTAACTTTGTTGCTTCCGAAGTTAATTAATATCCCCTAATTAACCAATTAAGTGGAACAAAAAATAGTCTGACTCAATGCATACGACAGTAAGAAAATGCATTTGGTCGCGTTGTCTTAGGATGCATCGGCATATCTAGCTAAAGATAGCTGGGACACCCTGTATGCCCAGTTAAAAATTACAACAGAATTCCACGACAAAAATTGTGACGTTTTGTCGCATTTTGGGACGTGTTGTCTGTCGCACAATTGTGTTGTGTCGCACATTTCAATTGTGTGTCGCGCAGTTCAGTCGTGTGTCGCGCAGTTCAGTCGTGTGTCGTGCAGTTCAATTGTGTGTTGCGCAATCCAGTCGCGTGTCGCGCAGCTCAGTCGTGTGTCGCGCAGCTCAGTCGTGTGTCGCGCAGTTCAGTCGTGTGTTGCGCAATCCAGTCGTGTGTCGCGCAGTTCAGTCGTGTGTCGCGCAGTTCAGTCGTGTGTTGCGCAATCCAGTCGTGTGTCGCACAGTTCAGTCGTGGGTCGCGCAGTTCAGTCGTGTGTCGCGCAATTGAATTGTGTGTCGCGCAGTTCAGTCGTGTGTTGTGCAATCCAGTCGTGTGTCACGCAGCTCAGTCGTGTGTCGCACAGTTCAGTCGTGTGTCGCGCAATTGAGTTGTGTGTCGCGCAGTTCAGTCGTGTATCGCACAGTTCAATTGTGTGTCGTGCAATCGTGTCGCGCAGTTCAATTGTGTGTCGCACAGTTCAACTGTGTCGCGCAGGTGAGTCGTCTATTGTGCAATCCACTCTTGTGTCGCGCAGTCCAGCTATCTGTTGCACAGTCTCGTCTCATGTCATGCAGCCCAATTGTCTGCCATGCAGTCATCATCCCTTGTGGTGCTACAGCCTCATGATCACATTAATGCTACATCATTAGCTGGGCGGCCTGTATTAATATGGCCCCTCTGAAACTCAGCTCCTCGGCAGTGAAAACAGCAGCACTGCAAATTTGGTGTGGCACTTGCTCAACAATAATTTACTCTTTTGTGGTAGGCAATGCACATGGTTTCAGAACTGCATGCACAAAGCAATTGAAGCCAGTTACAATTCGATAACACTGCATGCTGTAAAATATATGGGGTGAAAGCACTGAAGTTGACAGCTAAAGGTCATTTACTAACTGTCGTAATGAAGAAGGGTGCTGCTTTGAAAAGGTGTTTAGTGTCTCATGCTACATTCAGCTAGTCAATGCTCTTAGGTTCTGTATCTGCCTACAGTAGTGGAGCAATGAAAAGTTTATTGCTGCTGCACTAGCATATGACTCTATATAGATAGTGCCTAGGCTAGTGACTGAATTTTTTAAAATACACTTATGCCGCCTTTTAGTACCATGCAATCAAGTTGACAAGTACTCATTTTTATACGAATGATGATTTTAATCTTCAACACTGAAATTAGCACAAAATTAATGCATATGCATACAGGCTTTAGGAGAAAACAGTGTCCATTGCAAAGCATTCAGTTTTCCTATTGCTGTAAAAACAGCCTCTACATGACACCTTAGCTCGTTAAACAGCACAACCTGACACATCTTTGGACTAGGTATCACTGCAGGCGCTTGTGGCTCTTCTGGTGGTTAGGCAAGGGCAATTCTTCACTTTCAAAGAACAGTGAGAAAACGAGCCTGCAAATGTAAAAAGCGAGCATAAGACAACTCTTCAAAGGAAAGGAGGCACCGCAAAAGATAAAAGATGCATCGCACCAAATGAGTGGGTGGGCATTGGTGTCAGAGAGCAGATAATCACAAGTTGTATAACATAAGAGAACAGCCCCTCATTATCCTACCAATGCTTCATGTCCTCGCTTGCTGGCATTCTAAACAAACATAAAAATCAAATAACCAGCAATCATATTGTTCAGTCGTGGTGCATGACAGCAGCACATTATCCATCAGCGAAGCGACATTCTGTCTCTTTCACGGTGTCTCAACGGAAAATGCCAGTGCTTTCACATTTTGGTGGAATGTGGGCTGTTTTTTGTCAAACATAACGCACGGAGCCGGAAAGAAGCCAAGGAAAATATTGGTAGTTCAATTTTTCCATGGAATTATACTAATTATAATGTCAAATAAAATAAAGCTCTTTAGACATAGGTGACTAGGTTGATACGATATTCATTGATTTGGCCAAGGCTTTCGACACTGTATCACACCCTAAACTATAGCACAAATTGTTTGTTATACTAAAGAATGCATCACTGGTTGGCTGGATATCCGACTTTCTTTTGCAGCGCTCGCAATATGTGCGCTTCAACTCTACTAACTCGCCTTCGATGCCGGTTTCATCAGGAGTTCCTCAGGGTTCTGTGCTAGGACCCCTCTTATTCCTGCTTTATATTAATGACCTCCCCTTGCACACTTCTGTGAAAATACGCCTTTTCGCAGATGACTGCGTCCTGTATCATACTGTTAAATCTCCACTGGATCATGCCATTCTTAACAATTCATTTTCTCATTTTTGTAGCTGGGCCAAATCATGGCAAATGATATTAACTTCTCCAAGACGGTCATTATGTCATTTACCAGACGTTCATGCCCGTTGACTTTTGACTACGGTTTTAACAATGTCAGTTTGTGCAGGGTGTCCGAATTTAAGTACCTTGGTATTCCTTATGACGCATAATTTACCATGGTCTAAACATATTGATCTCACTTGCAACAAAGCCCTTAAAAGTTTAGGTTATTTACATCGTACACTTCGTCTTGCTCCTCAGGAAACCAAACTGCTTACCTACAAAACTTATCCGTCCCATTCTCGAATATGGTACTGTGGTTTGGAACCCCCATAAGAAACGTGATATCAAGAAACTAGAATCCGTTCAAAAAAGAGCTGTGCGCTTTGTATGCAAGAGATATGACAGGGATTTTTCTCCAACGAATTTCCTTCCACAGCTTGGTCTCACTACACTTGCGAAGCGTCGCCATGTTGAATGCCTAAAATTTGTGCACAATTTAATCAATTCTTCTCGCTTCGGCACTTTACAATCATATCTGAAGTTTTCCAGATCTTTGTCCACGAGGAGTGACCATGCCCTTAACATTGCAACTTTTTTCACCCACACTGACATGTTCAAATACAGCTTTTTCCCTTCAACTATAGAAGCCTGGAATTTGCTGCCCGGAAGTGTTCGTTCTCTACCACTTCAAGAATTTCTGGAAGCCTGTTCATGAATGTTGATTTGTTGTTGTTGTTGTTTTCTTCTTTTCCCGCTCCTGCAATAGCCTCATTGAGGCTGCAGTATGTAAAAATAAAATAAAATAAAAAGTGGACAAAACAGAAAAAGGTCAAATCGTCAAGGGCAATTTATTGTATCAACAAACTAAGTGTGCAACATTTGCACGACTTCGTGCTCACTTTACACTGACACCACCTTCACAGGAAAAAGTGCTGGATATACTTGTGTCATTCCTTTCTAACTAGCACAGATGGACAGCATTGTGATCAGGCTGTATGAGACAGCATCTTATTCCACAGAGGCACATCGCCACATCGTGGCATCAATGCAGACTCTGTGTCCCAGATGCATACACACCAATCATTAAGGCCACTGCTGTTATGCCACCAAGACTCTAAACTTTAAACTCAAAATTGAATGCAGGCTTATGTTCTCTGCCACTCAAGCAACAAGCGCAAAGCTGCTTGGGTTAAAGGGCCCCTAAACCACCTAGAGGTCGAAATTTAGTTGTGGCGTTGCTTTTGTGCCGGTGTCCGCAACAAACACGTAGCCGCAAGAATTTTTCGAAACGGTGCCGAAATAGCCGAGTTACACCCGTTTGATTATTAAAACGCGGCGCTTGCTTGTTTCACTCTCTCCTGCGCCCGCCGGCCGCTTGCCAGTGCCACCTCCTCACCGAGTGCTCCTCCGAATGTCACGTGACATACATCGCCGATGACGCGCATCCGGTTGACGTGCCTCCGCCGTGCTCCCGCGTTCGCGCAAATGTCTCGTTGGTGCTGTTCCAACGCTCTCTGTTAGCGCTATCCGTCGTGTTCTGAGAGTTGCAGCAGTTTCTAGTCGGCTGTACCTCACTTGCACTTGCGTAGCGTAGCGCATTTACGAATTCACACGCGAACACCACACGAACGACACATGACGAGGAAAACAAACAGGCAGGGAGCGCGTGCATTTGCTAGCAGACTAACCGGAAGTCGTCGTCCTCCTTCGACCAATAAGCGGAGCTCGGACTCTTTTGACGTCACCAAAAACCACAATGTCGTCACGGCTAACTTTGGCATGCCGGAACTGGCCGGAGAGGCGCACGGGATTGTTTTTCGAGTTTGTGGCGCGCCCGCGGCGCGTAGCGCTGCCGCGTTTGACATCGTTCATCGTGACGGCATTTTCAACTTGATGCGCGTGCTAACTGGAAATGTTCAAAAAAATGTCGGGGGTGGTTTAGGGGCCCTTTAAGAGAAACTGTCAAGTAACTCCCAGTAATCCATGGTTCAGCTTGCAAACATGTCACTATTTGGTAATGCATACCGTATAAACCGGAATATAAGTCAAGATATTATCAATAAAACAACGAGCTAACGTCACCCCTCGTCTTATATGGCGGTGTTTAGCCGACAGTGCGTCGCCATCTGGCAACATGTGGCGTGCATGTGTGTCAAAAGCCACACATGACCATATCCACATACAAATCCAGTATGAAGCTTTAGGAAGCTTTTTTTAGTGTTCCTGCTTTTTTGCGTGTGTGTTCGTGCTGTGCTTCCGATCTGTTCCCGAGTTTTCCGCTCCGACTGACGTCACATTTGATTTTTATAGTGTTCTCTTTTCTTCATTCATTGAATATGAGTAGAGCGG
>CM023481.1:55682296-55909364 GCA_013339685.2 Hyalomma asiaticum
AACAACGCTTTTCCGTAGTGCTATAGAACCCTGTCGCATTGGTTCAAATTTCTGTTGCCACAATTGGATGCATGCTAAGGCAAGAAGGTTCTGTTGCACCACAACACATTTCTGTATTGCTGCAGTATTCTGTTGCATTACCTTGGGAACACTTCTGTTGTCACAATTGGAAGCATTCTAAGACAGGAATTTCCCTGTTGTTGCACAAGACATTTCTGTAGTACTAAGAAAGGCTGTCGCATAAGATCAACAGATTTGTGTTGTGCTACAAAGTTCTGTCGCATTGCTTAGGAACATTCCTGTTGTAATGACTGAGTGCCTGTTGGGACAACACATTTTTGTGCAGTACTACTAACATTTGTTGTGCTACTTCAGCTCTCTGTTGTAGCAACACACATGACAGAATTAACTTGTGTTGTCACTACAGAAATATCTGCTCTGCAACAGAAAATTCTATCGCAGCGTCAGGAATGTGTAGTAACTGTGGAAAAGTGCTTGTTGCGACAACACATTTTTGTGCAGTACTACTGACATTTGTTGTGCTACTTCAGCTCTTTGTTGTAACAACACACATATGACAGAATTAACTTGTGTTGTCACTACAGAAATATCTGCTCTGCAACAGAAAAGTCTATCGCAGCGTCAGGAATGTGTAGTAACTACAGAAAAATCTTGTTGTGACAACAGAAATTTCTGTAGTACTCAAGGCAAGTTCTGTTGTGATTTTCAACTGGGATGTATATAGGCAACTGGATCTTGACTTGCAATGAAGTGCCGGTGGGAGATTTCACTTGTGCGTAGTTGAACCATAAGGATTCGCAGCGTGCGCGTTAACTAAATTAATCCGGAACTCGGCACGATCTACAACGTGGGAGCGCAGGAATCTCATAAAGACCAGGAGCATAAATGACATCGCGTGTGTGACATGCATGAGTGGGAAATGTGGGGCATGAGTGGGACCAACGAAGAAAACACGGCTCCAGTATGAAAACGGAAAATCACGGCTCGCGAATAAAAAAAATTCTTATATCTATACACACACAGTATTTGTCACGTCTTTGATGATGTACTGGGCAAGATTCACGGAAGATTCACGGTTTTTACCGATGAACATCCGGAGCTTCGCCCACTCATCATCATTCACTCCGTGGATTTTTTTTTTTAGCCAGAGTGGCGCGCGGTACCGCCCACTAGCCATGGCCCCACAATTTAGCTTCCCGGTGAGGGAGAACTGTTTCTTG
Source organism: Hyalomma asiaticum (assembly GCA_013339685.2). Lineage (NCBI taxonomy): Eukaryota > Metazoa > Arthropoda > Arachnida > Ixodida > Ixodidae > Hyalomma > Hyalomma asiaticum. The sequence goes on from CM023481.1 coordinate 55,683,538, forward strand.
TTTAATGTGCCTGACGGCGACGTGTCGACTGATGACCTCATTGACGCGATTGAGCTTACCGCGGGAGATGATAGTGTATTGGTGCTCCAACACATGGGGGGTTCCAAATTTCTAGTCTGCACGATAAACGCGAACCAGGCAACCAAACTCACGGTGGCCGAGGGCTTTAGGCTGAACCACGAGAAGGTGGCGGTGGAAGCTGTCGGCCCACCTGTCACGTATGTGAACGTATATCGTCTGCCTGCATATCTCCCGGACGACGTTCTGACAAATGCCCTACAACAGTACGGCAAAGTTAAGAGTGTTACTTTTGCCACGGTAGCCACCAGGCAAAATAAACTCAACGGCGTAAGGGTAAAGATGGAAATGAGCAAGCCGGTGCCGAACTTTACTACCATTCAGGGCCACAGGGTCATGTGCGAATACCGCGGCATGCGCCGGGTGTGTGTTCGGTGCGGCGACGACGGCCACATGGCCTCCGTGTGCACGAGACGTACTGCAAGCGCTGCGGTGTTTTCGGCGACGATACGGAGGGATGTGTCGAAGAGTGTAAGCGTTGCGGCGGCCACCACGCTACGCGGGATTGTTTCCGCCGCAGACCTTACGTTGCGCACGTGGCTTCCCGTCCGCGAGCGACCCACCCCCCAACAGCAACCAGAGCAGCGACCCGGCCTTATCTGAGGCGTCGGCGTCTACGTCGGGCCTGCAGGTCCTGAAGCCAAAGTCCCCGCTCCTGACGAAAAAAAAGGACACCCAACTATTGGGACGCCAACAAGACCGAGACGATGCTAGGAGTGCAGCGACGTCGTCGTTAACACACCAAGGCGACCAGAGAGATGGTTCCGAGGACACGGCCAGCGTCACCTCCGATAGCGACCCCTTAGCTATATGCACTTCGGAGTCTAGCTGAGCTGAACCGTCTCCAAATTCGTCTCCCTCGCCCGGCAGCCCTCCCCCGCGAGGAGACCTGAAGCCTTAACGCCTACTTGCAGTCGTCTTCTTGTTCTCACCTCCCGCCCCCTCCTTTTTAAAGACGATAGTCTTTGTTGGGATACTTCAACGCAGAAATTTTGGTCTGTCTGTGTGTGTGTGTGTGTCTGTCCTGCTGCGAAAGGTGAACCCCTTCCTCAACGACCACCCAGCTTGAAGTGGTAGCTACCTTCATACTTCTGAACACAGTCGGCCAAAAAGCACATATTACGCATATCTGAGGCGCAACATCAATACGTAAGTATTAGACGGTGTGTTCCTTTAGTAGAAAATACATAGATGCATAATTCTAAAGACCATAGTGCTTGTTAGGATGCGCAAAAGCGCACGTTTCCTACGCAGTTCTGCGTACTAGGCAAGCTTCTTGCGTTTCCCGAAACCATGGCCAGATGGCGCCCTTATCTCACGCTCGTGCCGTACGGGTAGCACAAGGAAGCGAACGGCCGCCCGCTGCTCCGGCCGGTCCCTTTCTCTCCTCGCGTCTCTTCGTTTTCCCTCTCGCTTGCGCAACTCCTCGGGGAAATAGAAACACGCGAACCGGGACTCATGTAGCACGGCCGGTAGAAGGCTATCGTCTTTCGACGACATTTGCAGCGAAGCACGGAGATACGCGGCCAATTTTTAGGGGCGAAGCTCCTCTTAGTCTAACCTTGTCACGCGTCACGCGTAACCGGCAGTATCTCCCGAACAGTATAATAGATGGCGCTGTCTCATAGAAGTACATACAAACTATAGTTGAGTGATGATATTCTAGATGGCGCTGTACGCAATCTGTGTCGTCATCACCATTTCTCGTCTCATTTCCTAGATGGCGTTGGCTGTGGAGTGCCGCTACTCTCCGATTGGCTGCTGCGCGGGCTGTGCCTGGGTGCGCGGGAAACGAGTGCCTCTCTCAGTCTCCTGTATCGTCGCCGTTCCACGACGACGCCCGCCCGGCCCATCGACGGAGACCGATTTGGCGCTACAGCTGCGGCGGCATCGTAGCTACCCCGCACCGTCTCGGGATCCGCCAGGCGCCGCGCTCGATTCGCCGCCGCTTCTCGGGCTCGCCTTTCGGGGTCCGCTGCTCGGAGTGCAGGTTGCGCCGCGGCGTCATTGGCGCGCACCGTCTCGGGATTCGCCGGGTGCCGCGCTCGCTTCGCCGCTGCTTCTCGGGCTCGCACCGCGGGATCCTGGGGACGAGCACGAGCCGCCGCGGCCCTCCGCGCCCGCCGCTCCTCTTCGTCCATGCCCCACCGACGATCCGACACCCATAACTTCCGGAGCTTCGCCCACCTCACCATCATTCACCTCGTGGATATGCTGTGATTTTTTTTGTTATGGTTCGTATCGCCTTGGGAACTGACCCCATCAACGCTTTCCCCTGCTTATCGCGTCTGTGCCCACAGCAAGGGACGCCCCCCCTCTCTGTCACCCAATGCTTGGATGATAAGGCCTGGCCAGCTGCCTTTGCTATCTCGCCGATCGCCTGAGCGGCGTTTGCGCTTGACCGCCTTTCGGGTACCGGGCGAAGGGGAAAGGTATAAGCAGTGCTATCCTCACCCCACCGCAACCAGGTCGGCACACTGCTCCTCCTTTACTCGGATGGTCTTGCATCAAGGACTCCCAGTACGCGCCCACCCCCCTCCCCCCTTGCCCTTTTGTGCAAGCACTCCTGAAGACCTCTCGCTGTCCACTCTGTAGGGTTCCCCCGTCCGTCGCCCTCCACCCCCCCTGCACCCTCTCCCTTTCTTACTTCCACAACCCGAGCAGCGGTTGATGCCAACTTTTAAGTTCGCAACGTGGAATATCCGCAGTTTTCGTGACAAGTCTAAGCAAAGGGACATTTTTGTCGTTCGCCCAGGCTCAAGGCATCGACGTCCTCTTTATGCAGGAGGCAAAATTCAGGTCCCCATTAGACGTGGTCGCGTTTCGGCGCGACTTCCGCGTGGACGCGTTCTTTTCCTTAACTAACTTCAGACCTCGCGGAGTGGGCGTCATCTTTGTCTCCGGCCGTTTCCGCCAGAAATCTCACTGCACCTTTGGGGCCGACGGGCGTATGATAATGCTCGACGTCTACATAGAGGGCAAGAGAGTGTGCTTTATTAACTTATACGCCCCCCTTACGCGGTCGGACATGAACAGATTTTTCAGAGATGTGCACCGACTCTTGCTGGAGCCCCTTCCACACGTCCTGCTCGGCGACTTTAACTGCGTTGTGGACTCGCAGTGCGTTGTCAGGGGACCCGGTCAGGGCGGTTCGACTTACCAAGCCAAGGAGCTGGTTAAGATCCTCCGACACCTGAGCCTCACGGATGTCTGGGTGCACTTACACAATGATCACTTCGCCCCGACTAGAATTCGAAACACCACTGCGAGCAGGGTCGACCGCACGTACTTAGCGGACTACCTGCTCGCCTCCGTGGTAGAATGCGAGGTTGTCAACCTGCCGGCAACCTCTCAGGGAAATCTGACCACCTTCCATTGGCAACAATGGTGAGAGGCTCCCCAGGCTTTATCAGCCGCAACCTCGGCTGGCGACTCGACCCCTCCCTGCTACACGACGAGGTCTGCGTCCAGCGGGTCAGAGACCACATCCTGAAGTCCTTGGAGAACGTGCCCTCATTAACCACGCATGTATGGAACACCCGGAAAGAAGGCGGGAAGAAGCTCCTTCAGGAGGAAGGCAGGAGCAGAGAGCGACGACTCTCGGGCCAAATGGGAGAAATCTTACGCAGAATGCGGATCGTGAAGGAGGCTGAGTCACTCACTTCCTGTACAAGAGAGTACCTCGAAACTCTTCAGGCAACCTACACTCACCTGCTGCAACTCAAGACACGGAGGCCTGCAAAGGAGCCCGACCCGCCAGACTCTTCTACCGACCCAGGTTTAATAGACGTGTACGGGAATGGTGGCGTGAAAATTATGGAGGCGAAGCGACTGGACGGATCAACCACCTCAGACCCTGGAGAAATAGCAGCCATTTTCCGCGAATATATCTCGATGCAGTTTCATGAATCCGACTCGGCCGAAGAAAACCCAAACAGGAGGCAGATCAGTGAGGTTTGTTAAGACCTCCATCGCCCAGGCGAGGAGGAGCTCCCCGACCTATGCTTTGAAGCCTCAATGGAGAAATTGCGCAGTGCTATCCGGAACATGCCATCAAACTCAGCCCCAGGATCAGACGGCCTCTCAGCAGGTTTTTGTGCCACCTTTCTAGATACCCTGGGTGAAACTCTGCTGTCACTGGTGAACGTGGTCCTCAAGCAGCACAAGAAGCCGGACTCCTTCATGATATGGCAGGTTGTGCTGCTCCTCAGGGAGCCTTCGAGAATTTTGGAACACCTTTAACTGCTACGCTGAAGTGTCAGGGGCGAAAATAAATGAGGGGAAGAGCAAGGCGCTGCTGTTCGGCTCCTTCCCCAGAGAGTCGTTAGGGGAAATCCAGACGGTTTCGATGGTGAAGGTGCTGGGCATCTAGTTCACGTGTGACGGCGTCGCGGAGGCAACGTGGCAGAGAGCTCTGGAGAGGGCCCACCTGGTGGCAACCCGTATCCAGCACCTTGACCTCACACTCGGAGAGAAGGCCCTGGCGGTCAAAACAAGCGTATGTGCCTTCGCAAACTACGTCTGCCAAGTCGCTATCATGCCATCGAAAACGGCAAGCCAGCTGAACAAGATTATCAATACGCTCCTTTGGGATGGCAAACCCGCGCCGGTAAAACGGAACCTCCTGCAGGCGCGGCAGAGCGAGGGAGGCTTGGGGCTTCCTCACGTCATGACAATAGGTAGTATCCTCGCTTTGAAAACGGTCCGGGTCCTTTATCAGGCGAGCGACTTCTTCGGGAAGGGCCTCCTGCTGTACTGGTGTAGCACAACACCAAGTGCCTCGATGCGGACAGGCACAGTGGCCCGGTGGCAGAATTCCCTTCCGCGTTTTACAAGATGACGGAGAACACCAAGCGCATGCTTGATAAGGACGCCTCCTTCTGTGATATCGACAGAGACCCGCCTGCGTACATCGCGGAAACTCTAACGCGCTGTCAGCTCTCACCGGAGGAATGCGGAAAAACAGCATCCTGGTAGCGGTCAAAAGCGAAGCTCAGTCGCGGCCTCCCCAGGGGGGTTCACGTCTTCATGTGGAAAAAGAATTGGTCCGGTTCGGCATAGTTTCTTGCGTTCGCTGCCCGAATTGCCGTGCGGAAGAAACGACGGCGCACGCGCTCCAAGATTGTGCCGCAGCGAAACCCGTGAGGCGTTTAGTAGCCAAAGACTTCAGTATAAGGCCCCCCCCCCCCAGCTCTTGGACAGAGCAGAGGTGCTTTCGCCAGGCTGGTGGTTGCCTGCACACTTTTCGTAATCTGGAAATGGCGGTGCCTGGCGGTGGCGAGAAACACTTCAGTAAGAGCTGCCTACCCCGCGATTTCCCGGATCAGACGGTTGCTCTGGGGTTTAACTCGGGAACTCGTGGCCTCCGGGGAGGAAATGTTTCTCTGCCGCGGGCACACAAGGTTTTTCGTATTTAAGGATGGGCACATTCACCGCCCCCGTTATCCCTTACTAACCTACTAACCCCCCTCCCCCCGCCGGTGACATCCTGCACTAAAATGAATCTCTGAGGTGTTCTTTGTAATCAGCAGTGTCCGTGACATACCTATCGATCGGCGTGTTTTAGATGCGAAGCAGCTCTTTGGCTAGCCTGTGTAACGCTGTCCGTCCGTGTCTCCCTGCCGCTCCCCTCGCCGCAGGTGTTGGAGCGGTGCGAAGTAGGTCACGCCCCCCTCGCAGTGCACGGTGACGTCACTCTCTCCTTCGCCTGCCGCACGCTCGCCGCGTGTCACCTCTCTCTCGCTTCACCCTCTCAACCGCTGGCTACGCTCGAGCGCACATCGAGTGAACACTCTTTCGTCTCGTTTATCTGCGATGGAGAGGACGCCGGAAGACGACGCTCCATCGCCCGCCGAAACGTGCGCCGAAGCGATTTGGCCTAACCCGGCCGTCGCCGGCGTTGCGAGGGTTAGCGAAGCAAATCGCGTTCGCGAATGGCGACGTCGCGCCTGCAAAACTGACGAGGCGCAAGCCAGGGAACCCGAACGCAAGCGTCGGCAGTGGAAGACCAACGACACCGACGAGGCGCGAGTCAAGAACGCCGATCGCGTTCGAGAATAGAGACGGCGCGCGGGTAACACCGACGAGACGCGAGCCAAGGAAGCCGAGCGCAAGCGTCTTCAACGCGTCCCGCCTCCCGTGTCTTTGCGTTTCAAACAAACGTTTACTCGAGTAAACGCTACACCGAGTTTCGCTTCAAACCGTTCTTCCAGCACCCGCGTCGACGCCCGTTTCAACCGGGTCAACGCCGTGCGCACCGCTGCTGCTTCGCATCCCATCAGGGTTCCCTTCGGGGAGATGGTCTATTTATTTAAATGCGAAGCATTTCTTAGCGAACTTCGGCGACATTGAGCGTATCTATCTATCTATCTATCTATCTATCTATCTATCTATCTATCTATCTATCTATCTATCTATCTATCTATCTATCTATCTATCTAGCCGCCTACGATTTTGTGCTCTCCTGGCCGTTTCGCTAATGGGACGTTTACGGAAATTGGTCTGTCACAACATGACTACATGACGAACGTAAAGGACAGGTCATATCATGAAAATCATGATATGCATGTCATGAGTGGCATGATTTACATGCCACGGTCTTAGTGCTCTCATGGCCGTTCCGTTAATGGGATGTCTTCGAAAATTGGTATGCCACAACATGACTGCATGACGAACATGACTGACAGGTCACAATATGAAAATCATGATATGCATGTCATGAGCGACATGATTTACATGCCACGCGTTTCGTGAACAGGATGTATACGAAAATTGGCATGCCACAACATTACTGCATCAAGAACGTAAATGACAGGTCATAACATGAAAATCATGACATGCATGTCATGAGCGACATGATTTACATGACACGGTCTTGGTGCTCTCTTGGGCGTTTCGTTAGTGGGATGTATAGGAAAATTGGTATGCAACAACATGACTGCATGACGAACATAAATTACACGTCATAACATGAAAAGCATGAAATGTATGTCATATGACATATGGGTTGCATGATTTACATGCCACGCGTTTCGTTAATGGGATGTATACCAAAATTGCTATGGCACAACACGACAGCATGAGTATCATAAATGACAGGTCGTAACATGAAAATTATGATATGCATGTCACGGGTTTCATGCTATATGTCATGACCAGCATGACTTACATGCTACGGTCCTGGCGCTACACTGCCGTTTCGTTAATGGGATGTACAGAAAAATTGCTTTGGCACAACATGACTGCATGACGATCGTAAATGACAGGCCATAACATGAAAATCGTGACACGCATGTCATGAGCGGCATGATCTACATGCCACTCGTTTCGTAATGGGATGTATACCAAAATTGTTGTGGCACAACACGACTGCATGACGAACGTAAATAACGAGTCATAACGTTACAATCAAGACATGCGTGTATAAGCGTCATGGTTTACATGACACGGTCATGGGGCTCTTGTGGCCGTTTTCACATGTACCAAACTTGGTATAGCGAGACAACAATGCAAATCCATTTTACGTTCCTGATGCGTGCTTCGCATTTCCTTGATTCCCACTGCACGTGGGATCTGCCAATTTTTTCCTGCGTTTTCTTACTCATGGAAACGAGGGTTTTCTACTGTATGAAATCTTGGACTACTCCCCTGCATTTGTGTACGCTTCTCTGTGTTTAAGCGGCACATGAACCAGCCGCTCACTCTTGTACGCGTAGCCCCGCGAGATACACATGCTTTAGATTCTGTATTCGTGTGTCTGCGCCCCATAGTTCAGCCAAGCGGCTATTAAAATTGTATAATGGTCTTTTCTTTCTTTTTTTTTGCATCGGGCTTTCCTGTTACTGTTTAGTGACGCGAGACTCCCGGCATTTTTGTATTCGCTGATGCCATGTGACTGTTTCGTGTCAAAAAAGTTTTGTGTAAAATAAACTTCGCTTTGTGACCAAAATTTCTGCTTTTAAGTATCCTAAGAAAGACTATCTTCTTTAATATGTAAGCAACAGCGCATTACACCTATTACGTAGCATGTTGTGAAACCACAGTCTACATGATACCATTGTCTTGTGGGAACATTTACGTGGGACAATCGAGTCAATCTATTACTGTGAAGCTTCGTGAGCACGAGTACAATGCTAAAAAAACACAGGCTGGTGGTTAGCTGTCCACGACTGAGATTGCTGATGCGATCCTGTGTTTACCCAGTGCTTGATAATTTTCAGACTCAAAATTGAATTCACGCGCAGTTAATCATGGAAGCACAGAGTATCACTAATTTAGGAGACAGGTGCAACAGTGAACCAGCCCGCTCCTTGTCATGTGCAGTGGCAGTACACGTGTGTAAACATATTTCTAGGGACATGCACTTCGTGTTGCACAAAATGTATACAAAGGTCGGGATTGCTCCGAAATAAGATTGCTCTAACTTATCGCAAGATGTGTGTCCGTGTCTTTCTTTCTTGTGTCCATGTCTGTTGAGCGCTAACGGTTTTTAAATTCCGCCTAACGTTTTCAAATAATTGTTACTATTGCACGAAGGCGTACTACGACACACTGCACCGTGTCTGATAGTACACTATTACGATGTATACCCAAAAGCCGCTCCTTTTCTTACCCTACTTTGCAGGTAGGCAATTCTCGTTTTTAAAATCACGGATCTTTCATAAGAAATGCCGTGACATAAAATCAGGACATCTCCAAAGAAAAAAAAGGTTCACTTGATTTATTGGGTATTTCTAGTTAACAATCCATCTATATAGTCTCCTTAAATTTATCGATGAGCGGCTCTAGCCAAACTGTGTAAATCGTGCAAATGATCGTGCAGGAAGCAATGACACTCGTTTGTGGGCCACTGTAGAGCATCGCACGTAAGTTACCCACTCAACAAGGAATGACTACAGGCATACTTGCGCTTCTAATCAGCTGCGTATGCATCCTGTTACGAAATTCGAAGGTAGCCGGACTGCTGTATTTATTCGCTTTAGGGACTTGTCCTTACTGCGTGCGGTGACCTTCATCCAGAAAAAATAAATCTATCGTAAGCGTGTCGATCTATCTATGGCCAAGCTGATTAAAAAAGGACAGAGGCACGACGACGGGATAAACGGCGCTTTGCTACTGGCAGCATTGTAGCAAAATATTTTGTGCTGATATTTGTCTGCTGATGATAAGAATGACATGAGCTGTCAGTGCGATGCATTTGTAAAGAATTGCCGAAACCCTTCCGTCCGGGCAAAATTTCCAGACGGAACTACAGCCGCTCATACGCACCCCCCTTATTTTCGGAAGGTCGCGGGTTCGAGTGCAACCGGTTATTAAATTAGATGTCTAAACATCGCACGTACCTGAATCCAACACAGCATGTAATTATCTCTAGTTATGACGGAGTTACCGCCGCTGATATTCACTCCTACCCCCCCCCCCCCTTTATTTTCGGAAGGTCGCGGGTTCGAGTACAACCGGTTATTAAATTAGACGTCGAAACATCGCATGTACCTAATTATCTTTGTGTATGACAGAACTACTGCCGCTCATATGACATGAAAGGAAAAAACGGAGCGCTGAAAAAACGACACACAAAGAGGCTACACACAGGACTGGCGCTCATTTTGAGCGCCAGTCCTGTGTGTAGCCTCTTTCTTTGTGTGTTGTTTTTTCAGCTCTCCGTTTTTTCCTTGCATAGCATGAACCAACTCGCTCAAAGACAAGTTCTGCTAACGCTCATATGACCCCTCTTATTTTCGGAAGGTCGTAGGTTCGTGTCCCCAAACATTTATGAAATTAGACGTCCAAACATCGGATGTACTTGAGTCCCAAACGGTATGTTTCTATTTATAACGGAGCTATGACCACTTTTATGGTGCCTCAACATGTCATTGGTCATTTGAGCAACTATTACCGCCGGCGACTAATCTTTTTAATACTCCACTTGATCACTTCAGTCTCTGTAACTATTAATGAGAACTAAACTGCGCTGCACATAAGGGTTGTAATAATTTTTTGCCTTCTGATTTTATTCTCACGGTTCTGAGGCCAACCTTGGCATGACGCAGTTACACCAGAAGCATCACGATAATTGTTACTTACTCTTGATTAGTCGCTACCGATAGCAACGACAAGGGCAAATTATTTCACTCCGTTGTCGTCTGTCATGGTGTCAGGTGTCATAACTGCATGCGTTTAAATACCACCGATACCATTCAAGCGCTTTCATTGTAACACTATGTACAATTTTCAAATTAATTATTCAGTATTGAAGGAGTTATGAATTATTATCAATTAATATGTATTACTGTTTACTCAGTGGCTACACATGACGCCGTGAATGAGAGTCGAAGTTGCATATTGTACTTGGGTTTGAACGATACCGACAAGCAGTGTGTGTTGTCAATTAATCGGCAGTCAATTTTCCTGCTCCTGTAGCAATGCTTTGCCGCATTGCACTTTAACAAAACCTCTCCAGGAAAAAAAATCAGGAAAAAAATCCAACGGGTATAATCACACCAAACTTCAATGAAAGATAGAGGCTGCCCTAGGATATAGGCCACTAGAGTGCAATTAGCGGACACTTGCATGTTACGCTGGAATTGTCTTTTAAAAAAATCACCCCATGTATTTTGGATGGATGTGCAAAAGGGTCCTAGGAAAAAAAAATCCAGCGGACGCATTTACACGAGTCATGACACACAGCAACGGAGCACTGTTGGGATTATGTGGCTTGAGTGCGATTACGAAGAAGTGAGACATCGCTGAGTGATCGACTTTTGAAAAATCTTTCCCACAGAGTTACGCAGAGCGCTTCGGAAGAAGGTCGGCTTAGCCGCAGTGGTCGCTGGCCCGGAAGTTGTACATGCAAAACAAAAACGCACTAAACAAACTGTGCTGTCAGGATACGACAATAGTCAGGATAGTTTTTCCTCTCACCGCTTTCTCCTATACGCAGAGGTGCAGGGCGACTTCCCGTAACCATGCTGGCCTTCCGAATCGAATAGCAAGCAGAACAACACCTACGTCGATCACCACACGGCCCTAACGTCAAGTCGCACATTAGTGGGTAATGGCGCGTTCCAATCGGCGATCCGGAGCAACCCTCCGAATATGCGAGAAGAAAAGTAACCGTAAAGTTCCAGTTAGAACTTTGGCACGTACGCCCTTTGTATTAGCGGAGCACGTAACCTGCTTCACTCGATCGCAATGTGGCATAAGAGCCATAAAATGGTAATAGCGAGGGTAGAAATGGAAACATTTAGATATTGCGGAAATAAACAATGCGTAGTTAATTAAAAAGAAAGCATGCCCTTAATCGGATTCCATCGCCCGACCTCTTTGCTGCCAGCTGGGCACGCTGACCACTGCGCCATAACGACAAGCGTCCGCGAGAGCGATAGTGGCCTGCCCCGAGTGAGTTCACGGTAATCTTGGGGTGCATTTCTCGTGCGATTATATTTGTCTACAAAAGTGAATAATGTTATGTACGTCCTCTCCGGGACACTGTGTCTGATGTGATGTCAGCGAGTTTATTTACTTGAATCCAGTGCGCGTGTACGCGATTTTCTTTAGAAACATGATAAAAACGCACAGGTATGTTTGGGTCCTGCATGTCCATAGTAGAGCACTTACGCCTGGGAACGTATACTTCCGCCCCAGTCAGGTGTCTCATATAATGTCTCATTTCGCCCTTGAGAACAGGGCCTCCTTGTCCACCCATTGGCATCCCATGGACATGGCACCTCCACAAGGAGCGGGTCCAGGCCCCGACCAATGAGGTGCTGGCGAGAGTCCCCTGCGAATTGTGAGTGTGCCATCGGTTGCTTTGGGACACGGGTTCGGTTCACGTCTCCTGGTACATTTCCTTTCACATTCAGGCGAGGGTGTTTGGGCTCCAAGTTTTTTCCCTCCTTCATCCCTTTCGTGGCGGGAGCCGCCTTTGTAGGTGCTGCAACCTGGAGGGCTATATTAGGTCTCAGTGCAACACTACACTGCACCAGGCGTGAGGTGTTCGGCCACCGCACCGACACGTGCACACGAGTGAAGCAGAATGCCCCTTAAAATAGTAACGTGGAATGTCCGGGGCTGAGCACCCGCAGAAACAGGAAATAGTAGCAAGAGCAACCAGGAAAATGTATTGTGATATCCTATGCTTACAGGAAACTAATATAAACTCCTTAAGGAAAGCCAGAGAAGTAGAACAGCGGTTCTCTGCGCGAGGGTTCTTTTCATTCCCCACAAATCGGTCGTGCGGAACAGCAATTCTGCTATTTAACTGGTCTCTCCTCTATGGAAGCCATTTTTCCTTTGACCCAGACGACCGAATGGTGTCATTCGATTTTGAAGTCGAAACGGAGCAGTTTAGGATCCTTAGTATTTACGCACCTGTCAAAAGCCGAGCCATGGCTGACTTTTACAGGCAGTTAAACCCATTATTCTTGGAACGTAAACATCTAATCTTGATCGGGGACATTAATTGTGTACTAAATAACCTAGCTGATAGAACAGGCCCGGCCAGGGAAAGGAAGGACCCGTACACGTCAGAATTAAGAAAATTAGTCGAACAGTTCAATTTAACAGACGCGTACGTATTACATCATGGGGAAACATTCCAGAGTACTTGGGCGGGCAACAACACACAGGCAAGGCTAGATCGCGTCTACGTGTCCTCGTCAATTAAGTCGTTAGTCTTGCACTGCCAGGCGTTCCATCCCTCCTCGTTCGCCCTAGGCGTCTCTGACCATAGGCCAGTACTAGTGACCTTTCAACTTGAAGACAGGTCCCGCATCTGCCTTCCGTGGCGAGTAGATAACAGGTTATTCAACGACGAGACTGCGAAGGCTAGCCTGCGCAAGCGCTTGGCAGCCTCCCTGGGCAAACACAATTGGGATGGTCTCAAACAGGAGTGGAAGGAGATCTGCACCGACGAGGGGAAAAAGTTAAAGCATCATTATTCCGACTTAGTTCGAGCGACGCTCCAGCGCATCCGCATCGTAGAAAGAGGCAAACCTACCACCCTTCTTATGAAAACTTAGGTTGGCGATTTGAAACAGAGACTAATGCGGCAGAGAGCACTAACATCGACAACAGCGAGTTCCTACCAGGCCAGGTACCTACCCAGCTCGCACCCGGAGGTGCTAAATTATATAGGTAGTGCCAGGTTGGGCCAGCTGGAAAACCGGGTGAATTTAAGTAACCGAGATATTCTGAGGTTTTGCGCGCATTTTGAAAGCCTGGGAACGTATGAGCTTCAATTAATGCTAGATTCAGTCCTCAAGCATCCATTCCTCAGCAACTCCCGCAGCTCTCTCTGGAGGAGTATTGCAGTTTAGTGGCCCTCATCACGTTAGAGGAGCTCACACGAGCATTACGCCATCTGCACAAGGGATCCGCCCCGGGCTGCGATGGAGTGACAGTAGAGTTTTATAGCACATTTTGGGATATACTAGGACCCGCCTTATGCGAGGTTCTTAATGTATTCACCAGCACGCACACCCTCCCACAGTCTTTTAAGCGGGGTAGAATAGTTCTTCTCCCTAAACCTCGGGATCAGCTCGAGGATCCGCATAACTGGCCACCAATAACGCTGCTAGGAACAGATTATAAATTAGTAACGACAGTACTAACCTTACGCTTCCAGGGAGTGATGCCCTCACTCATCCGGTCTTGGCAGTCGTGTTCGGTGGTGGGCCGTAACGTCCAGACATTAAACATGCTTAATAGAGACATTATAGAATACACGAGGTTGAGGCAGGCCAGGGGCTCACCTCTTTGGACCAAGCGCAGGCATTCGACAGGGTAGAGCACACTTACATTTTCGCCACCCTGCTCGCGTTTGGCTTCCCCAGGCAGTTTGTTTATATCACAATGGAATTCTATGCGGACATTAGTAGCGACTTATCCATAAATCAGGAAACAGTAGCCTCTTTCCCAGTGTCTCGAGGAGTGCGACAGGGGTGCCCCCTTTCCCCCCTCCTGTTCGCATTAACTATCGAACCTTTTTTAGTCCAAGTGGGAAACCACCCGAACGTGTTAGGGTTAAGGCTCCCCGGTAGCGGCACCATTAAAGTGGCTGCCTGTGCAGATGGTGTTACAATATATCACAGGGACGAAGACAGCCTCACAGCTGTCCTTCAGGTCTTTACCGTCTACTCGGAGCTCTCCGGAGCTAAGCTTAACCTACATAAATGCAAGTCCCTTGGCTTACACTTCTCTTCGTCCTCTGTGCATGGCATCACGGTTGTGAACAAGCTGAGCATATTAGGCATAGAATACAATGGACAAGGGGCGTGTCGTGAGAGTTGGCAAGCAGAACTACAGTCCTTTAAAGAGGAAGCCACCAGGGCGCTGAATTTCCGTTTTCCCTGTAATGTACGCAGGTACTTGCTGATGAATGTGTTCACTGGCCGTTTGTGGTTTATGGCAAACTCTCTAGTTTTGCCATACCAGGTGGCTCGCCAAGTCAAGTTGCAATTCATCAAGTTTTCCTGGAACGCCAAAACTCCTTTAGTCAAATACGAGAAACTGGGTCTCCCCAGACAGAAAGGCGGCTGGAACATGCCATCCCCGGTATATAGTACTGGCAGACATTTACGCTATGAAAACAATCCTTAGAGTCCTGCAGTTGCAGGAGGACCATCCCGCGAGGAAGCTCGCCACATATTTCCTGGGAGTCTGGGGCCGTCTGTTTTTACCGGCATTGCCCTCGGGGCCAAAGGCTTTCAGCCCTACCCCATTCTATAGGCATGTCGTCGGGATTTATAAAAGGATTGCTTCATTGCAGCTAGACACTCCGCTATTTGAGATTAGAAACACAGAGTTGGCGCAGGAGTTGCTCGTCAACTCCGGTTGCGAGGCTCCAAGCTCCAGTTTTCCTTGGGTTCTGCTAACACCCAGCTGGTTACCGGGTACTGTCCAAGACACGATCTGGCATTTCGGGTGGGCCGTCCTGCCCACGGCGGATCGGATGTACAAGTGGCATTATCTCCCAACGGAGCAGTGCGTCAACTTCCGGAAGCACGAGAGCAATGAGCATGCTTTGCTCAAGTGCCGTTTCGCTGTAACGTTCTGGTCCCTCGTGGGCAGGGCATTCCGCTCGCTGGGAGTGGAGAGATTCATCAAGGGCGGTAGATGCCCCAACAGCGCGTTGGCGCGCCTCGTGTTGGCAGCCGGTCTGTTTTCCCTCTGGGAGAACAGGTGCCTGGCGGTGAGACAGGCGAAACCGAGAAGGAGTCAGTGGCCTACACTAACTCGTTTATACAACATTGTATTGGACCACTTAGAGGCTGAACTGTTTTCTCAAGGAGAGGAGGAGTTCCTGAAGCGCTGGTCTTGTGAATTTATACGAGTGGTAAACAATAGAGTGTGTCTGGTTTGCACCCCCATCCAGTGTTTGCGCGCTGTGTGATTGTTCCTTTTTCCTTTTTCATTTTGCGCAATGTGTGTTGCATTGTGCTGTGAATTGTGTGATTGATAATCCCATTGAAATGTAAAAACACTGTTGTGACCCCATAGAATTGTAAACACACCTCTTGTCATTAGTTGTCAATTGTGGAACTTGATGTTTTTTTGGAGACAAATAAAAATTCCTTTACACACACACACACACACACACACACACACACACACACACACACACACACACACACACACACACACACACACACACACACACACCAAAATTTCTGCGTTGAAGTATCCCAATAAAGACTATCGTCTTTAAAAAGGTTACCGAAAAGTATCAGTCCTTGCGAATATTGGTGTTAGAGAACGAGATAAGTGGTGCCGAGTGGATCTGCTGTCACGGGGGAAGATGTATGCTGCAGTGTCTAGGGCTAGCCTATGGTTAACTATGTCTGATAGAAACTAGTCACATTTTCTTTCTTCGAATCTGTAATAATTCAATACAATTTACATTTAGCAATGCAGTGGGGGAGTCGATGTACATAAATTTACCACAAATAAATCGAACTGCCTTTCTCTGAACTATTTTTAGATTTTTAATGTTAATTTTTGTGTGGGAATCCCAAACTATGGAAGCGTACTGAAGTTTTGGCATAATTAAGGACATATAGGAGAAAAGTTTACACAAGGCGGGGCAGCCTTGAGCTTGTGGCGCAGAAGACATAATTTCCGGAAGGCGGCAGAGCAGATGTTATCTGTACGCAGGTTTCAGGATAAGTTACTAGTTAATTTTAGTCCTAAATATTTGTAGGAGGATACCGTCAGTAAAGAGGCATCAGCTAAAATCTATGTATAGTCTAGGGGGATTTTTTTTGCGAGTTGTGGGGAGATATACGCATTTATTTGAATTAAGAATCATTCCCCACTGTTCGCACCACTTTAACACATTGCTTAAGGTAATATTAAGGTCACATTGGTCCCTAGTGCAGGTTACTTCTCTCAACAAAATACAATCATCGGGAAATAGACGAATTTTCACAGGATTGCTAATCACATTGACAATGTCATTTATTCTGACCAAGAACAGTAAGGGGCCGGGTACGCTCCCCTGCGGGACAACAGAAGTCACCGGAAGGCAGCCAGAATGTTGTTCTCCCAACTGTACGTATTGCTTGCGGTTGTGTAGGTAAGCTGCGATCCAGGAGATGAATAATTCTGGTATGCCAATTAACCAAAGCTTTATAATTAGTTTATCGTATGGAACTGTCTCAAAAGCCTTACTGTAATCTAGGAATATTACATCAATTTGGCTGTTAGCGTTAAGACAAGCTGCAAAGGTGTGTACGTTAGTAACTAATTGTGTTGTAGTAGAAAATCCTTTTCAGAACCCGCGTTGATGATTCGTTAAAGCTGAGTGCTCTTCTGAGAATTCATTTAATTTGTGAACTATTATATGTTCAATAAGTTTGCAGCATGATGAAGTTAAAGAGATAGGTAGATAATTTTGTAGTAAGGAGACGGTCGCCTTTCTCGAATACAGGGAAAACTCGGGCTGACTTCCAGTCCTCTGGCAGTTCCGCTGATAACAAAGAGACGCGAAAAATGATGACCAAGCATTTTGCAACAGACTCTGGAAAGCGACGGAGAAATATTTCGGGGATATTGTCACGGCCCCAAGAAGTTCTCGTTTTCGAGTTCAGCAACATAGCGATGACACCAAAATGAGAAATAAAGTTTAAAGTTGCAGCAGGGCCCGGGCCATTGTGGTAGGTAGAGAAGCACTAAGAGCTGAAAATGCACCACGTAAACAGTCATTGAAGCGTTAAGCAATGGCGGTCTGATCAGATGCCATTGAACCATTGACGGGAACTTGTAATATGAGCTTCATTTTTTTTTTCACTGATATAGTTCCAGAACTTCCTTGGATCATTCGTTATGAAGTTTGCTAGTGACGTATTGAAGTATTCCTTCGAGGTGTCTACAGCATGTGCAAGGTTGTTCAACACATCTGATATAAGCTTGGGGTAGGCATGGCTTTTAACTTTTCGCTATAGGCTTAAGATGAATGATGCTTCTCGTCATCCAGGGCGTATGTTTGGGCACCTTTTTACGTTTAGACGATATGAAGATACCGGCATCAAGATACCGTTCGTGCAAGCATCACATCATTTTCCGATCTCCCGTAATCAACGTTGGCCGTCTCTGCCAGGGAAACGGTACCTTTTCTATAGACCTATTCCATGTTGGTAAACAGTGGTAGGCACCGGCGATATAACCGGGGCTTCTATCGACGTCGCGGCGCGGAGGCCCCGCCCACCGCTTGCCGCGGCCCTGCACGGTCGCGCCACCGGCGAAGCGTGTGCGAAAGCTGCCTCCGAGCACGGGGCGTCGGAGCGCCGACGGCGTGTTTAGAACAGTTTGCGAGGAGCAGCCGCGTGAGATGCAGTTACGTTAGCTCTGTAGTAAGCATTCAATGAATGTAGAAAAGAATGTGCCGACGCCCAGCTATGACAAGATGTGAGAAACTGATTGAAAGGATAAGAACCTTGCCACATGATGCGAATGATCACGAGCTATCATGTCGGCATCGCTTCATGCGTATGCTTTAATTCGGTAAATAGCGCAAGGATGAACCACTTGCAACAGCGAGACTTGTTTAAATGCGACTTGAAGATGCCCCAGATAAAATATTGTTTCGGACCTAAAGCCTCTATTCCCTACACAAAATCCTTGCGGAAAAACGCAAGTAACAGAATAGGTACTCAAGCATAGGTGACGCTATAACCTATGTAATACGGCTGTGATAACGCACATACACAAAAGAAGCAATAACGTGTCAAGGACAAGGCTCTCAAATAACCGCCAGCAAGGCGCCTAACCGTGGCTTGCGGTTCTGCCCATACGCTCAGTTCCGATCGTGAAGGCGTGAAGTCCTTTAACGATGCCGCAAATTTCAAGCGTGTAGTTCATTCGAGCAGTCTGACAATCGAAAAAAAAATTTAAGCGCATCATAACCACTACAGCATTGCCAAAGACACTTCTCGTGTGTACGCTATCGCAGCCGCAAGCAATTTGCAAAAGCGTCGCTGTAATCGGCCTTTCGCTCACGGCTACGTGAATTAAGCTCTTATATATTTGTTTAATTTGAGTGAACCAAATTCGTATGACGTATGTATAGCTTCCGCACTTCAATAATGCACGGCGACCGCGATTACTTCTACACATCGAGCTAATTGTTAACGTCGTGCGCGCTTTGCAGTAAGCGTCATCGCTCTGTGTCCGCACTTTGTTTATGCCAAGAAACTTGGTGTCGAGCATTACACCTGACAAATTTGTGACAATGTTATTTCTCTCAAATGGAACAAGCCGCATTAACGCTAAATAATTACACATATGCTTAGTCGTGACGAAAATGTTTCGCGCATAACCGATGCGCCAAACAGTCGGCATTACAGGTTCGTCCCTTTCCTTAAGACAAACATAAGCAGGAAACCGATAAAAACCTATCGCACATATCTTGTACATTGCTGAGCAACCAAACCACGGCACAGGTCATCAGTGAACACTTTTTTCTTCATTTCACGACGGTGAGAAGCGCCCGCACCAGCGAAAACGCAGCGGCTGCTACGGTAGGCGCGCCGGTGGATGCCTATGCGAAACCGAAACTCCCGACGACATAGCCACCGCATCTTCGTGACGTAGGCCCGGTGGAATAGGTCTATAAACTGTTGTGATGTGCGCAAACCATATGTATTGTGTGCCAACTTTTCGTATTGACAAAAAGACTGCAGTGACGGGGCGGGCAAAGCGAGATAAGAGCCTACAGAAACACGTTTCTCTGCTCGCGCAATGCAGAACACATTCGAGAGCGACCGTCGGAACGACCGGTGGTTCTATCTCTCCACGGCGCTGCACAACCTTGAGGTTGGGCTCCCTATAAACTTTTCGATGCAGTAGAAGCATATACATATGAAATGGTCCCACAGGCTGAAAACATCGGTAGCAACAAAATCTATCAGACTATTTTCTAGGTGGTTTATAATGCGTGCATCATTGGCACGCTTTCCCACAATGAAAGGACGAGTCCACTGCTTGCTAAAGCAGCACGAGAGGGATAGAAACTGAAACAAGGTAGTGATCGGACGGCCCTTGATCAATTACAACGGTGGGTGTACTGAAATTTTGAGGAATAAATACGAAATCTAAAATAGACTTGGCGGTGCCCTGATAGTGCGTTGGTTCATCAACTAATTGAATCAAATTATGCGCGAGCATGGTGTCCAACACAGCATTTGCATGACTGACGTTGGCAGAAAAGTTTTTGAAACGTGTCCAATTTACCCCGGGCGGATTGAAATCGCCAACCAAAAGAACTTTGTTGTGCTGGTATTTAGACAAGTGTGCCTCAATATTAGTACGTATTCAAGAGGTAAGTCAGGCGGCCTATAGTGAGAGAGAGAGAGATGATGATGGGCGGAAGGCAGGGAGGTTAACCGGAAGAGAAAATATTCAGTTTGCTACCCTGCACTGGGGAAGGGGTGAAGGGAGACAGAAAGAGATGGAAAAAGAATAAAGAAAGAGAGAGGTCAAATCGCGCACACACACAAGCACGGCATGTGTCACAGACGGTTCACGAGGCCCGTTGCGCGCAAAAACTTGAGCACAGCCTTCGTGGCTTTCTGCTGCGAGACACTGTCTGTCCGGCATTCCAATATGGTTTGCTCGGACAGCGGTCGACCATCAAGGCGTGACAATTCTGTGGCGAGAGTCTGTCGCTGGGAGCAGTACCCAGGGCAATCGCAGAGGACGTGCACAATTGTTTCCTCGCTGCCGCAGTGAATACAGGCAGCACTGTCTTCCAGTCCAATGCGACAGCTGAAACTTCTTGTGAATGACGTGCCTAGCCACAGGCGGCAAAGTACGGTAGTTTCACAGCGGGTAAGCCCACGCGGAACTCGAAGTTGTAGTGATGGGTCGAGGCGGTGCAGACGGGTATGCAGAAGACCAGGAGTATTCCACAGCGCTATAGTCATATCACGCGCAAGCGAGCGAAGTTTTCTTACTGCATCCGTTCTTGACAGTGGGATGGCTTGCAGCACTCCAATTTCGTGGGCACGTTTCGCAGCATTATCTGCGTGCTCGTTGCCGATTATTCCAGAGTGGCCTGGTAGCCACTGAAACGTGATGTCATGGCCTTTGTCGGTTAATTCGTGATAGAGCTGTCGTGTTTGAAGCACTATTTGGTCTTGCGGCCCGCTACGTAAGGCCAATAATAGGCACTGAAGGGCTGACTTGGAATCTGTAAAGATGGCCCATTTCTGTGGTGGCTCTCCATCGATCACGCAAAGTGCGGTGCGTAGTGCCTCAAGCTCCACGGCTGTCGATGTTGTGCCATGAGACGTCCTGAACAGTACATCTGCTGCTTTGGCAGGGAAGGTCACAGCTCCTGCAGATCTGCCTGCTGCTGTTGAGCCATCAGTGTAAAGTTTAAGATGATTCCTAGTCCTCATGTAGCATTAGTAGAGACAGCTGTTTTAAGAGGCAAGCCGGCGGTGAGAGCTCCGCTTTCGTCCGAATCCCTGGCACTGTCAGCCGTACCTTTGAACGGGCCAAACACCAAGGAGGCGTCGGAAGTCTCTCAGCAGGAGTATAATTCTTTGGGAGGCACTTGCGGAATGCCGATATCCTCTTACAAAAAGAGGCACCGGGCCGGTCTTCTGGAAGCGAGGCGAGGTGGTGAGCAGGAGCACGAGCTAGGTGTCGAATGTGTGTCCTAAGCACCTCCAAAGTGATGTGAGTGGTGGCAGGAAGGTCTTTGGCCATTGCTATAGTATCCGCTGTTGAGGTGCAGCGTGGCAATCCGAGGCAGATCTTGAGTGCCTGGCCCTGAACGCTCTCGAGTGCGCGTAGGTTTCCTTTACAGGTGTCAGTCAGCACCGGTAAGCTGTATCTCAAGTACCCGAGAAAGAGCGTCCGGTATAGGTGCAACATGGCGGTCACTGACGTACCCCACGTTTTCCCTCCGAGGAAGTGGAAAACTTGTGAGGTGGCCGTTAGGCGCTTCTTGAGACCGGCCACATGGGGACTCCAGCAGAGGTCCCATCGATGGTTACTCCCAGGAACCTGTGCGTCCTAGCGTAACAAATTTTTTTCCCCTTGATAGAGATGGCATAGGCTGTCATTGGCTTTCGCGTGAAAGCGACCAGCGCCGATTTTTCAGGCGAAATTTCAAGGCCTTGTTCATTAAGGTATGCCGATATCGAAGTCGCGGCTTTTTGGAGCCTCGCGCGTATCTGGGGACGTGTTACGCCTGACGTCCAAACACAGATGTCGTCAGCGTTCCACGAGACCAATCAGAACCAAATTGAATAACGTGGGGCTCAAGACGGCCCCTTGAGGAACTCCACGGTGTGTGCAGTGCTGAGAGGTTGGCCCATCGTCGGTTTGCACAAAGAAGGATCTCATCTGTAGGTAGGCACGAATCCAGCGGTACGCTCGGCCACCAAGACCGACGGACTCAAGGGCGTCGAGTATGGCCTCGTGAGAAACGTTGTCGTAAGCTCCTTTGATATCCAAAAATAGTGCCGCGGTTAATCGCCTGCTCAATTTCTGGTGTTGGACGTACGTTACGAGGTCAACAACGTTGTCGATAGAGCAACGAACGCGTCGAAAACCGGCCATGGCACTTGGATAAACCTCGTAGCGCTCTAGGAACCACTCCAGTCTGGCGAGGATCATGCGCTCCATCAGCTTCCCTACACAGCTAGCTAGCGCTATTGGGCGGTATGACGAGAGCTCTAGAGGCGATTTCCCAGGTTTTAGGAGCGGAACCAATCGGCTCGTTTTCCATTCTTGGGGGACATGTCCGTCTCGCCATGAGTTATTGAACATTTCCAACAAAGCTTTCTGCGCCTGCTCACCTAGGTTGCATAAGATCCTGTAGGAGATGCCATCTGGGCCAGGTGATGAAGAACGATTGCACAACACAAGGGCCGCATCCAGCTCCTCAATGGTAAAGGGCAGGTCCATGCGTGAGTCCAGTGAATGTGGAGTGTTCTGTGTAGCAATGACTCCTGTGCAAGCTGCATTGCCGACAATCTTCTTGCAAAAATCTTCAGCTACCTCGATATCCCGTCGACCTTGGTAAAGCGCTAAAACTTTGAACGGAAACCGCTGCTCAGGAAGCGTACGCAGACCTCGCACTGTTCTCCATATTTGCGATAAAGGTTTCCGGGGGTCCAGAGACTCACAGAACCTTACCCACCGTTGAGACTCAAGTTTAGCTATGCGACGCTGTATCTTCTTTTGCATGCGCCTGGCTGTCCTTAGATCGTGTACGGAATTAGTCCGTCTATATCTGCGCTCGGCACGTCGACGAATCGTACGGAGTCGTTCCAACTCTACGTCCGTTTCCGAGCGCTTCGGGGAGCATATCAGTGTGCGCATCGCCGTCTGTACCGCTTCCTTTATAGCTTGTTCTAGACCTGACGGGAGGCCGCTGCGACAAGCGTCTTCGACGTTCGTCTTGAACGCAGTCCAATCAATCCTCCGGAATGTGTTAGAAGGATGACATCCAGCCAGGCCTTTGATGTTGACGTAACTGGGGATATGGTCACTCCCGTGGGTCTCGATGTCTAAAAACCAATTAACGCGTGAGGCAAAGCGACGTGACACGAATGTCAAGTCCAAACAGCTGCTGTACGTTGCGCCTCGTAAAAACGTAGGGCTCCCATCGTTAAGCAAGCACAGGTCATGATCGGACACGAAAGAAGCCAGCCGCCTGCCTGTGGCGTTAACTTTGGAGCTTCCCCAAATAGGGTGGTGAGCGTTAAAGTCACCTGTAATGATCCATGGGCCAGGAACCCCTGCCAGAATGTCGTCCAGTCCTTTTCTATCAAATCGGGCCGCTGGTGATAAGTACACGCACACTAAAGTAAAAGTGAGGCTCTTCTTTTTGACGGTGATGCAAACGTATTGGTTGTCATCGTGAGGTGGCACAGGCCGAATGATGTAGGTAAGCTCACGACGAATGTACACCAGGACCTTGCTGCTTTCGTTATGTGTTGAGGACATCGTTGATTCATAACCGGATAGCCTGAATGGATGCGATAGCTTTGGCTCGCAGATAACGACGATTGGAAAACGGTTGGAGAAAACGTATTGACGGAAATCAGAGATTCGAGATTTAAGTCCTCTCGCGTTCCACTGGATTATAGACGCATGTCTGACCTCTTCACGGAATGATTGGTGATTTGCAGCCATTGTTCTATCCGAGGGTTGCTAGGACTGGGCTCAGCGCGTCCAATATCTGCAGACCACTTCGAGCGGTCGGGGTTTCCAGGCTTCTCAGTAGCTCTGTTATGACAGCCACTAGGGATCGCAGCATCGGAACGATCTGGCGATCAACCCTTGGCGCATCATCAGCTGAAATAGGCTTAGATGTCGGTGCTGGGCGGGAAGGCTGGGCAGGTTCCTTCGCAGGCTGTATGCGCGGAAGCGCAGGCCAGTCTTCGACCTTATTAGATCCCTGTGTCACGTTTCTGTTCGTGCTTGTAGTCTTCGTGCTCGACGGTGACGTGCTGTTCTCAGGTAGCTTGAGATTAGCACTCTGTCTAGATCGCTTTCGTCGACGGTTGCGACGACGCCGTACCCTTTCAGCAGCTTCTTTGTGGGTTGAGCTGTCTCTCACCATTTGTTTTATAACAGCGAGTTCCCGCTTGATTCGTGGACAGTCTTTAGAGGCAGCATCATGAGGGCCATCACAGTTGCCGCACTTGAGAGTTTCCGCACGGCAAGCGTCGGCCGTGTGCTGCTCAGCGCATCGGGGGCACACTGTGTTGCTTGTGCAGACACCCTTCACATGGCCAAGCATCATGCAGTTATGACACTGCAGCGGTTTGGGCATGAAAGGCCGAACAGGATGCCTGAAATGCCCAACTTTTACATGGGATGGTAGAGAGTCCCCTTTGAAGACCAGCTTCACGCAGCGGGTGTTTCCTAGACGAAAAACACCAGTGATGACGACCCCCGCCTCCGCCGGTTTTATAAGGATTGGAAGGTCCGAGTTGACGATTGCCAAATCAATGTCGTAAATGACACCCGCCACGCAGGCGCCATCCATTGGAATAATAGATCGGACTTTGATGCCGGCCAAATCCGATATTCGTCGGAGCTTGTCTAAGGCGCTTGCATTCATCATGTCCACAGCAAGGATGTTCTTGCGCGTGTTTAATCGGACATCCTTGATTTCGTTCGGCGCGATCCCCTCGAGAAATACCGAAAGGACTTGCCTGTTGACTGTTCGGAGGCTAACGGTAGGGTCATCAGGCATGAATAAGATGGTGTGCGGCCATCGTTCTTCTTTAGTTTTCGAAACTAGGGTGCTCGCTGGCGATGACGCCGCGACGATTCTTCGTTTTGCCTTCCTACTCCGCACCGTTTCGAAGCCATCATCCGACGACTCATCGCCCGAGATCGAGTACACCTCGGTGTCCTCGCTGCTGCTGGGGCTGGTGCTGCGTTTTCTTGATGATCTTGGCATAACTGACCTTTGGACGGTCGGCGCAACAGAAGGCTCCGCGTCCATATCCATTGCGTGGTCACTGGTGGCTTCACCGGTACTGGACCAGGCGCGCTGATGTACCGCTGCGCTCGTCACGGTAGACCTCTGGCTGGGCGGACCTCTGGACGAGTCCGTGTCCGTAGCCACGAGGGAGGGGACAGGGCCCCCGAGAAACAGATAAATATAGCGAAAATGGAAGGAGCAGCAGCTGAAGCGTTCTACAAGAGATGCACTTCGTCGTCGTTTTCCCAGGCCTATATAATGCGCATAAGGTCAATGAGTGGCGCCACAAAGTCATTTTAATGCACGTACATTCAAGTCCCGCTACATCCTCCGCTAAGACAGCGTCAAATCTGTGTTTGGTCAGAACGGCCGAAGCACTTCTCCTTGATTGCCTGTCCTTACGAAAAGCCGAAGAAGGCGGAAAAATGTCATAATTTTACTCGTTCATGTAACCTTAGAGTTTCCTACTAAAATACTAGAGGGAAAACTGGCGCTAGTGCCTATGGGAGTTTCAAACAAGGCGGTTGAGCCAGCATGGGAATGATGGGTATGACATGGATATGCCTAGTCTTCGTTCTGGCTTCATATGGCTTTTCTACTTAAGAAAAATAGGTCGCTTACGACAAAATGTTGCGCGAAAACGGTAGATTTTGGAATAACTAAGTGCGTGCGCAGATACTAGTTGCTTTTTCGCGGTTAGAAAGATACTGAACGCTCAGAAATTTAGTAATACTGTGCGATACGGCAATGTTGGACCTCCTCTGCTTGTACCCAGATTTAGAAGCGTCCATACAGGTTTAAGTTAGAAATGTAGTTGTGTTCGAACTTAATGATTTTTGCTTTTGTAAGTGCCGTGCTGACATTTTCAAGTGTTTAAAAGATAGACGTGTCCTCTAAATATAACAACCGGGCTTTCGCTCGCTTCTTTTAGTGCAAAGAAACTGCTCCTCTGTATTTTTACAAACTATATGCATGGGTCAAGCGCCTGCGCGAGGCCGTAGGAGGAGCGCAGTATCGCACATCGCTTGGTGGTTGGTTTTGTGAAAAAAACGTGATGTTAAGTAAAGAACCGTGCCGTTAAACTCCATCGGAAACTGCGCCTGCGCTTTGATCTGACCTGACTTTTTGAGCGTCGTCCGCAGGCGCGTCTGCCTATCGTCCAATAGGCGTCTATATATACGCACGATAAATGTGCGCCTGCTTGGCGCGTTCGGTCGGCGACAGCGTTCGGTCGGAGACAGCGGAATTGAAATGCCATAGTACAAGATATACGAAGAGCCTTCTGACGAGGAATGTATGACAGCCGTGAAAGCGACCCTACGGTTACAGATTCTATCGCATCTAATACTAAAGAAAAGAAAAAGAACAGCAAAACCGCATCGATAAGGTTCACGAGACGCAGCGCCAATATTTATAAAGTTGGGTAAAATACCGCTGAAAATAATACGTGTAGCCATCCATCAACAAACACAACAACGAAGCACTGCATGGCACCTCATCATTGCAAACGACTTTGGTACGTGCGACAGTCTGATGATCTCTAGCAGTAAAGCCAATAAAGCGTATACAACAGCCGCTGCCTTCGTCGCGTAATGAAAAAGTGTAGTAATGTCACTCGTGTCACTGAAGTTAAAAAAAGGAATAAACAAATCCACCAAAACGTTCGAAGCCGCGGGCACGAAGACTAGACAAATCCATGTAATACCCATCATTCCCATGGCAGTTTCACGATCGCAGCGCCAGTTTTCCCACTAGTATTTTGGTAGGAAACTCTATGCATGTAAGCACGTCTCCATTATTACGGTGATGTGAGGATCGTGTGGCAGCAATAAGATTTCGAGGAGCTCGGTTTTATTCATACCACTGCGGGGATTCAAATTT
Organism: Hyalomma asiaticum; assembly: GCA_013339685.2. Classification (NCBI taxonomy): domain Eukaryota; kingdom Metazoa; phylum Arthropoda; class Arachnida; order Ixodida; family Ixodidae; genus Hyalomma; species Hyalomma asiaticum. Next base: position 55,710,449 of record CM023481.1, read on the forward strand.
AGTAGGCGAAGCTGTTTGTCGTGCGCACACACTACGTCAGGTTTTCGACGGTTGGAAGGCGGTCTTTTTGCAGGTGGTCATTTTTACCCGCCTGTTTTGTACATCATCCCAAAAGTACATATCCTTATCGATCTTTAGTTTATCGCGTATCAGGTAGATCCTTTTGCCCTGTTCCATCTCTGCATTTGCGGTGTTCCAGAGCCGACTACGTTTTCTTAGCGTCGATTTCGAATAGTCACTTTTAATGAAGATATTCGAGCCCCACAGTTTGGTTGCATTTTTAGCATCTGTTTCTTTTCCGTCAAGTTTTGCAGGTACACTATTACGGGTTGCTTCCCCACCTGCTTACCAACTCGATTTTTTAAAATCATAGCCTGCTACCTTACGATAAACGAAATTGTGTAAAAACCGCGTTTCAACTTTCATTCATTCTATTATTTTTTGCTGTATTATAAGTATATTTCTCACCCTGCTTGGACTTCTTGTCTGCAGTGTTTTATAAATAAATAAATAAATAAATAAAATTACGCATGTAATGTGTGGCTTAATTAGGCTTAGCTGAATAAGTCAGCTCAGGTAGGCTTGACTTAGTCCTAAATTAACTAGATCGGGCTTAATTATTCCTATGTTAATTTGGAATGTCCTATTTAGACTAAGCTTAATTGGGCATGCCTTATTTAAGCGTGATAATTAGTCGTGGCCTAGTTCTGCTTGGTACAATCAGTCTTATCGTAATTAAACTCAGCCCAATTAGTCTGTGATTAGGCCAGCTAGACTTATTTATATTAGCATAATTGATAGTTGCTTTATTAGTCTTCTTTAACAGTATCCAATTTATACAATGCTAGCCTAATTAGTCATGTGTTAATGAGCCCCGCTTAATAGACCCTTTTCATAAATACGGCACCTGGTGGTGGGCTTTTCGTCAGTTTCGTTTTGGAAGGCATTTTGGGTTCGCGAGCGGCCATCATGAAGGCTGCGCTGCAGAGCGGGGGCAAGGCGTGAGTGTGGTGGCAGCTGATTCTCGTGTGATCCGCCGAAATATCAGCGTCTGTGTTTGCGAATGTGCTTTTCGTGCAATGTGTTAGTGCCTCCCAAGCGCTTCTCGTTTACAGTGAGTGGTGTTTTGTGCCCATTAGCGGGCTCGTCGGGCAGAATGACTCGGTCGCAGGACGATGATGAACCTGCAAGTGTGCGTTGTCAACGCCTGCGGCAGTGTGCACCATCAAAACCTGGGCACACTGGGACGAGAATAAGGGCTCGCCGTATTTTGGCGACATTTGCGTCGCGACATCAACTTTTCGTAGTGCTTCGTGTAAATAAGGTGAGTCGCTACCGTTGTGCGCGTGCGCATAAACATATATGCTGGCGGTGCTATGCGGCGACGTTTGTGTTCGCACCATTTACGGATGCCTCTTTTTTTGCTCCTGCAGGGAAAACCGAGGAGGCACCATTCTATTATTTCGAGGGTCGTCCTTCGGCGCAGGGTCGTCGTTCGCGTGCCTCAGCAGGAAAGAAGTGTTTTTCAATAAAATTCATGGAACATAGTTTGGTTGTTTTTGTTAGTCATTTCCCGGGCCCCTCCGAACGGCATGGATTAGTATCCGTCTAGCTTGTTGGCAAAAAGCTTATAGAACGTGACGAGAGGTAAGAAAGAAAATCGACGTGAGAATTAATATGCTGAATAAGTCTTTGCTTAACCTCACTGACAAACTCTGCAAGGGCATCTGGCGAAAATAACTGCGTAATCGCTTTTGCTGGCACGATTGTCAACCTTAATTGTATGCACCGATAAATTCTGTGCTTTTGGTCACGATACTGTTCATGGCTGCAGTCACCGCGTAAAAAAATGCACGCACCCGCTTTTTTTTTTCTGCCTTTGACATTTGTAGTCGTCCTTGGTTCCGGCAGCCCTATTGAACATTCAGGCTCGCGCATCGCAATCCACCGCATGTTGGAAAAAAGAGAAGGAACGTTAGCTTGTCGCGCAGTGAAACTTTCCTATATGTGCAGCGCGTTTACGAATGAGAGCCCATCAGCGTCTCTTCTTACTCATTTATCGTACGGAAACGTTCGTTTACAACTAGGTTTTTTAAACTCGGAGACGTACCAGGCTAGACTTTAGTTCATTCTTGTCCGTAAGAAAAAAACTGTCAGCCGACCGCAGAGGTAATAGAAAACATTGTGACGTGCAGAAAGCTTCAGACATCCCGCCCGTTACAATAATCAACGAGACAAAATCGGTTGACATAGTTTGGGCTAGAAGAGATCGGCTTGAAGTGCTACACCACTTTGAGTGACAGCGGTCGTCTGTGGACATAAACTTGGCCAGTAATCTATAAGGTTGTAGCCTAACGAATCAGTTAACATATCGTTAATCACAAAGTCATCTTCACGTCGTACCTCGTGAGGTACGACACAGCTCCTCTGGCTTCCAGTTAAACTTATAACCTTTTCACTGTTCTCGTCACGGCATACTCAACGCTAGCACGTCGGAATGTGGCCCGTTTGGATTATCGTACAACGGGCTCGAACAATTAGGCACCCTAAGAACAAGCAGGGGCAATTTAGTATTCAATGGTGCGCTGAAATGTCACGCACTCGCTCGTTCACATTCGCCGAGGTTCGCGTCGTCTGCTAGGGTGCCCTTATCATGGCAGCGGGCTGTAGTTCGCGCGTTCGGCGCTAGAGGCGCCCTTTTACGAAAAGGGTCTATTATATATGGCTTCATTAATAGTAGGCTAATTACCCTTGCAATAATTAGTAGTAGCTTTATTGGGTCTGGCTTAACTAGTAATAACTCAATTACACCGGTTTAATTAGTCCTATCTTAATTAAAGGCGGTCAAATTCGCCTAAACTTAGTTACACTAGACCTTATGAAGCTCGGCCTAATTATCTTTACCCTAATGAGACTTGATTTATTTACTATTAATTTATTTTGTTATTTCACTAAACTCAGCATAATTACCCTTGGATTAATTTGTTTTCGTTTAGTTCAGCTTGACTTAATTTGTAATAACCTAATTAAGCTTGAATTAGCCATGTTTGGCTTAATTCTTCCTTCTGAACCAGGCTTCACGTAACTTGTCTTAATACGGCTCGACTGAATTACATATAATTATGAGGCCTTAACTAACTAGTCTTTAAAGGGGCCGTGCGATACTTTTTCGACTGCCTTTCTGGAGCACTGGAGTGTCTGCAGTATTAAATACTGAGATGAACGCAAAAAAGAAGTATGCGAATCGGGTGCACGAGCACTGAAGTTCTTAGTCCTCGAAGTTCAAAACACGAGCAGACGGCCTGACAAGAACGTTCCCTTTGACATTTCGCTTTCCCACTGACGTATGCGGTGGGATACGATCAGCGCGCTCCTCTTAAGCAGAGATACTGGAAGTTTCTTCTCAAGGTGGCCTGCACTAATTACCTTGCCACCGCTCTTTTTGACAGAGTTGTTATCGTGGTTACAACACGCACGACGAACCAAAAGGACAGACCACATGTGTCAGTCAGCAGCGCGACTATAGTGCGACCTCCTCTATCAGGAGAGGAAGTGGACTTTTGAAATATTATACTGAAAACAAATATGTTTTTTTTTTCGCGTCGTAAATGCTTCTATTGTGCCAGTGACGAACCTCCAGCACTTTAAGGTGCACCGGCGAGTCGCTACATAGCACAGTACCGCTGCTGCTATCGACCGGTTTCTGGCACCCCTTCGCCGCCGGGCACACACTCAAAAAAAAGAAAGAAAGAAAGAACAGAACAATCGCCTCCCCGCGTGGCTGCGTTTTCGCTGAGAGTCGATAGCAAACAAGTTTCACGTGTTCGGGGCAATGCTTAGAGGAGGTGCTAGCTACGCTTTTTAACCACCGCGAATAAAGCGTGCGTTTATGGGCTGAGGACATCCCTCGACATGAGTATTTATATTTCTTGTGCAGAAACATACTCATTTCTTGTGCGGCCTAAGAAAGATCAATGAATATAACATGCGAATAACAATGCCCCAGCACACCTGTGGTGGGGCATTGTTATTGGTTTGACAAAATCGCAACAAAATTGGCCGCTGTGTGCCGCCACGTTTCAAGAAAAACTCTGCAGAACGTGGTTTCTTCGTTGAAATAGAATTATAACCCCTTTACTTGTGGCGCTCCCACTCTCGCTCCTCACGCCGTATCAGAGTAGCAGACTGTATGGGCCCTACTCCGCAGTGTTAGAGACAGAACTGGAAAGGGAGGTTTTCCGGTCGCAATATATTCGCTCCTAACAATTATCCCCGCACGCCGCAGTTCTAGAATAAGCGATAAAATAGAATGCTTAATTGGTGTTGCAGGGACTCTTTAAATTAGTTTTACTATAGCTTGGCATAGATATGCTAGCATTACAGAGCCTAGCAGAGTTTTCCACGGGTTTCATAGTTTTACCAATAGCTTAAACACATTCACTGTTAGAAAAAGAACTTGCGCATATTAAGGTGTATTCACACTTTAAATTAATCCATCTGCGTTATCGCAGCTGAGCGCATCTTGTTCCACATTAATCCGTCGACACCTATGTGTTTGAGTCCTGAAGGCCTTCCTTCCGAGGGTGGTAATTGCGCGTTCGAGCCCGGCAGGGTGATTAACCTGTCTACATTCACTAACCAACCATTAACCAACTTTAGGTTAGGCAGAAAAGGTGGATTAGCGTTGGTAGTTGCGCAGTTTATCCTGACGCTGTCGTATGTGTAACATCGAAGCCAAGCAATGCACTGACAAAGTAAGCGCTGGCATCTCCGAGCCTAAATTTGTGTGCTGAAGGGGAATGAAGCCTTGGAGGTTCGAAAAAAAAAAAGAATGCAGTGATCGCGAGGGCACACGCGACCGAGCCCAGGCGCGGAGTGTGCAGTCAGCCAAAAGTCTGCCAACACCCTCCGGCAGTCGCGCGCTTTCAGTCTGCTACTCTGATACGGCGTTGAAGACTGGTGACGTAACGCGTTCAGCGGGCCACCTCCTTCGACACTCCCCACAAGACCTGTATGGGCCCTACTCCGCAGTGTTAGAGACAGAACTGGAAAGGGAGGTTTTCCGGTCGCAATATATTCGCTCCTAACAATTATTTTTGACAAGTTCTTTCGGTTGTGGATTTCTGAGACTTTCAATACACACCCAACCAATTTTATACCCAAGCCCTAGGGGTGTTTCAGGGCCCCTTTAAAGGGACCGTCTACCGTCCTTCATCACTCTTCCGTTTTGTGGCTCAATAGAAAGCGTACCTTTCGAAGTGTCCCAGCGTGCAGGAGTTTCTCGAAATACTGAGTAGAAATTATTAAGACAGAATTTTTTTATCTACAAAGTTACTCCTTTCCTAGTGTAGGCATGCAAGCAACAATGGTTACGGCGCATAATGCGTCGTCGTCCCTTGGAAACCCTCTCGGGCGCCGGAGGCTCCTTCTCAACAGCAACTGGTTTCAAGGTAGAGATTCCAGAGGTGACGAGGAGGAGGAGAAACGAGGTTAAGTCGGAGCGCGGAGGTGCGCCTCGGACATGCAGCGCCGCATGCATGACAAGCGCAGTACTACGCACCTGTGCACGCAGACTAATTCGAAGGCAGCGCCACCTGCGCCACCCCGAAAGCAGCGCAAAAAAAGAACAAATTGCTCTTGCACGCTATAACAAGGTGTCTCATAGGGTGAAGTACGCTGGTAAGACATACATAGTAGTTTTTCCGCAGAATATGTATGCCTGCGTGGGCTGGTTCTCGTACACTTGGAAAATGACGAACACGCTGTTGGGTGTCGCTAGCGGCGTTTTTTGCACCACTTTCAGAGCAAAATTAAAAACCTAATTCCTTTTTTGTGAGGTGAAAGCGTGCTCGTTCCCGTAAATGTGACGCATGATCTGCCCAATTTTACCACAATCTTAAAAAATTTTCCAAGCGGTAGACAGTCCCTTTAACAAATTGATCCTCGAATCTACATCTAAAACCAAACTTCACTTCTTGAAGGCGGAGCACTCTGGTCAAACGCATCAAGGAAAGATTCGTTCAAAGTCTTGAATTCATACTGATTTCTTGCCTGGAATGTCCAAAACTTATCCTGACAAGAACCCTGTCAATTTTAGATAAGCTCTACATGCAGGCGCCTTCGGCTTGAAACATATTTAAGCATTTGTAGCTTACCAGTTTTTTTAAGACCAAGGGAGTGAGACAAAGTTTGCTTTTGATTCTATGTTTACTTATACAAAATAACATTCTAAAGTCTGCTATAATAGAAATTACTCATAATGAAACTTCCGTACTGTTTGCCCGCAGATTTGGCGTAAAGGCGACGTGGCGTAGCCAGAGAACATCTACATACGACTTTAGAGAACGGAAACTGTAGGTTCCACTGTAGAACGAAAATATGCGTAGCGGCGGCGTAGTGAATCGTATTAGCGCGAATTGAGGTGAAGCTGCAAGTACTATCATCATCCTCATAATCATCACAACAAAAACCGTGCTTTTGCAGGTTCATGCGGGGTGCCGTGCCATCCACAGCGCCGCTGTAGTATTTTTGCTCGTTCTTCTCGCTAAACCACGGCCTCGCGTGGGTACTATTGGCTGCACAGGCACTGTAGCGTATCGTCAGGTGACCAAACAGGCCTTTACTGGCAAAAAGAAACATTAATCAAGTAAGCCGGTACTCCAGCCGGTAAAAACAACATCCAGTACAGTGCACACATGGGTCAAGAATCTGCAGCCGCGTGCAAACGAAACAATACATACTGAGTGCGCTTCAACAGGCACATAATCACCCTAAACGCTGACAAGCGTGCATGGATAGACTGGATACCAGAGTGATCGAACAGATGTTGCTCTCTCATTGCTTTGCGCCGTCGGATTCTGTTGACGGCAGGCGTGCGTAGGTGCACAATGCGGAATCGGAACCATGTGGTACGTTGGCAGATAGTTTTCACGGTAACACCGAATTAGCTTCGATAAGTTAACGTTACTTAAATAATCGCGGATGCAGCATTTCTGGCATTCTGTAAAGTCATTGATGATTGATTTGTGGGCTTTAACGTCCCAAAACCAGTTCTGATTATGAGACGCCGTAGTGAAGGTCTCCGGAAATTTCGACGACCTGGGGTTCTTTAACGTGCACTGACATCGCACAGCACACGGCCTCGACATTTCGCCTCCATCGAAATGCAGCAGCCGGGGCCGGGATTCAATCCCGCGACCCTCGGATCAGCAGCCGAGTACCATAGCCACTAGACCACCATGGCAGGGCTCAAATGATTCATTTGCAAACAATAAATGTGCTGTACCGAATATGACCGACAAGATTTTCAATTGTTAGCTGTGAGGCGAAACCATATAGGTGCGCGCGTAATGCGCTAACATATATTTCAGTCTTGTTTTATGTCTTATTACAGTTCAGTTACACAGCTCCTATAGACCTATTCCACCGGGCCTACGTCACGAAGATGCGGTGGCGCTGTCGTCGGGAGTTTTGGTTTCGCATGGTAGGCATCCGCCGGCGCGCCTACCGTAGCAGCCGCTGCGTTTTCGCTGGTGCGGACGCTTCTCACCGCCGTGAAATGAAGAAAAAAGTGTTCACCGATGACCTGCGCGGTGGGTTGGTTGCTCAGCAACGCACAAGATATGTGCGATAGGTTTTTATCGGTTTCCTGTTTATGTTTGTCTTAAGGAAAGGGACGAACCTGTAATGCCGGCTGTTTGGCGCATCGGTTATGCGCCAAACATTTTCGTCACGACTAAGCCTATGTGTAATTATTTAGCGTTAGTGCGGCTTGTTTCATTGGAGAGAAATAGCATTGTCACAGCTTGTCAAGTGTAATGCTCGACACCAAGTTTATTGGCATAAACAAAGTGCGGACACAGAGCGATGACGCTTACTGCAAAGCGCGCACGACGTTAACTTAGCTCGCGGAATGATCAACTTAGCGCGAAAACACACGGACACGAGAAGAAACGAAACAGACAGGACGGGCGCTTAAGCGCCCGTCCTGTCTGTTTCGTTTCTTCTCGTGTCCGTTTGTTTTCGCGCTAAGTTGATCATTCCGCGATGCATAACCAACTAGCCCAGCAGTCTGTCCTACTAAAGTTAACTTAGCTCGATGTGTAGAAGTAATCGCGGTCGCCGTGTATCATTGAAGTGCAAAAGCTATACATACGTCATACGAATTTCATTCACTCAAATGAAACAAATATATAAGAGCTTAATTGACGTAGCCGTGAGCGAAAGGCCGATTACAGCGACGCTTTTGCAAATTGCTTGCGGCTGCGATAGCGTACACACGAGAAGTGTCTTTGGCAATGCTGTAGTGGTTAGGATGCGCTTTGAATTTTTTTTTCGATTGTCAGACTGCTCGAATGAACTACACGCTTCAAATTTGCCGCGTCGTTACAGGACTTCACGCCATCAGGATCGGAACTGAGCGTATGGGCAGAGCCGCAAGCCGCGGTTATGCGCCTTGCTGGCGGTTATTTGAGAGCCTTGTCCTGGCACGTTATTGCTTTTTTGTGTGTGTGCGCGTTATCACAGCCGTATTTACATAGGTTATAGCGTCACCAATATCGCATGCTTGAGTACTTATTCCGTTACATTTGTTCTTGCGCAAGGATTTCGTGGAGGGATTAGAGGCTTTAGGTCCGAAACAGTATTTTAGCTGAGGCATCTTCAAGTCGCATTTAAACGCATTTAAACAAGTCTCGCTGTTGCAAGTGGTTCATCCTTGCGCTAGTTACCAAATTAAAGCATACGCATGAAGCGATGCCGACATGATAGCTCGCGATCATTCGCATCATGTGGCAAGGTGCTTATCCTTTCAATCAGTTTCTCACATCTTGTCATAGCTAGGCGTCGGCACATTCTTTTCTACATTCATTGAATGCTTCCTACAGAGCTAACGCAACTTCATCTCACGCGGTTGCCCCTCGCAAACTGTTGTAAACACGCCGTCGGCGCTCCGACGCCCCGTGCTCGGAGGCAGCTTTCGCACACGCTTCGCCGGTGGCGGTGGCGCGACCATGCAGGGCCGCGGCAAGCGGTGGGCGGGGCCTCCGCGCCGCGACGTCGACACAAGCCCCGGTTATATCGCCGGTGCCTACCACTGTTTACCAACATGGAATAGGTCTATAGAGCGAAAATGCCTAGGAAAAAGTGAACGAACCGATAAGATGAAGTGTGTTAGTATAACTGACAGCAGGTATTCTCTAATGCGTGAACACATTAGGAATTCCCTAGAAAGACAGAGACGCTAGGATAATGCCGGCTAATTTTAGAGGAAGAATTCCGGCAAATTAGCTTTAGGAGTGCATTGCACACCTCGGTTGGTGTACGCAGCAAAAAAGCGCGCAGCCATTAGTGCAGTGGGGGGATGCATATGGACATGTGAACGGTAATTATGCCCTTTAGCGCACGCGCACCCCCCCCTTTCCACACACACACACACAGAGACACACACACGCGCGCGCGCGCGCTCTGGACTTCTGGGGCATTATTTGAGCCTGTTCCAGTGCCGAAAAAAATAAAGGTCATGCTTGTTACACATGTGGTTCTTGTGATTGCGTTATCCAGTTTTTCAATATGTGCTGGGAAAGCAGGAAACTGCTTTCTTGCTAATTCCAGAAGATTCACATTAAAGTACGGATAATCTCGTCGTGTAGTGCATGTGCCATATGTATCGTTTCAGAAGCACCGATGTTTGGGATAGTTGGTGAGGATCCATGAGAAAAAAATTCGCCGCACAAAAAAAAACGGGACGACAAAAGGAACGAGCACGACAGGACGAGAGCTGCATCCTCCAACTGAAATTTTGTGGAAGAAACCAAAGATTAAGTGCATGCCTGTCTTCCACGCGTGAACAATAATCTCAGCTTTTCAAAAACGCCATTTCTTTATCAAGTAGAAACACTGACGGAGTGCAGACACACTGAGTGCCTGCTAATCTTATATGGTATGCTTCAATGAAGTGGCGTAGCCAGAAATGTTTTTCTGGGGGGGCTCGGAATTTTCGACGGGCAGGAGGGAGGGAGTCGGAGCCTCACCGTGTGTCTATATATATATATATATATATATATATATATATATATATATATATATATATATATATATATATATATATATATATATATATATATATATATATATACCCTTTTGGAACGAAGATATGCGCGCGTGACGCATTTGCACGGACCGTCGCTGAATGACTATACATTCGGACAGCATCTGCGGCCTACTTCAGCCTTCAGTTGTCAACTGAGCGCCGAAATAACGATACTCTCGCACATGCAAGGCTTCACAGAGGGCAATGTATCGACGCATTCTAGTAGAAAGACATTTATTTCCTCGCCACTGCGAAGATTCGTCACTTGCGCACGCTACTACCTTGATGACAATTTCAAAATAAAGTATAATGATCCATGTACACATACGCATTAAAGGGTGTGAAGAATTCATGATAGAAAGCGCAGCCGGGAACAGCGGGCAGCATGCCTGAGGTAGGTAAGCTGAAAATGACGCTAGAACAAACACATGTTTTGAAATCCTTTATGAATTGATCGTGGCGTTGTCCTGATAAAACTCCGAAAGACTCTCTCCAACTTAACATGCTAGTAGACATGCAGGACGACATTTTAGTATATATTTCGTATTTATGGTTTCCACACCTAAACTTACCTGTTCGCTACATTATACAGGCGCTTCTTTCACCAAATTTTCGATACATGTGCAGGAAGAACAGCGATTCGCCTGCGATAATGATTCTAAGCAGCTCCAGATCTATCTGTCCAGAACATATTACCACTTGTTTTTTAAAATAATTAAGTCTATTGCGTTACAGAAAAATGCCGTCCTCATTAACATTGTAGGCCTCTAAAAACATGGTTTTGTCAGCACTAAACTCACAAACACCACCATCCCGACCCTTTCACGAATAATTACTGACACATTTATTAAGCTGAAAAACGTGGTAAAATATCTCTTAATACTGAAAAAGCTTTCTATGCGGTTTGCCACTTCACACTTCTAGCCAGATAAATTAAAAATCTCACGGTGCTTTAACGCCAGTTTTATCCTACAGTTACTTCGAATCATGCGGAATGCAAGTTGCCATGGATAAATCTGATTTGGGACTCACTGCAGTGAACTCCGGAATGTGCAAAGAGGGGGGTAGGTTTACGCCGCAACACTTCACAGGTACCACACTACACTAGGACTCCCTTCGAAATGCTTCACGTAATCGCTGACCCTCTCTGGCCACACACCTCAACAACCATTTAACCGAACCGGATTCGTGCTGGGGCCGGGAGGTAAAGAGGCAACAGGCCTAATTAAGTCAACAAAACATGGAATTTAATATGTGAACATGATCAAAGTATACAATTAACAATTAGCAGCCAACGTAATGATGTAAGGCAAACAAAGAGCAACGTAAACGCATAGCGCAGCACAGGAATTAACAGGGCAAACAAACTCGTCAATGAACGGCCGATACAATGGGTAAAACAGCTCATAAACTAACGGCGCAATGTCTTAAGTATGCTTGCTGCCGCCAACGAGAGGAACGCGTATCTTTGTGGGCTCCATCGGCGCATAGGTCTCGTCGCCGGCCTGTGGACTGGTGCGTTGTTAGAAACTCGGATGTTGACCTGGAAGTCGCCGTAGCTCACGTAATCTCCCCGATCATTGCTGCTCACATAATGCTCTCGCAAAGACTACATCGTCTCTCCGAGGTTGGAGAGCCGAACGGCTAGGCTCACACGAGGGATCACAAACGAAGCTTACTTCTTCACATGACGGAAGGTCACCGCCTCTCTTCGAGTGTCTCGAATCTCCAAAATTCCGCCCTGTCCTCTGTCCCGAGATAAGTTTTCTCCCTGACAGCCCCGCCTCACCAGGGCGTCTATCCAATGGTTGTCCATGGCATCGTCGCAGGTAGAAATCGCACCAGTCCAAACCGCCGTGCGACTATTGTTTGGCACTCGCCTCCACAGTGTCACAGTACACACTTGTGTACACTTGCCACACTTGTGTACAGATTACCGTAACGAGATTACCGTAACGAGCGTTACCCACCACCGCTTCCATTCCGAAACACTCCAGGTGCAAGCAATTTGGCACCGTCTAGGCGCCCTCGAGTGGGAGTGCCCGGTGAAAAGACGCGCCTGTCGGCAGTCTCTCCTTTGTGGCCGGTCAGGAGAAGGATTTCTGCTTACTGCATTGCACGGTGATCGAAACATACCAGGAACGCTCCGCTGGCTTTGTTCGCTGGGTTCGCTTTGGCGTCGGCATTCTGTCGTCTTGAAAGTCGCCGCCTAATGCACACTCTCATCTGGGGCCGCCGCGCAAGCGTCAGCTCTGCTGTCAAAGCGCGGTTTCCGCAAAACTCGCGGGTAACGAAAGACCCAGCGATTCTTTGACCGCATGCAGCGGCAGCTGATAAACAGGACTGCAGAAGGCCAAAAATTCCCGCTACCCGCGTTCCCGTGTCTCGCCCCGCCGACGCCCCTCGGGGCGTCACAATGGCACAAAGATCGGCATTAGGTCCAATATTTCCTGTATCAATGACGTTCGCAATAAGCGTTCAACTTACGAAGTTCACAAATGTACTCACTTGATGCAGCACCAGCATCGACAAATACTAGATTGTCAACTATCTCACTGGTTTTTGTAAACTGAAACGTGATATGTCTTAACCTTACGCGATCACTTGCTACACTGAGTTGAGAGTATTACATGCCTAGTGGTCGGTATAGACACATCAAGGTTAAAAAAAAAGTTTGTAAAAGAAAGCCTTCTTATGGTTCTTACACGCTCGCCTATACGCCTGGCAATATTTTCTCTATGACCTTCATCGGGCGTTGTGCGTTTTTTTTATTATTTCGCTGTCACTTAGGTTGCTGTTGAAAAACATGGGGGCTGATGTAAATCGCCTATTTGGCTCCCTTACTAAACAAGGTCCAAGAATAGCGAGTTTCCTTCTGCCTAACAGAGAAGTAATATCCCGTTCAGTGTTACAGACATGTTACACACATGCTATATTTTATATCCCGATTCCGCGCACGAGGCAAGCAAATAATGGTAGTGCATACAACGCTCAATTGTAACTATTCCAATGACGAATAATCGCAGGACTTTCTTGGTGCTTTAATTTGGAATTGAATTAATAGTTGCGCGAAATTTTCGTATTTCGTGCATCTAGACACTAGTTTCTTCAAAATAAAGCGTCCTAATAAATTATTTACTTGAATGAGCACAGGCTCGATGTGGGCAAGTTTGTTTTGCATGCTTGAAACGCCTTTCCTTTGTACGTGTTTTTTTGTCCCCGTTCTCTCGCGCTTTTTTCCTCATGGAACTCATTTGCACTTTTGCTTGAAAATGTAGCCTTCTCTATTCGAGTTGTTCGACCAGATACTGTAGCCGAAAAAGGTATTGTATGAAGAGATTTCTTCTCATTTTATTTTCTCATTGGCCGCTCATGGATTGTCTCAAGTACCGATTCGGCGACTGCAGTTATTTCGGTTGTTATGTTTACAACGCTGTATATTGTATTCAATAAATGAAATGATTTCAAATTAATTTCCTGGCTTGCTGAAATTGATAAGGCATCGTATGACCTCATGTGTGCAATAGGAAGGGACTATTCAAACATTATCAGAGAATTCACATATAATCCATACAGGCCATCTTAGGCACATTACAAAGCCACTGTATTGTCAGAGGATGTAAGGTATCATGTAAGTACAAATCAGTCGGGGAAATCGACTTAGCATTTGAGGCCTCACTCGTTTGTTTGCGCTGCAAGGATGAGCTTCCCAAGAAGACGGAGAGCCGCTGCTGTCCTTGAGACATACTGCCGCGAAAGCGACGATACGAATATGGTCACCTCTTCTTGAATGAATTTCGCGACCACCGCCTGCTGGTAGCAGGGCTGTTGACCATTGTGCACTCTCGGCGATGAACTGCAGCGCGGCCTTTTTGTCGACTCGTTATTCCGTAGTTTACTAGCTTGTAGATAACACTGCAAAGCAGTGCTGTCCAGTCGGAAGGTTCGTTGAAAGTTCCTCTCTCTGCGGCATCGTCCTCGGAAGGGGACAGCCTGTGCGCGCACATTGCGACCATATGTAAGTCGTCAAGGAAAATGACGAAAGCGAAGCTGTATTGGGCCGCCCATGTAAGCGCACTGCTCAAAAAGGAAACGTATGCACTGTACGTATGCAGTACGTATGCACTGTACGAAATATTCCCCACGCGAGCGCATACAGAGCACGAAAAGCGACAGGGTCCCACAGAAGGAATAAGAGGGGAAGAAGGGTCGGGCGGCACAGGAAGGCGTTGCACAGGGAACAGCGGCATACTTTGCGCTTGGTTCGCTAGCTCGATGACCTTGCCCGCGAATGTTTCACCCGCAGCAAAACCACGCCTGTGTCCAGGTACGCAGACTCGCCATATTCTTCCATCACCGCAGAGAGCTAATTGGAGCGGCGTTGGTCGCCCGCGGCGACCAACGCCGCAGATAATGAGATAACGCAAGCTGCTTGCGCGGCCGGAGCGGCGGTGACCACGGGCGAGTGGCGAGCGACGAAAGCCGTGGGGGCGGCAACATCGACGTCACAGACGCTCTTTTCCCGGCCGATTTCGGTTTCAAGGAGCCTGCCACGGGGAAATAATTGTTCGCGTAGCTCCGACATGCATTCCGCTATTCAAAATTTGATCATTGGGATAGGTAGTGTCGAGGACGGGCTCGAAAGTACTCATTTACTATAGCCACCAATTGCTGATAATTAAAAAGTTAATTAGCGTAATTTCGCTAATTATGCATACATGTGCGGTAATTGTTCTGTATCTAGAGGCCGCCAACCCGTACACTCGAATGGTACACAAGACATTCCCGCGATTTATGTTCTTCTCATTTAAAAAAATGTGTTGCAGCTAAAAAAGAAAGCACCCTGTATACGACAAAGTGCAGTTGCCCTTCTTCTGAACAAATTACGCGGGAAGCATCGACGTGTAAATGCTGCGCGGTAGTGATGTCGTCTCGCGATACGTGGCTGTTTTATGGCAACACAAACGAGCTCATATGAGATGACACAAATATTTGTCAGTGATAGACAAAAACAATAATCTGACGCATACACTTATGTCACAACGTACTTGTTCATTGGCGCATAATAGTTTGACTGTCATGTAGAGGTTCCGTGTTGAACGTCCATGGTGCTTAAAAGTCGTTTTATTGTACAGTATTGATACAACTACCCGGAAAGTACCCGCCTGGCAAGGGAACTCTGGCACTTAGGCGCTTAAATTGTTAGCTCAAGAAAGGAATAAATAGTGCCGCATCATGCACGACGAGCATGCATGATGCGGCAGCGCGGCGTTTGATAAGTTTCAAATGTGGTGTCGTTGCCCCTTTCTCCCCTTAGAGAGAGAAAAAGAGAAAGAGAGAGAGAGATGCTTATTGACATAAAGGCAGAGAGGTTGGCCTGAGCTGTAATTTGCCTCCCTCCCCGCGCCCTCCCCCGAGTGGTCTAACGGCTATGGCACTCGGCTGCTGATCCGAAGGTCGCTTGGCTAACAGTTGCCTGAAACTGCTCACAACGTTGCGTCGCTGAGGCGCAACGTTGTGAGCGCTGAGTCGAAACGTTGCGTTGCGTCACAACGTTGTGCCGCCGACCGCGTTCAAACTTACACGCTGACGGTGCCCCCATCTATAGGTCGATCTCGTGGTCAGAAGGTCAAATGGCAGGCTCCATAGCTCGAGAGAAGAGGGAGGTTAGTAGGTCCCCTCCCAGCGCTTGCTGGAGATGGAACGCGGCGTGGTTAACTGCGGTTGATTTCTTCGCCCTATGTAGTGATTTGTGTAACCTCATGCTTTCCGGGGCTACTTCGGCTAGATTTAGCTTGATTTTTGGCTCCTTTCAAATGCACCCAACGGAAACTCTGATCCAGGTCAGGCCCCGCCACTGTGGTCTGGTGGCTATGACACTCGGATGCTGATCCGGAAGACGTAGGATGGAATCACGGTCGCGGCGGCTGCATTTCGATGGAGCCGAAATGCTAAATGCCCGTGTATTGTGCGAGGCCGGCGCACGTTCAATGACCCAACCTGGTCGAATCTTCCAGAGCCCTCCACTACAGCTTCCCTCATAATAATATAGTGGTTTTGCGACGTAAAACCCCAGAAATTATTATTATCCAGGTCAGCTCATATTCATGATGCAGACATTAAGTGACCATGAGGAAAGCACGCTTTATATCTGGTTGGTATTAGAGGGTGATTTGAATTTCTTTACTCGCTTTAACATACCATTCGGCATAAACTAAATAAAATGGTATAAGTCGATATTCTTCGGTGATGTGAATGACGTCACCATTATGCGAAACAGCGCCACCAACCCACATATGACGCCACCACCCGATTTTAAGGGGCAGTGGCAAACCACCACACACTCGGGGGAGGAGGAGGAGAAAGGGATAGGAACGGCAGGGAGGTTCACCTGGGTTGAACCCGGTTGGCTAACCTGCACTAAGGAAGAGGGAAGGGGAGGGACACACGGACGTACCAAAACGCATCCGACCTAAAACACTGCTATGGCTGTGGGGCGGCACCGGATCCGTGGATCCAGATGTTGACTTATTACGCGCCTCTTCATACGGTGGCATCGGCGCCATGCGCTGATCCCATGAAGAAGGCAGGACGACCTATCAACGACTCGCCCATGTGCTCCTCTAAGTTTACATGCGCCATGTGACACAGCATACGGCCCATGAAAAATCAATGACGCTCTTCTTCCCTGGTGCATCTACGCAACTCAAAGGCTCACTGCGATCTCGATCAAAGTAATATTAAGTTACTATCGATCGTACGCATCCGTTCAGCCGTCACTGTTATTCTATTCATCTCAATATCCGACTCCGAATTTAATGGCTCGAAATTGCTCAGGCAGCACGTATATTACCTAATTGATTATTACTACTCCTCCTTCGGTGCAGAGAGCGTAAATGGGCATTACCGCCCTTAATGCAGTTTTGATTGATTTGTGAGGTTTAACGTCCCAGAACCAACTCTGATTATGAGAGATGCCGTAGTGGAGGGCTCCGGAAATTTCCACCACCTGGGGTTCTTTAACGTGCACTGACATCGCACAGCACACGGGCCTCAACATTTCGTCTCCATCGAAATGCAGCCGCCGCGGCCGGGATTCGATCCCGCGGCCTTCGGATCTGCAGCCGAGTGCCATAACCACTAGACCACCGTGGCGGGGATTAATGCAGTTTTCTGTTGGATCGATCATGCTATTCTCCGATTTCTATGCGCCTTATCCTCCGGTGTGGCAGGCTAACGACTGTGATGTCGCGCTAAGGACGAGGTCGCAGGTTCGATTCCCGTCTGCAGTGTGCTCATTTCTATGGAAAGAAACGCTGCAGAAACAGCACAATTAGAATCACGCACCCCGTAAGTCAGAGCATGTGCAATTCATCCGAAACCCCCTCATTTCAGCTTGCCTCGTGAAGATGTAGTGGCTTTTGACCGTAAAACCCCCCATCTTGGCGCTGATGTAGGTGCGATTGGCTTTCACAGCACTTATTATAAGCTAGTGACGTAGATGTACGTGCCTTCGCTACAAGAATATTCCAGTGAAGGTGTGTATTACCGTCAGTGAATCTCTGGTGTCGCAGCAAGATGCACAATACTTGGCATTTGCCACGTACAGAATATAACCTGTGAGACGGGTAATGCAGTACCTTGTCATGATGTGCTGTGCAGTTGATAGTGCATACTGGATAGAACTGGCGATAGCTAGCAGCTTTAGGTTATTTTCCTCAGCGTTATCGCGTATTGATTAGTAAAACACATTTCTGCAGCGTGTACGGTCGCAGCCTACTTTCTAAACAAGACAAAAATATTTGCGGTTCCAGCACTGATTACGTGATCAAAGAAAAACAAAACAAGATAAATATTGGGCTAAAAAAGGCAGTCACACTCGCCGTCGTTTCACAACAGGCGGTATCGCAGCCATGGACGTGTTTCGGGATCCAGAATGGGCCTTTGGCATCGCTGTATTTGCGACTATCTTCAGTTTCTTCGGCAGCCTGACGATATGCTGGCGAGTTTGGTACTCCAGAAACTCGTCCGGCGTCGCGTTCTGGCCGATAGCTTCGACCACCATCTGCCTACTAGCCTGGTTGATCTATGGATGCACCACCTGGAACTACACCATTATGAACGTTGCGGTGCCCAGCCTCTTCCTGATGGCAATCAACACGACCGTGCACCGCTGGTTTTCTCACGACCGTGGTCCCGGCTTGGCTGTAGTAGCGGCAATCTGGCTGATGTGCTTTGCGTCAGCCTTCCTACCCGTAGCAGGAATGGGACCGATTGCACGGGGTTCGGCTGTCGCTTGCAGCCTGGTACCAATCGATGGTATCATTCTGATGATGCCGCTATCGCAGATCGCCATGTGGACATTCGCAAGCTCCGTACTATGGATACAGTACGCGAAGCACGTCGGAGATGTTACACTGGCCATGAGCAGCGTGATCGGCTCCGTCGTCGCGGTAGCCGAGCTGGTCGTCTCTGCCCGCTTGCTGTTTATGCGTGGTGCATGTTCGTCCGAGCAAAGGATGTGATGCGCGGCCCTAGGTAAGCTTACCGGTTGGCGTGTGCCACTTGCTCATGAGTGATGGTCTTAGTGCGTCATTTTATCCTGCAGTCATTGGTTGAATTTTGGCCATAGGGTCACGCATACATTTTGCGCAAAGTAGCGCTGGTTGTGGCTTATTGTCTTCTTGTCTGTACGCTGCAGTTCAGTACGTGTAACGGACGAACGCATAAAACTTGCGCTTCTTCGAGATTTTGAGTAGTTTCAATTTCTAGGACTGTTCCTGTGGATGTACCACAGATTTTGTTCGTCTAGCGTTTGCACTCGTCTACAGTGCAGGGGTGCACAGCATCAGTCACGTTAAGGGTGTTGACTAATTTTCACTGCGCAAGCATCTACCCTGCTCTTGCGTCACTCGTATTTCTAGCGCAGTACAGTGTGAGTCGGTACACAAGCCCGGTTTGTTGGTATAGGTCTGCGTCCACAGGCCTCAAAAATGTCACGACTGTTGTTTAGCGGTGTTCAATAGAGTGACATCGTTGGGAATACTGATGGAAGGGACGCGCTACAAACTTCTCTCTGCTTTGTTTCAGCAACCGACAAGTCGTCGGCGAACAGCGTGGAAAGCACGGCTGACGTGGCAGTTCGAACCGGCGGCATGTGTACATTTGGAGGGCATGCTTTGGTTGAAACGCATCTGCTATTGAACTTACTATTTCCTGGTACGCTTCTTTTAGCAGCTCATTGCGTTGAAAAACATTTTTCTTAACTTTCCGTGCATGCGCCACCGTTTACGAAACATCTTACTTACAGACTGGTGGAACAGTTTCTTGCTATGTCTACTGGACGCTATTGTGATCTTCAATCGCTTGCCATGATAGACGAATTTTGCGCCTTGGAAATACGGAAACAAGTAACTTGGAAAGAAACTAGTTTCTACAAACGATTTCATTGACTGGCTGCTATGCTGCCGGGTTTTCTTAACGCCAGAAACAGATTTGAAACAGCTACTTATGAGTATGTTCACACTTTGCGTCAAATCGCAATGCCACGATTCGCATCGATCACTTTTCCATGGTCTCAGCTGCTTTTATGCCTGTATCGCCGTTTAAGCGTTTTATCTTTATTTTTTGTGACAATAAATGTATTTGCAAGTTTCTTTGTTTGAACATTCACGATATACACCGCACATGTATCTGCACCCATGTATGCGGAGTAGCATGCTTCAAAAACGAAATAATTCTGTAGTTCGATTGTCTTGTCTTTTCTCGTTATAATTGTAGGGACGTTTTATGTATGCATTGTTCCGTCAGAGGGTAAGCTCGTCGACGCGAAGCTATCGATAGAATAACGTAACATCGCCCGGGGATAAGCTGGTTTTTATAGCTGAGCTGTTATGTGGGCCGCAACGATGGTCACCGAGAAATTTGCAGTTCTTATCGAAAAATAGAAGTGGAAGGTATATTGTAAAATAACATTTCAGTCTGACATGAGCCCTGGAAGTAGCTGGCTACAAAACAACGCCCACTGCCGGTGGCCGCCATTTCTTCGTGTCATACGTGACGTCATGATCAGCGTACGGATCACTCGCGGTCAGTGGGTTGCGGCGACATTCGTGTAGGGCCTGTATAACCACAAATGTCAAACGCTAGGCACATTGGGATGCGATTCGCTGCACGGCAATATGCGCCGACGGACTCCATGCTCCGAAAAGTGATCGTGTTCCTCGCCCCTCTGGCCGAGGCAATGCGTTTAACACCTAAGCTGATTAAGCCGGAGGTAGTATAGGAAGGGGCTGAGAGAAGGAAGTGAGAGTGAGGAGAGTTTATTTTGGGAGTTCGGTCTTCTCTCTCGATGGTTCCGATGACCGCGGCGATATGTTGAAGGACGGAGTCTGGAGCAAGGTGTCCTCACGGCAAACGCGTAGGTTTGTTCATACTGTACACTATTTACAAACTTGGCCGGGGCGGCCAGTACTGTCAACAGACATCTCAACAACACAACTGGGCTCTAACCACACCAAGCGGTTCATTACGCGCCCTTAACGTTTTCACGTAAACGTGAACAAGCACCAAGCTTTCAAACCTCATAACTCGTCACAGGCTGCGCCAAGCTCGACCTCTGACCACCTTTCCGCGTCTGCGACCCGAGTTAGCGCTAAGCTCTCCTCTCCCTCTCTCTTCTCCGTTAAATACACCTGATCGCTCCTGCGACCGCCTTTTGGGACCAACCCATATCAGCACGTCACCAATAACACACGTGTCCACCCTCTCCATGATAGCCCATGGTTACGCCTTCGCGTTCTCACACTTCGACCCGCTCGCTGCACCGAGCTTCTCCGAAAGATAGCATCGGCTACTAATCCCGTGATGAGTTAGGAGAACTCTGCAGCAGGCCCAAATTGCCACTCTATTTACCCGGCGGCATGCATCCAAGCCGCCGTTTCAACAGGACTGCCTGACAGGTCTATTGCCAACAAAAGCACTTCCGTGCATTTCAATGGCGCGGTCATCTCCCCCGAACGGGGGAGATGACCGCGCGATTGAACCCCCCCCCCCCTCCGAACATAAAATTTGCCTATACAGGGTGACCAAAGTGAAGTTGACGGTTCTGACAGATTTTTCTTTCCGAATTAGGCGCTTATATATATGTAACGACCACTTCTACAGCAAGGCTCAGAAAAGACAGAACGGGGTGTTAATTGTTCATGTACCTCGGTTAATTAACCGAAATGCAATAATTACCATTTCAGTGGCTGCGGCAAGCAGCATGTTTGTCTTGAAAAGTTAGACGTAATCGTGTTTCTGTACAGTTTCACATGGCGGAATTCTCCTAATGGCACCGTTCTCCGAGATATCGAAGAGCGCAGTTTAATTGCCGTTCGAATGACGAGGCATACAAGACTAGACCGGTGCAAAGGTTCTCCTTCTTGTGAGGTACCTGCGTTGTGCGGCGTTTAGTGGAGCAACGGGATGGAAACATAAGAAGAAATGTGTGATAACTCGGTCATAGGAATCGGCAGAATACGAAACCGCAACCCGCCTTGGCGAAACTGTGGAATGCATCAGCAGCAATCTGGCGAATCGAGTGGTGGGATATGGGATAAGGCGTAGCATGGTTGAATAAAGTGACAATGCCGATTATGCTCGCGGCGAGGCTTAAGCGCATGCCCGTTTCCTGCGATGATCGAAAACGGTAGAATGTAATGCTTCTTAAGGTGTTTGAAAAAACGGGCTTACACTGTAAACCAGTTTACCCCCTTAAAGGTGTTTTACAGTGTCTATAACTAACACCCTTCCACCCTAGCGAAAAGGCATTTTGACGCACCGAAACACCTTTTTAATGGGGGGTTTCCCATTTTCAAAACACCCTTATTACCGAAGGGTGTTGATGCAGTAGAACACCCTTAGCGAAGGGTGCCAGGCAAGCTATTACACCCTTTGCCTAGCAGCCATGCATTCCCGTGCTGCTCTTTATATATAGTATTTATATAATCAGTTCTTTAAAAGTGGTCCCAAGGAAACCTCTACGCGGCCTTCCTACTGGGGCTATAATAAATCAGTATTACAGCACACAGCAGCAAGTATTCACATGCTGCATCATGTACTGCTGCTCAGACCAGACATATTGAATAGGGATGCGGTTTTATTTGTTTATTAGCACCAATACCATCTGCAACACATATCATGTTGGAACGAACATTTCACATACTTGTCCATCACAGTATATAGCTGCACTCTGAGTGGCACTAAATAATTGTGGACGCACCTTCGCTTTAAAATATATACTCAATTAACAGTACAGGTTCAGTGCTAGTGATGTGTAGATGGCGTCAAATATTTAGTATGTGGCCATAATAGTCGACATTCCTTCGGTAGCATCGGTGATTCCTGGAATCTGCGTTTCTTGCATTGACAGAAATATGGCCTCTGCATCTTCATGGGTTCACTTATGTAGATAATGCACAGAGCATGTGGTCCTTTCACCTGCTCCTAGAAAAAAAAACAGGCATTATTTGCAGATGTGAAATTATAAATGGGCACATACGTGACATTACAGTCATAAACGGGGCTGACCACTTGTTACAGGGAAAAACAAGAAACCACTGGACGAGTGCTTACCACCAAATTTCTTTAACAAAAAATGAATTCATACAAACCTTCTCTAAGCCAAATGGCCTTGACCTTGTGTCCAATGTAAAACTGCACAATCGCCAAGCACGTAATGCCTTCCACTTTGCTCTCGTTAAGACTGTAATACCGGTGCCATGCGGTCACTTTTTATCTTGATCGGCCAGAAGAGCGGGCCAGATCAGGATTGAATTGCTTGGTCATCATTGATTCCTTCATGCAAGATTCGGAAGGGAGCCAATTGAGGTTGAGGAATTTAATCCCGGCGGGCTTAAACATCAATAGTGCCTCCTCTTACTTTGTTACAAGGTGCTAGAGTACACAACGGCAGGTGTTGCACGCCAAGGAAATCATGATAGTTTGTTACAAGGGTCAACAACCTCACTGTCACAACTGCAACGGGTTATTCCAATTTTGAAGGACACAAAAACTTAGTGGTCAACATATGAGAGAGCTGAGGCATACGTGCAAACTAAACGTATTGACTAGTATGCGATCGGAGTCCAGATTGCAGTCATTGCGTGAAGTTACCTTCCCGAGTGGCAGAGAGAGCCTATGTAATCCTTGGTACTACAATTGCACAAGGCTATTACAATTATTTATTGCTAATATTTAGTTACAGAGGGCATGTATGTATTCAGAGAGCAATACGGGGGGTGTATAAGCTATGCAACAGCTTATAGAGCCCTCTCCACCACTCCTTCAATACTGAGCAAACACACACACACGCACACACACGCACACAGGTCATTCCATATCAAGTGAACCAGACTGCTTTTCGACCATCTCCAATCTCACTGAAAAAAATAGCATTATTACGTCTGCACATGCTAATTATTCAACAGTCATTCCATGGGAAAAAATTTCATGCCGCGTGAGGGCGCTTCGAACTTCGTGCTAAAGAGTGAAATAAATTTATACAAAATTATTTAATACATTGCTACAGAACAATTTCTTTCTTATTCTTAAGGTGTTGTTCTTTCATTACTGCTATTGTCTGGTCATCCTTTTCTTAATTTACACTATTTTTGGCCACGACGAAAGATCACTTGATGTAGCGTATTTTGCAATTTTTAATGAAAATGCCAACTTAATTATGAAAAATGCAATTATATTCCTCAATTTCTAGCTTCCAGTACTATGCGATAAAGATACTGTGATATCTTATAACCCAGAAACCTTGTGGTTAGGGAGGGACAAATTTGACAAATATCGCATACTGACCCATACTGAGCCATGAATTTCTCAATGTTGCGGTTCAAGTGAAAATGTAGCTTATAACTGATTAAGTAGTACTCTCTGCGGGTACCTCACGAAAGAGTTTCTAAAGGAGTAATTTGTGTTTTAATCGCAAAAAAAAATTTGGGATTCCAAATCCAGAAGAATAAGGCGTCAATCGGGCGCCACTTTCTCTCTGTGGAGGCCTCAGCTTTCTCAGCCACATCGGATACCAGATGAAGTGTTGCATCGTTTTAGTGCTATTGGTGTTTTAGCGCGATGTTTTATGAAACCAGATTACACAAATCTCTGACGAAGAGGCGTACGACTTGGAGTAATCACAGTAAGGTACCTTGGGTGACTGCGAAAAGACACCTGCACCGACGTGTTGTGCGGTGAAGTTGAAACAAAGATAAGCCTTGTGCAACCATGCGATTGTTAAGTTCAAAATTTTCTTTCTCACTTAAATATTACTCCTTTAAAACCTTTTTGGTGAAGTACCCGTAGGGAGTTCTACTTTATGAGTTATACGCCACATTTTTACTTGGACTGCTACCTTGCGAAATTCATACCTCAGTATCGGTCAAAATGATTTTTACCAAACTTTTCCCTCTCTAGCCACAAGGTTTCCGCGTTTAGCACAGTACTTTATCGCTTAGTACTAGAAGCTGTAAAGTGGGAAATGTAATTACATTTCTTATTATTAAGCGGGCATTTTCATTAAAAACTGTAAAATATGCTACATTGTGTGATTTTTCGTCATGGCCAAAAATAGTGTAAATTAAGAAAAGGATGACAAGGCTATAGCAGTAATGAAAGAACGACACCTTAAGAATAAGAAAAAAATTGTTCTGCAGCAATGTATCAAAGAAATAATTTTGTATATATTTATTTGCACGAACGGTTTCACTTATAACGAGAAGTTCGAAGCGCCTTCATGGGGCAAGAAAATGTTTTTCCCATGAAATGACTGTCGAATATACTTACCATGTGCAGATGTAACAATATGATTTTTTCAGTGAGATTAGAGATCGCCAAAAAAGAGCTTGTCTTATTTGAATATATATATATATATATATATATATATATATATATATATATATATAGAAAGCCGCATCGTGCATCATATAAGAGAGGCAGGAATTTGCACTCACCACTTCCACCATTTCCTCTAAGAAACTAATTGTCCATTTACCTCCAGCATCAATGAGGGTGTGCATAACAAAAATAATCCATGCAGTGAATTGTTCCAATGTCTTGCCAACATTTGCATTTAAGGAGGAAAAGAGATTCTGTAAACAATGGCAACATACCTCATCGAATATATGTTGGCGTACACGTTGACCTGCAGCTATTGGCTGTTACTTTGGCAACTCCGTCAGGTACAACGTCAATGTCCCAAAGGTCGACGGACTCATCAAAGCATTTTTCCAGCACCTGGGCACAACTGCAGCAGAATCAAAATTCCTACAGAAACAGTTTAAATTTATGTACAGAATCACAGATATGGGACGACCTAATTTATTTAAATAGATTCTACCAATGACGAGTACAGGGAGCAGCATGAAATTAGCGATCAAAGCACTGGTGACTAACGGGAGGCATGAAAAAAACAAACACTCAAGGTGCGATATCTTACCTGGGGAGACTCACCTACAGCACTTTCCCAATGATTGGCTGGATGTTTAGTATCAGTAAATCCCTTGTTGCATCACTGCAAAGTAGATTTATATTGATAAGTGCGCGCTCAAACATCAGTGTCCTACTGAAAACTAGCGTTACGTGCACACTCTTCGGTACGCAGCTACAATCACATTTGTCATCGACTTGACGTCGCTGACGCAAATCAGCCCAACGTAGTCATCACGCGAGCTAGTCCATGACTACGACGAACAGGCACAACGGACGACAAACGTTTGCGCGACACGGGTTGCGTGGCAGATGTGAATATTCTGCTGTGTTGAACTTTATTAATCGAAGCATTGTCTCGGTGGCGAAAGCACGTGCAGGTTGCCACATTTAATTAAAGGCTATTTGCCACGCGATGCAGGCAATCTCTTCACTATTTGTCACTGGTAAAAAAGCGGACAAGTTCAGTCAAACTGCACACGTGCTAAATAACGCGACGCAAGTGGCTGTTCTCGATAAATACGGCAACAGATAGCAAATGACTCGACGTACAACAAATGTCTCGCGCCTGTAATGAATCTGACTACTATAAATCAATTTAGCAGTGTTATTGCTTACCTGATAACTGCGACGTCCAAAGTCAACGACGGGACCGAAAACATCGCACTCACGGGCAGAGGTCTCAGGGTCAGATTTCTTCATGGGCTACCCGTTGCGCAAGCACTTAACAGTCGCTGCCAACATCGTGCAGTCGAGTGTCTCATCGCTCATTTCAAGCAATTGTAGAACACCAGATTTGAACACAAACTCACAAACTCTCTAACATGAACGCCACGTGCGCCAGCCCTGCGAGCATTCTGCGAGCGACAAAGCAAGTTGAAACCTGTTGCGTTGGCGATGGCAATCCTACTGCCGCGGAAGCGAAGCAAACGAAAACAACTTTTTAAAAGTACATGCAAGCATTGCCTCTGAGACTCGTTGCAACTTTATTGCGAGAAATTCATTTGTAATGGCAAACATTGAAAAAATGGTTGCTGATAATTATTTTCTACACTTAATTTTAATTAGTTACAACTGCTTTATTATTAAAAAGAAAATAAATGTAAAATAGCCGGTGAATGTTTCGGATCTCGAAATCCACTACATTAAAAAATGGCGCTGATGACGCTGCACTCAGCTTTTTTTTTCTTTTTTTTTCCGCGTGCAAAGCTGTTGCAGAAAGGCGTAGACTTTCCATTATTCCGTGTAGAAAAAGTGTAGCTCTGCCCACCTACAGGATGGTGTTTTTATAACAGGTGTACAGCATGATGACTAAGCTGTGTACACCATTTCTGTTACTTTATTCCAGAGATTTTAAGGTAGACCAAGGTATTGATAGGTAATTGACAAAAAAAAATAAAAGAAATGTGTCAAACCTCGTGCTCCATTGCATAACAAGCCGATAACAATGAATGCAAATATGTGTGCGGCGGCTGAAGTGTATGCATGTACATTCTGCTGTAAGGAGTTTGGGATGAATTGCAGCAAGTACTTTTACTTTCGAAAGTGCTGTTTCTTAATAAAATATTCCGGCCAATGTGTTTTACTTATGACCGCTCTTTTTATCTAAGCCCAAATGAGAAGTTTCAAATATCTCATGAATTTAAATATTACGTGTTCTGTAATTAAATATTACATGTACTGCTCCACAATAAAGACAAGAGAATCGCATTCACAGGAACGGTAAAATTACCTGTGCACTTTTTTCGTCTGTTTCCTTTTTTTTTTGAAGTGATGTAGCAATGAAGGAAATGCAATGTATACAACCGAACGGACGTCACACTTGATGGGCCAGGATTAACTTGACATCTGGCGTCTGATCTGAACGGAAATCGCTTGAAATGCATAATGCCAGTTGTGCGTTGTTGCCCTCGCCTCTAAAACTTGAAACAGCACAGGGGACGGATACACGCCACGAACGGAAATGAGATCTAGCACTGAATCTTGCGTCCAGTATGCATATAACAGATTCTCGTGCTCTCTGTCCCTGAATCCGAAACCGATCCGAACAGTTCTTTCGAGGAGACACTTAGACAGCGTTTTACAGCTCGCGATGTGCAATCCAAGTACTAGTTCTAAGTGACCGGCTCTGTGGGCTTTCGAGCAAACACGTGGGTGTTTTGGCCACGACCTCCTCTATAAAAGGGCGACCTGCTCATACCGGCTCTCTCTACGGCTGCGCGTGACCCCAACTTTCAGGGGTCACGTGTTCCTCTAGTTTCCAAAAATGTCACGAGAGGCCGCCTCTACTTACCCCCATAGCAGCCGACGCGACAACCTGAAATGAGTGCACTCCCTCGAGCGGCTACCGCGTTTCGAGTGTGCAGCGGCAGGTATAGTCTTCTCTTCCTTTAGGGAAATATCTTAAAAATGGTTTTCTGTATTGTTAATGCGTTTAGACGAGGCCGAGAATGTGAAGTACACCCAGTGGCGGCGTGCGATTACCTCGGCTCAGTGCAGCGGTCCCAACAATTCCTCAACACGGATGCTTTGTGTGTGCACTGTAAAAAATCAGTACCTGCTGCCGCTCTATGTTGCACATTTCACGCGTCCTTCTTCACGACCTCTTTGCTAATGAAGCCGGCGATGTAACGGGAATGGCAATGGGATCCCCGCGGTGCACGGCAAGCGGTTCTCACAGGGTGTCGCCCTTTTGAATAAAAACATTGATGACACTTTGCACTTGAGACATGACATTTCAATGTCACCAAGGACCAGAAGTCTGTCATCAGTCATCACAGAAATAGAAATTTCTAACGACTGTTGTAGACGTGCGGTTTCCTCGGCCCATATGCACGCAGATGAGTGCCGAAACTGCAATGATCACATTTTAGTTTCTCGTTGCACATTCAATCATCTGAGTCTCGGTTCATAGAGTTGCAACTTCTTGAGCGCAAGTATTAGTACGAATTGCGATATCACGTATTACATGGGATCTAATTAGCTCCAGACATATAATAAAGCAGTGTAAGCTACATTTATCCATGGCTGTGCTTAACACACGTTTATATGCATTAATGTGGACACAGCTGCCGAAATTACCATGCATTTTGCCTGTTACGAGCGCTGACACTTGATCATTTGTCCCAATGAAACCAGCACAGTTAGTATATATGCTATCTACAAGGGCAAAATGCAAAAGCATCTTGAGTGACTGCAATCCACCTGGGCCTTTCTGCAAAAATATTTTGCTGGACTTCCTCGATAGGGTCTCTCAACTATACTGTGCCCCTATAATCCGCTAATTCAGTGTTAAATCCCATTATTTTAGAAATATACTCATGTTACACTGAGGAGAATGCTCATGCAGAAGAACACTTCATGCATTGTGAAATGCCAGTACATTTGTTTTATTAGCCGAGCTCAAACCTTGAGCACCAGGCAACTCTTGAAATGAGATGCCAGTTGATGTCCGTCCGCTCGATTTACAGAACGGAACGCAACAGTAAACCACAGCTAAATGGTTTACAGTTGCGACCAGTGCTGTCACACTTCAACGCAAAGAAAGGAAAAAATTCACAGCATATCCACGGAATGAATGATGATGAGTGGGCGAAGCTCCGGACGTGCATCGTAGATCGTGCCGAGTTCCGGATTAATTTAGTTAACGCGCACGCTACGAATCCTCATGGTTCAACTATGCACAAGTGAAATCTCCCACCGGCACTTCATTGCAAGTCAAGATCCAGTGCCTATATACATATATATATGGGTGGCCAGTGAACGGTTCTCCAGCGCGAGCAGTCGGTATTTTTCAATCAAGAAACTCGAAGACGCTGCCTGCGTCAAGCTTCTTTCTCGCGGGTGAGGGCGCGTTCTCCTTCTTTGCGATAGAGTTACTGTATACGCTGTATGTAGAGTTACTGTATATGCTACCAGCATATACAGTAACTCTACTTTGCGAGCTGGTAGCGCGTGCATCGAATTGGTAGCGCGTTCCTAGTAGCACGCTCCTAGTAGCGCGTCGCTAGTAGGTAACGCGCTGCAACGGACGGACAGACCCAAACCTTAAGGAGCTTCGCCCCTAAAACAAAAAGCCAAGCCCGACGGACACGGTAACAGCTCTGGCACGCCACAGCGACACAACTACTACACGTGCGATGCTCACGCGATGGGGGTAAATTGTAGCGCCACGCTTTGAGGTGGCAACTCAGAGAACTAAAAAAAATAAACAAGCAAAAACAAACATAGCGCGCAGGAGCGCCGCAGTACGGGCAGGTCGCTAATTTTATACAGGGGGTCGTGGTTTTGGCAACTCGTAGCACCTTTGGCTCCAAAAGGGTGTTTTATGTACAACATTAACCCTTACCCCTACCAAAAGGCTATTTCGGTCATCAAAACACCCTTACACCCCAATTTTCTCTACTTTCGGTTTGTCAAAACGGTGTTTTGGTTGCTCCAAACCGCTTTAAGGGTGCAAAGTGGTTTACAGTGTACACTGCTCTAAAATATTTAAAACTTGTATCAACCGGAATGCACTTTTGCCTTAAACGCAAATCTATGTAGATCTCAGCTTACTGCCTATAAAACATGTTGACGTGGGACACATGTATATGCGTAAGAGTAGTCGACTCATAAAATTTGCGCAAGTGCAGTAGGTACATCCTTGTTGTTACAGTGACTAACGGTATGCACCCTTGTCTCACTAATATTGTGAGGATGCGGTTGTCACGGTGTATTTATTAGGCCTCGATGATGCAGCGAACCGGCCGTGCCCATAGCACCGAACAGACTACAGATGATTACCCACACCCGACGAAGAATCCTTTGTGATGACGATTATGTACAGATGACGAAGAGGAGCCTTTTAAGTGCTGTGGGGAAGTAGGCTGCTTGCCTCGGCCGCCAATCATCATCATAAAATACGCTAGCTCGTGGCACGTACCGCCGGCTTGGGGCGGAGCGCGTGGAGCGGATACGGGCACACTCTAAGCCAAAATGGACGAAAATGGGGTATGCTGTTCGTCCTTTCGGGGACTAAGTGGGCTGCCACAGATTTTGAACCAATTTTGGAGTAACTGCAAGACTAACAGCAGCGGTTCAAGTTTTTCGTCCCCTGCAGTTACCACTGGATGGCTTAACGGTTGCCCTCGGTGGACCATTCTAGGCAGACGAACTGTTGGACCAGTTCCGACCAAACGGAAAAAAGAAAAATGGAGGCTTCCCATTGCGATCACATTTTCACTCGATCTATCAGCATTTATATCACACTTGCATACTTTATCAGCATTTAATATCGCATATACAGACTCCAATGCATTCAAAGGAACATCACACACACGTAGACACTCATGCTTACACGCAAGCATATCAAAGTAATGCACCACATAGGCCACTCAAACCGCACACCGACGGTCGGGTATATATACTCACACATATTGCCCCACATGTAGTGCCGGTGGTAAGTTGCTGTTCAGCGCAATTACAAAATATATATTCATAGAAGAGCCGTGCGGTTAGCGTCGGCTCTTAGATAACCCACCACCGCACAGATCTGTTAATCTAAACCCGCCATATCGTGAGCGCGTTTTTAATTAACGAATTCCGATTGTAGCTTAGCACCTCGTCGATTGAAGCGAACGAGCGTTCGCAATGCCGTGCGCGAGCTCATAAAACACCCCTGAGCACACACAAACACAGTAACGGCAAGCATTCTGCCGCGGCGGCGAAGAAACGCGATGTTGCCCCGCCGGTGTACCTTCTTGCCGAAGTCGTCCCTAGGCCTTTTCCGTAGAGCACGGCTGTAGAACAAACGATCACCGGCGCTCACAAAATACCCATTCCTGTGCTATTTCTACGGTCGTTATTCCGCACACAAAGGAAGAACAAGTCTCATCGTCACTGTCGCGGCTAAGGTGTGATCAGTGTTGTACACGTTCCTCCATAACAGGAACGAAAGCTCGTTCCTCGTTCCTTCCCGATTTTGTAACGTGTTCCCGTTACAAGTTCCTTCAATAAGAAAGGAACGCGTTCCAGTTACATTTTGGAAATTGGAACGTGTCGTTACATTTGCGTTACATTTGATTTTTAAGATTCAAAATAGACTCGGAAAATTGTGAGCTGAAATTAAGTGACTTAAACGCTTTAAATTCAATTCGAGCTACGCACATTTCGTGAACTTGAACCTTACCGGCAGCAGATTACCTGGAGATAGAAAATATGAAAATAAATGCTTCTAGACCTTTTTTTCAGGGAGTACCGAAGGTAGTCCCGAATAGTTCACAGCGACTTTGACTCTAGTCTATTACAAGTGCAACACATAATGGGTCTTCCAATGAGTAGTCAGAATAGTGCTCCTCAGGTGTGCAAATAGAAAGTCACTCACATTCACAAACGCATGAGACATTGTGAGTAGCAAGCCCACATTTAACACTAAAAGCTCTGTATACTGTAGACCTGTCGATTTACATTGGCATATAATAACTCGTGCTTCACCCGCGCATATAAATACTGGAACAAGATTTCCCGATATGTCGTCATCATTTGCTGCCCTAAATTTCTTCCCGTAGTATTAGTAGTATTAGTAGTCTTTTTAGTCGTTTAGTAGTCTAATTGACAGTTCTGAATATATTATTTTGCTTAGGTCTCACAATTTTAAAGCATTTGTGATACTGTTCTTTCGCTGTTATGGCGTCCTAAGGAGTACGCTTTGTCTGTTCAATTTCTAGAGCAGCCCCACTTTCATGCAATAGTGAAATTACATTAATATGTGGAGAATAAATAAATAAATAAATAAATAAATCGCCTCACGTGCATCATTTCATCGGACACCAACCAAGAAATGATGTCTGAAAGCAAAAATGACGTATGTCACGCTTGAAAGGTTCGCAGCAGCACAACCGCACAACCCAAGTAGCAAAAGCTTGCGCACGTGCTACTGAGCGTGGCTCTAGTTCTTATGAGATCAAGACATAGTAGAAATCATACCTAATGTGAACAAGAAAGTAACAAATGGACCGAGTTACACTTAGAACACAAAGCTGTCTTTTCGTTATGCTAATAGGAAAGACCATTAAATAAACCATACCTGCACGTGCTTCTTTAAGTTTCTCGCCGATCTTTTCGACACTCCACTTGTATTGTTTGATGGAGCACAAGTCATACATTGGGCTAAACAGAGGCGTGCGATGTTGTATTCAGTCGGTTGAAACATCGGGGGTAGTCATGGCCAGGAAGCAATCTACACTCATTGCAACAGAATCTGATGGCACAGGTGGCGAGATGGTGTTCCGTGATTTTCGAATGCCAAGTGAAAGATCACTGCAGTGTGTCCAGCCTTCAGAACGACCCTTCCTTGCTCTTCGGACTGGCTCATGCAGATAAAGCGAAAGACTTCTATCCCTCCCCACGTGGTTGGTGTCGTCCCGCGCGCTTTCCTGCACCCCTGCTGGCGCCTGAGAGTTGTTTCGCCATAACTACGGCCCTTTCGTCGACCCCTTTCGTCACAGCAGGAGGGCCAAGTTTTCCTTTTTCGGCGGACGTTGTCGCCCCATCAGCAGAGGCCGGCAGCATGTCGAGTAGACTATGCTGCGTCGGAACGGTCGCTTGCAACACGACTTTCGGAGAATCCTACAATTCCCCACACAAGCAAGCCGGGAGCGTCCGTGGAAACACAGCAGCTGATGTCTTCTCAGCGATCTTCAGTTGGAAGTTTGACAAGAGACCACGCCACCCTTTTGTTAACAAACCCCAGCCGGCTCGGTCGTGCGGGCTGGCCTTGTAGTTCTGTTCTCCAAACTCTCGTGGTTTATGTTTCCGGCTGCTAAGTGTCGCCAGCCCGCACACAGCTACGTTGATCGAGACACTGCCTGCCTGCTAGCCACGTCACGTTATCTTGACTTCACGGTAACATTTGCCGCTGCTCGTCTGCTTCGCCGAGCGGTCTCCTGCGTAAAAAATTCCATTGACGCCGAGGCCCACACGTTTGAGCCGTAACCGCATTCTCAAAACCAATGCATTGAGCAAAGCGCGCGTTGTCAGTGTCTTAGTCCGAAGCAGGCGTGTAGCCTGGATTTTTTTTCGGGGGGGGGCTTGAAGAGTCAGTGTATACGGCCGTTCAAGCGCGTAGCTTTTTTTTTTTAGAGGCCCAGCTCCTTAAGGCGTGCGTCGTGCGTCCCCGCTGTATGTAGTAGGTAGCCACCGGCGCGTGCCTGCCGGGAGACACGCACGCGCTCGTGCCTCTTTGTCTTGTGAGAGAGAGACAGAGAGAGAAAGAGAGAGAGAGCGAAAGGCGCGCATTGATGAACGCTCTACCAGCTCGAAAAAAAGGAGAACGCGCCCTCACCCGCGAGTGACAACGTTGGCGCAGGCAGCGTCTCCTAGCAGGTTTCTTGATTGAGAAAAATACCGACTGCTCGCGTTGGAGAAGCGTTCACCGGCAACCCATATATATATATATATATATATAGGCACTGGAACTTGACTTGGAATGAAGTGCCGGTGGGAGATTTCACTTGTGCATAGTTGAACCATAATGGTTCGTAGCGTGCGCGTTAACTAAATTAATCCGGAACTCGGCACGATCTACGATGAACATCCCGAGCTTCGCCCACTCATCATCATTCACTCCGTGGATATGCTGTAATTTTTTTATTTTTTTTGGGGGGGGGGGGCGGCGGGGTAGGAGGGGCTTGAAGATTGCATACGACCATTGGGTGGTCTTGGAGGACCTGTCAGGTCGCTCTTATGATTTTGGCATTGTTTACTGCCGTTCTGTGATGTCAGGTCAGGTGTGTAGGTGAAAACTGGAAGCAAGTGGAACTCCGCGCAGAGAAAATTGGCGTGCATGGTGCTCACACAGACTCCTTGTGCAGGCAGAGGCATTACATTGCTCGACTATATTTCCATGTGGTTGCTTACTGCAGGGCAACGTGTGGATTATGATGAGCTCTATGTTAACCACAAGGAAACACCATAGAGTGAAAGACCATATTTTTTAATGCTTTGTTTTTATTGAAACGCAGTAAATCACATAACAAATACTTCGCACATACAAACATTTTGGGTCCGTACGTCAGCATTGATTATAAGTCCAGTCGAGGCCATTCAGCACAGTTAGGATCAAAACTCTGCATGCACCACATGTAGCACAGGTTTCTTCTTGAAGGACGCTGCGACACTTTTTTAACATTGTCTGAAAACGGCGAGCATCAAAAGGCGCTCCAAGGAGCACTGACTCCGTCGCTTGATTTAGAACTAACAATGGTGATCTCGCGAACGCGGAAGTACCTGAAGCAATAATTTATGTTGCTTTTGAGTTCAACATATACAGAAAACATATGTATGTTTCCGTCAGAACAACAAAGGGTTAGACGACGTAAAAGTCTTGACTTAAAAGTCTGTACCACGTCTCTCCTTTGAGTAGCTGAGGCGTTTCCTTTGTGGAAACGGGTTGGTACAACGCAGCAGCGTCGCTCTGCGCTTTTCATAATTCGCCACTGGGCCAGAAACAAGAACCCCAACCGCGTATAGTTCACAGTGACTGATGAAATGCTAACAGTTTTCATAAACAGTAACATGGGAGTGATGGAGTACTAACGTATAAAAGGAGGCACTTGCATTTATGGCACAGTATCCAAAACGTGGAATCTAAAATAAGGAAGCCAACAGAATATGTAACAACACAATGAAACGAGATTAGCGGCTTTTACAGTTTCAGCGGTTTCAATAACTTATTATTGTTTCGGACAATGCAATGCAGTACAAGAAATAACAAACATACAAGGGTCACATAGCACTGCACCAGGATCCTTGATTAATCGTTACACAAAAGGCGGAATACAGAGGAGTAAAAATAATCAGGAAACCGGACACACGTAAAAAAGCGAATGATAATATACGCAGACGTAGCAAAATACATGGCTACAAGTGAGCAAATAATGTTATCCAAATTTCAATGCAATAAGTAAGCGAATAACTTCTTAGCTGGAGTTAAGATAAGTATGAAGTGGAAGACAATTTTTTGGCATATGCTAGACTATTCCAAAGTGCTGCTGCACAAAAGGAGGATAACATTTTACCGTAATTAGTATGATATATGGGTAACAGAAGGTTTTGTCGGGCTGCAACCTTGTGCTAATAGGATTAAGAAGTAGATCAGAACCGGTGAAGTCGTAACCAACTTGTTTAGTTACTAATTTGAGAAATAATAGCGCTACACGATAGTTAAAAACATCTCCAACTTAAGGAATGTGGTTTTTCTTTAGCTCTCAGGAGGTGTTGGAAGAAAAATGGCCTATGAATATGAGCGATGGGAAGAAATCTGACAGTAGGTTTTAAAGCATTTACAGAGCCGCATGCAATCCTTAGAGAAAAGCTAGAGAACAAACCCCAAACGGCGGGGAAGCTTCGCGAAACGGTCGATGACATCAGAATGATTTATGTTTATATCCCTGTGACAGTAGAGGAGGGCTAGGCCAACCAGCCGCTCCTCGGACATTGTTGAGCGCAAGTAGGTTTTTAGTCTCCTCAAACTGGAGAACGATCTTTCTGCTGTGGCGGTGGTTAGAGGGAGTGTTACCAATATTTGCAGCAACTTATAAATATTGGGGTAAAATGTGCTGTCACAGTGAGGAAGGGCGTCGAGCCCAGTGCTAGGACGCAAGCTTGGTCCTGTTGACTCCCACTTAGTCCACCAGAGCCTAAATTCACCGAGAGCAGCAATTTCATCCACATCGTTAGAGAACGCAAGAATTAGTTCCTTCGCTTGCCTTAGGCGGGCATCATGTGATGGAGGAACTGCTGCGGGAATCAATGCACCGAAACTTTCTATCAACCGCCTGTGATTCTCAAATCGCTGCTTTAGCTGAGAAAGTATAAAATCGATGAAAGGTATATACACGGATCTGCGGAAATATTCCTCTGCACTTTCTGCGTGATCATTTCCGCGATGTTGTTGGAGGCTCCTAATCCTTGGCTTTGCTATTTCAACGTTGTGGCGCTCTCCACACTCTTGAGCCTTGGAGAATACTTCCCCAAAGCACGCCTCGGCGTTTGTTCGGTATTGCTCAATTGTGCGTTGCACAACATCTATGTGACCAATCGCCGTACACATGTCCGAATTTTTTGCCTGAAGTTGTCTCGATAAAGGCAGGGTCACTGCCAGGACGTGCTCTGCGACATGGAGGCCCACAATGAAGGATGGTGATAGCAGGGCAGATATCATATTGTTCGCCTGGGCTGCATTCTCGGAACTCCCATTTAATTCAATTTCAACCAGCGCCGCAATGACACAGTCAAAAAGAGAAACAAAAGAAAGAAGCGCGTCATGCTTTTCCACCCAACGAGTCTCACACAAGCCGAGAAGTCGCTTGCGCCTTGACTCGGATCGCACGTCAGCGATCTTTGCACGCAGCACGTTTGATCGGCTTGCCGATTTGCGAAAGAATTTCGCAGTCTCCTTGACTGTTCCGAAGCAGTGCCTAATATCAGCTACAGAACAAGCAGCACAAAGCACTAAGTTTAAACAGTGGCTGGCACAGTGCGTATACAAAGCAGTTGGGTATTTCTCGCGAATCGCTGCTTGCACGCCATTTGCTTTTCCAGCCATCGCACTTGCGCCATCGTACCCTTGCCCTCGAAGGTTCTCCATATCAATCCCAACGTTCACTAAAAACTTCACAATCTCCCGTGCGATATTCCGGCCACTTTGGTCATCTACAGGAACAAAACCCAAAAAAACTTCGTCAACCTGGTTGCTTCCCTTGTCCAAGTAGCGAGCACATATGGTGAGCTGTTCAATGCCAGCAACATCTGTGGTCTCATCCGCGAGAACAGAAAAACAGCCCGCGTTGTTAATTTTTGACACGAGATTCTCTCGAATGAGGGTGCCGCAGATTTCAACAATCTCATTTTGAACTGTAGGACTTAGATATGACGCATTGCCGGAGCAGTTCTGTATATGTTCTTTAAGGTAGCTGTCTCCGCAACTACTCCGCATGCGTAGTAGTGCTCTGAAGTTGCCTTCATTCTCTGTTGGAGCACTGTCGAGATCTAGTGGCCCGCTGTCATTATGACCACGAAGAGACAGCCCTTGTCTTCCGCAAAATATTATTGTGTCGACTATAGGGGCCAGTCTCTTTCTGTTTTCTTTTATCTGGAGCTTTCTGCTGCTATCAAGCTGTTCAACTACAGTAAGCGCACCACTCGAGAAGGCCTTTATAAAATGATCAGCCGCCGATTGGCTTTCCCGATGGTACACCGTGTTCTGATGTGAATCGAAAAGTTCCAGTGCGTGCTTCCAATCTCGGCAAGCTCTAGACACGAGTGCGCCGGTGGACGCATGACGCCCTTTGCCAACTTCAGGGCGGCAAAAGAGTGCACAAACGCGGCAGAATGAGCCCTCACACAGCGCGGAATAACTCAGCCATGGGTATTTGTCAAGCCACGCCAGCTGAAATTTCCGCTTCTGCTTTAAGTCCTTGACGCACTTGAACTCATAGCTTCTACCAGGTCGCCAGGGGGACGTGAGGAGCTGGTGCTTTAGGACATTGTCAATTTGGTTGACATTTTGGTACAGGCCAATGTCGAGTCTGCTGCACTCTGTCCCTTGGTGTTCTGAAAGAGTTCCATTATTTAGGCGAAGACCTTATATGTATTATGCGGAGTTGCGGACGTTACCGTAAAGAAAAAATGAAGAACAATGTTGCGGAAAACTATATATGGTACAAGAAATGCGGTACAGAAAATACAAAACCTGTTAAACATTAATGCCCTGAAAACTTCCCTCACCACTGCCACGGCTGAGAACACAAGGTGCCCGACCAGGTGGTGGAAGTCAGGGGTGGCTGGAAGCGCTCAATCAACAAGCTGGCTCATTGCCGCACTGGATAGGCAGGCTGGGATACGCGGCTATGAGCCATGTCAATCTTTACAGCCTGTGCGAAATTACCCACTTGACATTCGATAACCAAAGCCACTGGCTTTCACCTTTACGTCTCTTAAGTGATAGTCCTAGGATTTTTTTTCTTTTTTAAGTGTCCCACTCTTCTTTCATAAGAATCAACATAACAGTTACCCTGAGAAGGTCCTTGGTCTTCCTGAAGGCGAATATCATCCTGTGCTTGTTTGGGGC
Source organism: Hyalomma asiaticum (assembly GCA_013339685.2). Lineage (NCBI taxonomy): Eukaryota > Metazoa > Arthropoda > Arachnida > Ixodida > Ixodidae > Hyalomma > Hyalomma asiaticum. The sequence goes on from CM023481.1 coordinate 55,749,124, forward strand.
TGACATTCCCGGTGGGTCTAGGACGCGTTCCTGCATAAGTAGATCATTAAATCATTGCAAAATTCACCACTGTGTGTCACATTTAAATGTAAAATTAGCGAAAATATAATAGATTAACGCAAAGACGACTTTATAGCATGGTATGAACAATTGAAAAGCAATACATATCTTATTTTTGAAGGAGCATTGGGGCTCATCAAAGGGCCCATGGTCTGTAGTATGTTCTAACTTCGACATTCATTTGTCCCGGCCGACTGAGCGCGAATACAATACAATCTCGTGGAGACAATACTTTCCCAGGTGGCAAAGAAAAAGAGCTGATAAAAAATCTACCAGAGACGCATTCGTTTCCTCACCGTTAATACAAAGGTCCTTCACTTGCGCACACTAATGGCGCAATGATAATTTTAATATAACTTGTAACGATGCCGCGATGCTGCGTAAAACTTCCGCAATACCAAACTGTCGCTAAGGTGCCTTTTGTGAGTCCATTTATGCATTGATGTCTACGCCATCCTGATAAACTGTGGAAAACCCTCCTGAACATTGTATCATTTTATGTATTTAGTATTTACGGTTTTCTCACCAGCACTTATATATTTACTACACTATGGGAGCTTATTCTAACAACCAATCAAAATAAATCAGTACGTCTGCATGAAAAGCGAAGACTCGTCTAGGATTTGATTCCAAGTATATAGCCTCAGTACATCTCGGGTTAGATACAGCTACACAGCTGTATCAGTCCTGTGTACTATTAACACCTTTTTCGAAATACTTATTTCGTTACAGTTAAATGCATTCGTCCTGAATAACATCATACTACGGCCCCAGCGATATAGCTTTGCCTCTGGCAAATCTGTAAGCACCGCCATCGACCTTTCCGCAAACAATTATCGGCGCATTTTAAAAGCTGGGCAACGAAGTCGATATTTTTTTGAGACACTATGAAAGCCTTCGGTATGGTTTACCACATCAAGATCAAAGTAAATTTAAAATCCTAAGACATTGCCTGAAACGCGCAGGAACTTTTTTTAGTTATCTTGTGTCATGCAGTCCGCCATTTGACCATTTGCAAAAATTGACTTTCCTGCAAAAGTTGGCTTTCCCGAAAGCATATCTCCGAACCAAGACTTCTCGTCCACAGATTGCCTTCCTGCTCTAAGCGTGTGAACTTGGTCCCGCTATTCATCCCGTTCAACGGCCGTCCCCGCCTTTCCTTTCTTTCGCTTCTGCCCCTCTCTGTTAATCGCTGAACTCGCTGCGAGACGGCTCGCCCCCGCAAAATTTTGAGAAGCTTTCGTGGTGCTCGTTCACGTCGGATGGAGTGTGCAGGCGTGAACGCGCTTAGAGCACAAAAGCATTCTCAAGAAGGCGAGAGCTTTTGGTTGTAATTCGGAATCTGCCGAAAGTAAACTATGTAATGTCAGGATGATTGCTATTAGTCGCACGAATATCGAGTCACATTATGTCTCCCACGACACCTCGCGTTCATTCCATGAGGTTAAAATGTCAAAAAAGATGTCAACTTTGCGAAAGAGTACAGAGGGTGAGTTGACACCCAAGGGTCAATTTAGACTGGCATCTACATTGGAAACAGCAAATCAACAGTGTTCATAAAAAACTTGACTATAGTTCTTGCATCTTTGCTGGCGCTAGGGGCAATATGTTTACCGTGACTTACCTCAGGCCTCGTACTCTTCTTTTTTTTTTAATTTCGTTGACACTAAGGTTACTCTAGCAGAATAGTGCACATAATATTTTTTACTGCCTTACTGTGGTCACAAAAACGAGCTCTATGAACGTATTTTTTATCCGTCGTACAAGTAATCATACGATTTCGTTTGCAACTGCAGGCAACTAGACGTACACCTGCTTAAAACACAAGATAGTGCACACATATTTCTCCTTTCCTAATACCATATCTACATTCCCCGCGTCTGCGCCCCAGGCAACCAAATAATGGCAGTATAAATCCCCCCCTCCCCAATTGTAGCGACGTATATGATGAACGATCGCTCGTGTATTTCGATGATATAACCCGGAATGATATGCGCATTGAAACAAAAGTTGCAGGAAACATTCATCATCCATGAAGACGCTTTTTTTTTATTTACAGTAGAGCACCTCGATCAACTTATTCAAGTGCTTGCTTGCAAATGCACCGTTCTCTGCCTCACTTGCTTTTATTCAACTGTACAATATTAAGAGGCCAGCGGCGGACTGTCAATGCTCTTTTGGAAGTTGATCTGATACAAGCTAAAAATGGTATCAATTCAAATAGTTTCGTATTCATTTTCTTTGCGCATTATACAATAAACCATTGACTGAGTCTGATTGATCATCTCGGCGACAGTAGCGGCTTCGGCTATTATGGCTAACAAGCGCAACTTGCTACTCAAGAAATGAAATTAACGATAAATTTCCTGGCAATAACCATGAACTACGCAAACATTTAAAAGGCATTATTTAAACATTTTCAGATAATTCAGATATCATCCATACAGGCCAACTTAGCGCCATTGCAAGGTGACTATATCGATTACATCAGTTAACATGCAACGATGCAAGTTGAAAGACATGACTTACCGCTCGAGGTCTCGCTCATATGTTGGCGTTTCGAAGATGAGCTTGCCCAGAAGTCGGAGAGTCGCTTCTGCCCTTGGGACATATTTTCGTGAAAGCGACGATCCGCAGATGACCATCGGGTCTTCAAAGAGTGTCGCGACCTCCGTCTGCTCGTAGCGGGGCTGGTGACCGTGTAGCAGTGGTCGTGGTTGTCGTAAGGAACGCTGACGGTGAGGATAAAGCCGAGAACGCGCTCGGCGAACCACAGCACAGCTTTTTTTCGACTCGCCATTGCCCGTTTTTAAGTTGTGGATAACACTGCCAAACAATGCTGTCCAATCGCGAGGTTCGTAGAAAGTTCCTCTCACTGCAGCACAGCCTCCTGAAGGGGACATGCCGGGCGCGCTCGTTGTGAGCATATCGAAGGGATCAACAAAGATGACGAAGAAGAAACTACATTAGGCCATCCATGAGGCTTCAAAGAAACAACTATCCAACCCATTAGGGACACTGCTCAAAATGACACAGCGGAGATACTGTAGATATGTTCCCTGCGGGAGCGCAGAAACCGCACGAAGTACGGCGTCGCTGGCCCCCCAGCTGCAACAGGAAAAAGAGAAAGAAGCCCGGCTGCTGCATACAACGCATACCATGAGTGTTCCCAGTCGCAGCCGTGGAAGAAAAGTCGTGTGATACAAGGAACAGCGGCATACTTTGCTTTGAAGTTCGTTCGCTAGCTTGATAGCTTTCGCCCGCAAACGACCTTCCTCCAGCAAACTGCACACGTAGACGGATACGCAGCCTGACCGCTTCCTTTTGTCACATAGGACAAAAGTACTGCATTGCATGAGTGGTACTACATTGCGAAGGTGTGTCTGACGCCGTCGTTGTGCTGCTGGGGGTGAAGATCGCCGGCTCCCCTTCAGGCCGTTTTGTGTTCCCCACTGCCGCCGAGCACCCACTGGTTTCTCTCACTGGGAGTGATTTAGTCACACCTGGCACTCGTTGCCGCCAGTGATCTCCAGTCTCGTTAAAGTGGCCTCTCCTTTCCACTCTCTTCGTTCACTCCCCTTTTCCTGTGACTGCTTCGGCTAAGGCTCCTCCTTGTGCTTTGAACTTTCTTTCTCCTTCCTGTTCTTTCTTACCCCCTTCCCTTTGAGTGCACCGGTTGCGGTGTCCTCTCCGGAGAGACAGTTACCGTGCACCCTCCTCCACCATTCTATCTTTCCGTGCCATCAAGAATATATCATCTCCTAAGGTCTCCTCAGTCGAGAGACACTTACCGCGTGAAGTCCAAACCGAATTTCCTTTCCGAAGAATCTACGTCTTTAAGGCCCTTATCATAAAACCGATCAATGACAGGCGTCTTTCGTTTGCCGCCGTTGCTTTGCTGCAGAAAAAGACGTGACTTTCCCTGCTATAGCGTGGCGAGTTAATCACATTTGCTCCGTTGAACAAGCCGCGTTCTTCCTTCTTTCAAGCCCCTAGACGTCAGGCGGTCGTTCAGAGGTGAATTCCCGTAGCCACACGTTCCAAGGATATGCGCCTTTGTTCATCGTGACGAGTCAGCATAGCCACCCCGGCGCCGGCTCGAAAAATTTCGGGGGGCTTCAGCCCGGTCAGCCCATGCCTGCCTACGCCACTGGTCCGAAGGGAGCCTTGTCGGCGGGATGTGAAGGGACGAAAGGAATTTCGCGGCTGGCTGCGGTTCCGCCTGCGTTGCCGTAGACAGCCGGAAACATTTCGCCCAGCCACAGGGCGAGGCCACCGTAAGGGGGTAACGAAATGCACTTGTGTGGTGTGCTTACACTGGCGAAAGAGAAGTTCCGCCCTTGTCGAAGCCTCGAAGAGGGAGAGTAAAGGAATGACGTTTTGAGTGTAGTTTTCTTTTGAGTGAAGGAGACTGCTAACAGGGAAGCGGGGAATCGAGGCTCAGCCGCGGCGGTTGCGGCCCGGCATATCCTTCCTGTATATGGACCTGTGGAACGCTTATAAAAGGAACGTCGTTCCCTCTGCCGTTACTTCATAAATGTAACGCGTTACCGCTACAGTTCCACGAACTCTTAAAGGAACGATAGCGTTCCTTCGTTCCTCCAAAAAGGAACTAGTTCCAGGAACGTCGTTCCTTGGAACGACGTTCCGTACAACACTGGGTGTGATGTACTTACCGCACTTGCTACGAACGAGACGGCTCGCAGTCACGATATGCAGCGTAGTCGCAGCGCGCCGGCGGCAGCACGTTGGTTCGGTCAGCCACGTATCAGCGCTCGCCTTCGCGATAGCTGCTTCACAGTGGTCGTCGCACGAGGCGAAATACACAATTTTAATTACACTTTATTCTACGATACAGACAGTATTTCCCGGAAAACAAAATGTACTTTTCTTTTCCTTGCGCCGGCGATAGCTCACGACGGCCGCCGACGGGCTCGATAAGAAACTTCGCGCCGACGGGCGCGAAGTTTCTTTTCGCGCACAAATTGCAGCCATTTACTCTTCGGGCACTCGGCAAGCAACCGCTGGCGATTAAAACAACTTACTTTTGTTAGCGATGTAAATATCCGTTGTAATTCGGCGCGTTCAAGCAATGTATCCACAGTGTGTAGGCTTGGAGGCTCGCACTGGCGCACACACACTACGCCAGAAAACTGGCCGTAACACTACGCCCGCCTCCGCAGGCCTGAGACTGCAGCCGAGCGAGTGGTGTCCTCCAGTTGTTGAGGAATGCATGTTTGCTTCCTTTTGTATTTTGTTGCTCTTTTGACAACCCAAGTGCTTGAGCCTCTGACAGGAAGGGGGGCCTAAATAATAGCGCAGCGGGGCAGAAGCATGGGAACGACGATCGGCAGACGGACTCGGGGGAGCAGACGAGAAGCGTATAAATTCTTCCTGAACCACTCAAACTACATGGTGCGGCCAGGCAGCGCGGAAGCAGACGAACCAGCGCAGACCAACAGGTGCTTTTTCGTCCCCCCATTGGTACTTTTCGTGGCGGGCTTTTGCACACGACACGCACTGGCGCAAAATTTGGTCCTTTCGGATGAACCGTTCACCCGGTGGTCTAAATGTATGCAGTTAGTCCAATTTTTCCCAATTCTGGTTTAGAGTGCAGTCGGCGTTGGGCTGGCAGCGAGTAAACTACGTTGTTCGAATGGCTCGTGTGCCCATCTCTGGGAGCCTCAGCTGGCCAGAGGCTCAGAAGCCACGGCCCTGAGCCCACAGTGTCCACACTAAGTTCCTCCGCTCGAGAGCGGCCATCCTGGCCGCAGCTTAAAGAGACGGAGCGCGCCTTGTGAAAGGCTTCATACGCGAAACGTGGACCACTTCAGTAGCGCGGCAGCGACGGTCGGTTGGAAGAACAACATGTGCTACGCGATAGTTCACGGGAGATGTCTGCGCTAAGACGGTGTAGGGACCGATGAAGCGAAACTGAAATTTGTCACACAAGCCAGGAGTGCGAATTGGTGTCCACAAAAGCACTTCATCGCCAGGCCGGAAGGACACCACGCGATGACAGGCGTCATAGCGTAAGCGCCTTTCGCGTCATCATGCGTACACAGCCCAGCGGGAAATGGGAATTGTCGCTGATGGCCTGGAGGTATCTCGGTATCTTCGGCAGCAAGCAAACGAAGTGGTGCATCATCTGCATGAAGCGATTAGTAGGTGTCGTACATGTGAAGAACACGCTGCCGTTTTGCGATACTGTTGGCTTGCTTCGGTATTCGTGCGCGCGAGCTGGCGAGAGCGCAAAAGACGGGACAGGTATTCTTCAGACGACGACGAAGAAGCTTTGATGGGTGCAGCGAAGAAAGAGGCGTCAAGGAAGGAAGACGGCGAACGGCCATAAACAAGGTAGAAGGGCGAGTATCCGGTTGTACGTTGGACAGCGGTGTTGTATGCGAACGTCACGAAAGGCACAATTGTGTCCCAGTTTTTGTGGTCTGGTCGTACTGTTACGGACGAGGCGAGCTTCTTAGCAAATGATAGGTGCGAGTCTGGGAAGAGAGGCGAGTCCTAGTCGTTCTGCGCTCCAGCCCAGAAAAAGATCCGTCGTCCTCCTCTTCTTCGTTTCACCCCCGACCATGGCGCGTCACATTCCCCGATTCGCAGACGAAGCCCACCCTGGGGTGTCAGGGCTGAGTGGAAGGATGATACCGTTTCAGGCGGGCTACGTGCACAACTTGGGTAGTGCTTGATCGGCGTCCTTGTGACCTTACACGTGCGACCACGTACGTTAGATCAGTGATTCGGTCTAGGATTGTGAAAGGACCGATACACTGAGCTGAGAATTTTTGGCATAACCCACGCTTCCGTTGTGGGGTCCATAGCCAGACCAAATCACCCTTTTGTAATGAGATCGCGTCGTGGCGACGGTCATATCGCTCCTTGGAACGATGCTGTGATGCCAGAGTACGTAGACGAGCGATCTGGCGGGCTTCCTCTGCGCGGCACAATGTTTCGGCAACGGTGTCCTCCGTATGGAATGTAAACGGGAGGATAGTATCGAGGGAGCTCCTTGGCGATCGAGCGTATAGCAGGTAGAAAGGGGTGAAGTTCGTGGTTTCGTGTTTGGTCGTATTATAGGCAAATGTGATAAACGGCAAGACTTCATCCCAGTTCTTGTGGTTGGATGACACATACATAGCCAGCATGTTAGTTAAGGTACGGTTTGTTCGCTCAACGAGGCCATTTGTCTGTGGATAGTATGGTGTTGAGTGGCGGAACTGCGAGTTACAGAGACGGAGCAGTTCCTCAACAGCGTCGGCGAGAAATTGACGACCGCGGTCGCTGATTATTACGCGAGGCAGACCATGGCGAAGAACTACGAAGCGTAGCAAGAATACAGCGACGCAAGCAGCTGTAGAGGAAGGAATCGCAGCAGTTTCCGCGTATCTAGTCAAGTGATCTACACAGACAATGACCCAACAGTTGTTGTTAGAGGAGCGGGGAAACGGTCCTAGAAGGTCGACACCAACTTGCTCGAAGGGAGTAGTGGGTGGTGACACAGGATGAAGAAGGCCATGTGGAGCGCTTGTAGGTCGCTTGTGGCGTTGGCACTTATCGCAGCTCGACACATATTGTTTGGCAGAGTGCCGCATCTTAGGCCAGTAGAAACGTTCCTGTAATCGATGCAAGGTGCGAATGAAGCCGAGGCGTCCTGAAGTCGGATCATCATGCATGACACGCAGAACGTCACAATGCAGACTTTCTGGAACAACGAGCAAAGAACGCGCACCGCTTCTTGAGTAATTTGTCTTGTACAGCAGCCCATCGCGAATACAAAAGCGACCACTGGCTTTGGGACTGTAGGCATCGGCAAACAGCGGTTCTAAAGATAAGTCGTTGCGCTGTTCCCGCTGGAAGACGGTGGCATCAGGAAACGTCTCGGAGAGAGCAGCAAAGCAGTTGTCGAGTGAGTCAGGATCATCCTCTGTCGTGGACAAAGGAAGGCGAGATAGACAATCCGCGTCGGTATGGCGTCTTCCACTTTTGTACACAACAGCGAAGTCATATTCTTGGAGCCGCAAAGCCCAGCGTGCTAGGCGGCCAGACGGGTCACGGAGGGTAACAAGCCAACATAAGGAATGATGGTCGGTTACGATCGTAAACGGTCGCCCATAGAGGTAACAACGAAACTTCTGAACAGTGAATAGAGCCGCTAAGCACTCTAACCCTCCGTATGCAGAGATGTAACTTGCATCGCGCCTGGACTTGACTTGCGGAAGTCGGCCCGAAGCACGAAGCGGACTTGAAACCGTCCAAGTCTGCATTCGCGTTCCATAGACGCTCGACCTGACCAGACCTGACTTACTTGAGCAAGTCAAGGCCGTGCTTCAATGCAAGCGCCTGTTGCTCGTCTGTGTTCGAGGTTAATAATAAATTGATTAGCGTAAGACACGTTGTACGGGAAAAAAGTACGCCTTCTTCGAAATATCAGTCAGCGCACACACGCTGAAGTGTGCTTTGGGTCTAGTTATTGCTTCCCGCGACGCGCTGCTGCTGTGATATACAGTGTTGCTTGCTGAAAGAGGCCGTTATCCGCGGGTTTCAGGGCGGTCTCCAAGAGCTGCACAACCTTCCTTGTTTCGGTTTTCGCTTCTCTTTACCTAAAGGTCTTGTTTCGCGTGTGTATAATTGCCCATACAGAAGCCAAAGGATTGATGTCCGTTCATGGTGCCTTTCAACGGCTCTTGCTCTAGATTGTCCAAAGGCGCTCGTGAGTCGTCTGGGCTGACACCTTGATGTGATATGCCGGTGCGATCGCATATGATCGGTTTTTGAAAGAGTTCGCCTTTCTTTCTCCCGTAGGCACTCCAAAAGAATTGCAGCTGCCCTTGTTATAATCCGACTACGCGACCCTTTCAAGAAAAGACCAAGATAGAACAACGCGCTAGGTCGGAATGCTAGCAAAAAAAAAAGAACGAACGAAAAGGGAGAAACGCGCTCCGAACGACGAGTACGGGCTACGTGGGTCCCCCTGTCCGGTCTCGCATGTTTCACGCTGCCCGTAAGAAGAGTAGAAGTACACGTGCAGACAGTCTGCTTTACGTGAAACATTCCACGTAGACAACAAAAGGACTAGAGTGTACATGCCATCGTCTAGTAAATCAGCTTTCGGAGTCCGCGTGCCGGCTACCGCGCTTCGTTTGGAATGATACTGCTGTCATGTCAACAGGACTTGACGCTGAAACGTTGCAGCCGTGTGCGATCTCGTCCCAAGATAACGCATACAGCCAAAGGCGGCACCCGGTTTTACAAAATATGAAAAGAGCCTGCTGACCATACTCGTGAACGACTACGGGTACACCATGGAATGCCACGTTGTTTGAAACATATGAAGCATAACCACGTACGGTATCATACGGCACGGTAACCGACAATAGGAAGAAATGTTAGGATAAGCTAAAAGAAAGCGGCATAAGAAAGCTGCAAAAGAAAAGCGATATCACAGCAAAATTGCTAAGCGCACATTACTGGCTCATTCGGGCCGCTTTTATATTTTCTCGTTGGATGACTGCGTGACAAGTTCGGCATGCTGAACGTTATAATACAGTCATGAGCGCCGACAGTGATTGGAAACAACGAAATTGGCTCGTAATCACGCTTTCAGCGAAGCGTGTTTCTTACCTTGAGGATTATTTACACTGCAAGAAAACGGCTGACAAACCGATCCCTCGAGGTAAAAGAATCGCTAAACATACATGAGCAGCACTTCCGCGTCGTCACCATCACATTATTGCACGCGTGTCTGCAGTTGAGGCATCCGCTTACACATATTCGGCCACTTCATGAAAATCCCGTGTCACTTTAGGAGATCTCGCAAACTGCAGGAAGCACACCAAAATCCAGCACAGCGGCTTCGCAGTGAGCAGGGTCATTTTTCCAAACGCACGACACACATGTTCACGGAGGAATCCGCACGAGACCATCGGCGACTGTTTGAAGCGTACTGGTGCCGTGAAACCACACAGCCGGTAATGCAGCGTCCAAGGCACAGGCTGTTTTCCGGAGTAGTCCTCGCTTTCTCGGCGAGGCATCGCACCCAAAAGCTGTCGCCCGGCGTTTTCGTGCACATGTGGCGAGCGAGGTATTTTTCGTCGTACAGCGTCCCCTAGCTACCTCGCTCACGCAAGGGTGGCGGCGGAATTTTCGACTCGCGATGCGCTTCTGAAAATGCTGCATCCACGGTGTGACAAGCAAATTCACGACCGTACGGGGGGCGGCCATGTTGGAATGAAGCATGAAGTCAGTTTCAAGCTAGCCCCTGAGCAGACTTGAAATGAGAGCCGACTTCGGCCAGTCCAAGTCCTCCGCAAGTCACCCGCAAGTCAAGTACGATTTATGACATGCGGCGAAGCGTTCTTGAGACTGGCGCAAGTCAAGTTCGAGCCAAGTTACATCTCTGCATACGGGGGTAATTCTGTGACCGTGTAATTCCTTTCTGCCTTGCTCAGTGAACGGCTAGCATAAGCAACGACATGCTCTTCATTGTTACGGCGTTGAACTAACACCCCTCCGATACCGATTCCGCTGGCGTCACTGTGTATTTCAGTAGGGGTAGACGGATCGAAGTGACGAAGGATAGGCTCCGATGTCAACAGAAATTTGAGTTGAGAGAACGCTGCGTCGCACTCAGTTGTCCACTCGTATGCGCTGTCCTTTCGTAAGAGGCTGGTCAACGGGCAAACAACGTCCGCGAATCTGGGCACAAAACGTCGGAAGTAGGAGCATAACCCCAGAAAGCTCCGCAGTTCTTTCAGAGACTGGGGTGGTTTAAAGGCGCTGACTGCCTCTATCTTGCGGAGGTCCGGCCGGATACCATCCTTGTCTACCAGGTGGCCTAGAACCAAGGCCTGCCGTTCACCGAACCGGCACTTTTTAGAATTCAAAACCAAGCCGGCCTTCTTGACGCAGTCTAGGACGAGATTTAAACGGGAGTTATGCTCTTCGAATGTGTGTCCGAATATGACGACGTCGTCTAGATAGCATAGACACACCTCCCATTTGAGACCACGAAGAATCGAATCCATAAATCTTTCAAATGTAGCGGGAGCATTGCAAAGCCCAAATGGCATAACATTAAATTGATACAATCCGTCAGGCGTAACGAATGCGGTCTTCTCCTTATCGTCGGGGTGCATAGGAATCTGCCAATATCCTGATTTTAGATCTATTGAAGAAAGTGTGCTGTAAGAACGAAGAATTGTTTATGTCGTTTCTGTAACCCCCCTGCTGTAACGCCTTTGGGCAATGCGGGGTAACCTTTGAATAAAGAATAAAAAAAGAAAAACAAGAAGCCGAATGCAGACAATCAATGACGTCGTCTATCCGAGGTAACGGGTACACATCCTTCTTGGTTTTGGCGTTTAATCGTCTATAGTCAACGCAAAACCTCCAAGATCCATCTTTCTTCTTGACTAAAATGACTGGCGCCGCCCACGGACTGCACGACTCTTCAACAACACCTTTCTGTAGCATATCCTGAACTTGTTCAGCAATAACTTTCCGTTCCGTCGATGACACTCGGTAAGGTTTCTGCCGGATCGGATGAGCAGAACCTGTGTCGATCCTGTGCTGGGCTCGAGAATGAGGCAAAGATAGCGACCTCTTGTTTCCGCAGAAATCAAAGACGGAGGCATGTCTTCAAGAAGTTGGACCAATATTTGTCGCTCGTGCGACCGCAGCGCTTTGTTAACCATATCGAGAAGCTGCGACTCGTAGGATCTGCTGCCTGCGCGCATGGCCTGGCGTTTTTCATTTCCTTCGTTGTTAACGGTAGCGATAGATTTCCCGGTGACATCATCGAACACGGCGAGCTTCATTCCTCGAGGAAGTATGACCGGCGCTGGAGAGCAGTTGAGCTCCCACAGGGATGTGGCTCCGTCATTAATTGATACAATACAATGCGGTACTAATAGGTCCTTCTTAGCACACTGAGCGGTGAGTGGCTGAACAACGGCGTCAAGGGAAGTTACAGCACAGATGTTAGTGAATACGGTGACAGATCCCATTGACCATGGCGGCAATATTAGTTCATCGGAAACAAACAGCGCATCCTCCGTGGGCAAGGGCTCCTCACTAAGGGCAGGCACTATCTCACTACTAACAGAAAGCTCCCCGGAGCCGCAGTCGACGAAAGCACCGCATTCTTGAAGAAAATCAATACCAAGTATGACATCGTGTGTGGACTGCTGTAGCACCAAGAACTCAGTCGGGAACACTTTTCCAGCCAGCACGACATTCACAACACAGATTCCTACAGGCTGAAGTACTTCGCCGCCAACACCACGAAATCGAGTAGGTTCGTGCCAAGGAAACATCACTTTGCGGCCAATGCGATCTCTGAAAGACAGACTCATAATAGAAACTGTTGCGCCGGTGTCCACTAAAGCCTTTGCACATGTGCCATCAATTAATACATCTATCTTGTTCTTTGACATCCTAACTGGTGGATGTATCTCGGGTAAATCCTTGTTTGCGACCTCACCTCCGTCGGTCGCGCCGGCTAGTTTTCCGGCGGTGGGGGTGGAGGAGACACGTGGCGTCGCGGTGAGGGCGAGCGACGCTGTCGAGCAGACGGAGGTGTCAAACTGCGATCTGATGCCGGGGAACTACTGCGCCTGTTCTGCTGTCGTGAGGTTCTCCGGGAATAGGGTGACCAGGAATCGTTGTGGTAACTATTACCAGCGCGAGGAAACGTTGATGGTGGGTCGTATTGCATTGCGGGTCTCTGCCGTCCACAGAACCGAGATATGTGTCCGGTAGCCCCACAACGGTAGCAGACAGGCAACTGGCGGCTAGGTGCGTCGTCCTCCTGAAAATCGTCATCACGGTGCTGCGGCATGAACGCATCTTCTTTCGGTAACCGGTGCGTAGCTGCTGGCTGACGAGCATAACTGAAGCGGCGTTCGTACCTCGACTCTTGGTACTGATTGCGTTGCGGCCTTGGTGGTGGGCGGTAGTTGTAGCCCTCGACAGCAGTTGTAGCAACAGAGGCGTGATGAGGAGACGAGATCGGTACTGGCGGTGAATCATAACGTGTTGAGTGCAGGTGTCGTGTGAGCTCATCACGTACGATCTCCCGTATTGTCGACGCCAGGTCAAATGATGTGTGGTCGTCTATACTAGCGACAGTAGTGACATTCGGCAGACGACCGAATTTGGGCGTGATACGACTCATCTTCAACGCCTCGAAAGTACGGCAGTGACGTATGACGTCCGCTACTGTGCCGAGGCTCTCTTTGCCAATGAGGAAGTTATATACGTCCTCGGCAATGCCTTTCAATAGGTGGCCCACCTTGTCCTCCTCTGACATGCGAGCCTTCACGATCTTGCACAGCTTTAGTACAGCCTCAATATACGTCGTGCATGACTCACCGGGGACTTGGGCTCTCAGTAGCTATGTTTGCTCGGCCTGCTTCCTCTTCGCGGTAGAGTCTCCGAAACACTCCTTTATTTCGGACACGAAGCGACCCCACGTCGTCAGAGTGTCCTCATGGTTGTCAAACCAAACGAGGGCCGTGTCCGTCGAGAAAAACACGACATTGGACAGCTGAGTTGTCTCGTCCCAGCGGTAATAGTTGCTCACCCGTTTGTAGTGTGTGAGCCACTCGTCAACATCCTCGCCAGATTTGCCTCCGAAGGTGCGAGGCTCTATCAAGTGCTGACGCTGCCAGGGACCGGTCGCGCTTGAAGTCAGGACCGGAGGGGCCACTGTAACTGGTGCAGGATCTGCAGCTGCAGGAGCTGGTACATTGCGGGTTCCGTCTTCACCGCGAGACATCTCGACCACCGATGGTAACGGAGGCAGTCCAGCAAGGCGGCGGCTTCGTCGTAGTTCTGGCGGTTGAGGGACCGTCTTGCTAAGTCGAGTACCCAGCACCTCCACCACAAAAATGTTACGGACGAGGCGAGCTTCTTAGCAAATGATAGGTGCGAGTCTGGGAAGACTGGCGAGTCCTAGTCGTTCTGCACTCCAGCCCAGAAAAAGATCCGTCGTCCTCCTCTTCTTCGTTTCACCCCCGACCATGGCGCGTCACAGTACATACATGGCTATCATGTCAGAAAGCGTTCTGTGGAATCGCTCGTTAAAGCCGTTTGTTTGCGGCTGGTAACTCGACGTAGTCTTGTGAGTGGTGCCAGATGCTTTGATTACTTCGTCTACCAGTTGCGACAGGAACGCTTTTCTACGGTCTCTCAGGAGAATGCCAGGAGCACAGTGACGCAGTATTAGTGCTTGAAGTATAAAGTAAGCCGGGCCAGTAGAAACGACCTTTTATTCGGTGGTAGGTTTTTGTCACGCCAAGATGGCCACCAGTCATGTCGTCTTGATACGCTTTCAAGACATGGGCCCGAAGCGAGCGAGGCAGGACAGGCACCGACGTTGACCGTCAGGGTGATAGACATGGCCGTACAGGACGGTGTTGTCGAGCTTGAACTGCTCCAGCTGTCGACGAAGGCGGGCGTTAGGAGGCCGCAAAGCTCCTTGAAGGCGGTCAGTTATGCGTCGACAATAAGAGTCCGCAAGTTGATGAGATACAAACGAGTCGTGGTCGTCCGGAGGCATCGCATCTGGAGGCGTTAAGGACAAAACATATGAAGTGTGAGCGTTTGAGGGCATGTCACGGATGGCATTTGAATGACCAGTGCATGGTGCGGTAGGAAGTGGGCAGCGAGAGAGCGCGTCTGCGTCTTGGTGTTTTCTGCCGCTCTTGTAAAGAATGGTGAAGTCGTGTTCTTGCAGACGAAGAATCCAACGACCAAAGCGTCCGGACAGGTTCTTATGCGTCGAAAGCCAGCACAATGCATGATGGTCTGTGACGACAGTAAAATGGCGCCCGTGAAGATAAGGCCTAAACATCTGGATGGAACAAACGATAGCTAGGCACTCTTGCTCAGTGATCGTGTAATTTTTCTTTGCGTTAGTCAGTACTCAGCTTGCGTAGGCGACGACCCTTTCTCGTGAAGACTCGTCACGATGTAAGAGAATACCACCAATGCCGTGTCCGCTTGCGTCCGTATGCAAGAGCGTAGCTCCAGATTCATTGAAGTGGCAAAGTACGGGTTCTGATGTTAGGGCGTGCTTAAGGCGCACGAACGCCGATTCACATTCAGGTGACCATGCGAAGGGAACACCAGAACGAAGTAACTTATGCAAAGGTCAAGCGATTGAGGCGAAGTGACGTATAAATCTGCGAAAGTAGGAAGCGAGGCCCAAGACACTTCGCAAGTCTTTCGCCTTTTCGGGACGGGGAGTCAGGGTCGGGACGAATGCCATCCTTGCTCACAATGTGGCCTAACACTTTAATGCTCTTGCTCGCAAAGCGGCACTTTTTGGTGTTCAACTGGAGGCCGGCGTTGGTAAGGCACGTAAGGACTTCGTCAAGACGTTGCAAGTGCTCGAGAATGTTGATGAGAGAATAACAACGTCGTCTAACTAGCACAAACAAGTCTTCCATTTCAGGCCTCGGGGAACGGTGTCAATCATGCGCTCGAAGGTCGCGGGAGCATTGCAGAGGCCGAATGGCATGACATTGAGCTCGTAAAGTCCATCTTGTGTTGAAAATGCTGTTTTTCTTTGTCGTCCTCATGCATAGGAATCTGCCAATAGCCCGAGCGTAAATCAAGGCTGGAGAAGTACTCTGCGCCCTGCAGAGAATCTAAGGCGTCGTCAATGCGCGGCATAGGATATACATCCTTGCGCGTGATCTTGTTGAGAGCCCAGTAGTCCACGCAAAATCACACAGAGCCGTCTTCTTTCCTCACCAAAACGACAGGGGATGATCAGGGGCTAGTAGACAGGCGTATTATATTCCGTCGCAGCATATCGGCGACGTTTTCTTCGATTACTTTCCGTTCGGCTAGCGATACGCGGTAAGGGCGGCGACGCACGATGGACCTGCCATCTGTCTTTATCCGATGTGGGGTAACGGAGGTCTGTCCTAATGAAGCGGAGTGCGCATCAAATGAAGTCTTGTGTTTTTGCAGTAAGGCAAGCAGCTGTTGCGACTCTAGAGGCGACAGGTCGGGACTAATGGCCGCTGCAAAGGCAGATAGAGAAGTGGAACTTGCAACAGAAGAAACTGCAGATGAAGCTTTTTTTAGGGGAAGAACACAGAGTCACAACCAGTGGTGCAAGCCAGTGTAGCGCCTTTAGGGATGAGTACTTTTTCAGGTGTTGTGTTTGCTGCGCAAAGATGGGCGGATCCAACGGCAAACCGAACCAGGCCTGTGGCGAAAGCAATGCCTCTTGTGAGCCAGCGTTCGGATGGAAGTGCGGGCACGTCGCCTCTGTGGATGACATCAGACGTGATTGTAATAATCCGCTGATGGCCCTGAGGTATCTCGGTATCTTCGGCAGCAAGCAAACGAAGTGGTGCATCATCTGCATGAAGCGAATAGTAGGTGTCGTCCATATGAACAACACGCTGCCGGGAGCAGATGGAGGCAGATGCTGCAGAAAGGAAATCCCAGCCTAATATAACTTGGTGCGCACACGAACACAGCACTGCGAATTGTGTGTAAATCAGTATTCCGTCGATGTAAACCCGAGCAGTGCACATAGCGTAAGGGCGAATGGCGTCCCTTTGAGCAGATGAGTGCAGGACTGTCGTAACTTTTCGCAGACTTGTACACACATCACCGTGGATAACCGATACAGAAGCACCCGTATCAATCAAAGCTTCCGCTCGAATACGTTCGACCGCAACCAAAATCGCATTGCACGGGCGCGCTGGAGGAATTTCTGTCCTGTCGTTAGATGCAGCTTTTCCTACAAAAGCTGCATAACTTAGTTTTCCTGACGGCGATCGGCGAAGTGGGAGAGTGGTCGTAGTGGCGAAGTAGAACGACGAAGTGGTGACGGAGAACGACGTCTGGCAGGACGGTAGGGAGGGCCCGTGTCAGACGCTGCATTTGGCGAACCAGAGCGAGCGGGAGGGGGAGCATAGGGACGGCGTTGGAAGGAGGTTCGCACAGAAAAGTCGTCCCGTTCAGATACGTCGTATCCGCGACGCTCGTCCTGCTGACGCTTACGACAAAAGCGGGAATTATGGCCCCGATATCCACAGTAATAACATATGGGACGTGTCGGGCGCCACTGCGGATAAGACTGTGGGCGAGGTGCGCCGGTAGAAATAGAAGCCACGTGGGCCTGCGTCGGTGTAGGAGGCATCGTTTGTACAACGACTGGCGAAACTCCGGCAACTTCAGCGTACGTTGACTGGGGCCTAGGGTGCACAGGTTCCGTGTAGCCGGTGCCAGCCATAGACTCCAACTCCTCCTTTACGACGTCTCGCAAAGTGGCACAGGAGGCGTGCTGAGGCAGTGGGCTTACGGCGAAGCCAAGAAAGCCAAGAAGCTGGAGTTCTTCCCGTATGATTGAGCGGATCATCGTACGCAATGAGGGATCAGCGGCGGTGATGGTATCACTTGTGTCCAGTTGCAAACGAACAGACTCAAGTTCGTCAAGACTCTGGCACGTAGCGATAATATCGGCGACGCTGTTGGGACTGTGGATGGCCAACGCATTGAACGCGACAGCACCGATGTCCTTGAGTATGTGTCGAACTTTTCTGATTCGGTCATGGCCGCGTTCACAGGCCGACAAAGGGCGAGAACATCCTCGATGTAGGAGGTGTAGGACTCCCCGAGTTGCTGTCGACGAGTGTCGAGCATCTTCTTAGCGAGCGCAGATCTAACGGCCGGTGTACCGATGACTTGTCCAACCTTTTGCTTGAAGCTCTGCCAGTCTGGAAAATCGATTTCATGGTTGAAAAATGAAGTCTTGGCTACTCCCGTAAGGTAAAAGGACGCATGGCTTAGCTTGAGCGGCTCGTCCCAACGGTTGGCTGCGCTCACCCGATCATAGTCGTTTAGCCAATCCTGAACGTCCTCTCCGCGGAGTCCAGCGAATAGGTGGGGGTCGCGCTGGTGCCCGTTGACAATCAAATAGGGAGGGGATGCAGCAATCGGGGGCGAGAGGGCGGAAGGAGAAATATCGGCCGGCGCGTCGTGGGACATGACGGCGTACAAATGGCACAATCGGCTACCCGATCGCAGCCCCAGGAGTGAGATCGGGATGGTAGAGGACCAAGGACCGAAAAGCACTCTCCACCACTTGTGAGGATGCGGTTGTCACGGTGTATTTTTTAGGCCTCGATGATGCAGCCAACCGGCCGCGCCCAAAGCACCGAACAGACTACAGATGATTACCCACACCCGATGAAGAAGAAGCCTTTGTGATGATGATTATGTACAGATGATGAAGAGGAGCCTTTTAAGTGCCCACAATATTAAGTTCAGAAGCGTCATATACCTATCCAGCGGCACTCTCGGACCGGCGAGCCGGAACCTGTTTTGTCGTCTGCTAGCGCGCAGGAGAGGGCGCCCAGGGCCACGCTCCCCTTCTTTGTGCTGTTTGTTGCGCCGAGCCGCCTGTATGTTTTGCCGTGCTTTCACAGTGTGCGCGCTGTTTTTCGCTCAATAGAGCGCTTTAAAATGTTCTTTAAGAACAGCCTGTAGACAAGGCATCACCGCGTTGTTTGCGATTGCACCTACAACCAGAAGAAAAATGCTGCACGTATACAGCTGTGCCGCAAGCACATCGTTGCGCAAGAGGGGTGTGGCTGCGCCCTCACTGACGTACTCGTGTACTCGTGCCAAAACGCCGCACCGCTCATGTTCCCACGTGGTCTAACGCTGGTGTCGCCAACACCCCCTCAACCCTATAGTCAGTGTCATTCTTAGCATATGTTAAGAAGCTCCCAGATTCCTTCTTTCGTTCTTTCTCCCTACTCGATTAGCTTCAACCATGAGAGCTAAACGCGTTTGAAGGTACTTGCAAAGCAAGGGGTTTTAGTATGGACATTTCTATTTGTTTTCTTTTTTTTGTTGCTCTTGTTCTTGGCGCTCTCTGACTCCGGCCTGTGCGGCGAGCTTTTCACTTCTTCATTGACTTCCAGCCTCTAGCAGCAGCCAAGAAACCGTCTGTCTTCTACTTGTTATGTGAGCCCCTGTGCGCACATTCCCGGAACCTAGGTCGTGTGTTGGAGGGAGGCTCTACGCTTCTCTTTCAGCAGTTCCTATTTTGTCTTTCTATTGTGTGCTGGTACTTTTCTTTCATATGCATATACTTTATGGACGAAAGCGTTCACTCTCGCGTGCACAGAGCTAATAGAAAAATCATGCAGCGCGAACAAGCGCGCTGGTCGGTCCTGCGCAGAGTAAACTAGGCGGGCATGTTTTGTTGAGCGGCAAATGCGCTTCAGCACCTTCTGTCACGCGGACGCTTCCCTAGAAAAAAGTGTGGGGAGGTCGATGGAAGTCGATAATAAACCACTCTGCGAAACCGGACCCGAATGAAGGCTTCTTAACCATGACTGCGATAAATGGGAAACCCGATCAGAAAAATAAAACTCCAGGTCTCACGCACCGTCGGAGCCGATATAATGCCAATATGCCAGCGAGGCTTGTATGTATTAGCCAACGTTATTCATTACAGAGAAAGTCAGCACACAGTGGCCGACAGTTAACCAAGATGAAGGAACTCTAGCCAAGAGTAGCTATCTAGCGCTGGTATTGAGTAAATGCCGCACTCATGCCATGGCTTATACATCATGCCACAACATTTTTTACGATGTTATGCACATAGATATACGTGCGGCATTTACTGAATGACTTTATCACACCTCGTTAAAGTTTACTTGTTTTGGTATCAGTGTCCGAACGCCGTTGCACTACTTCTTGAGTTTGTCTTCTCGTTCGGTCATGACCATGCCGAGCCACGATTAAGTCATGACATGAACATGATTATAACATATCGCATCCCTCTAGCTGTACCTTTCGTGACAGAAGGTTATAGAAGGTTATATATAACCGTGACAGAAGGCGCGACCGAAGGTTATATATGTAACCGTACCTAGATAATAAACAGTTATCAGTAGTACTTGTCGTCCTGTCCTCTCCTACATTTGTATCTGCTTTTTCCACTTAGGCACGTCTCAGTTATGCGAGACCTATTGGACCTACAATTAAGCCTTCTAAAGTTCAATATTCATGGCGTTGCATCAAAACTTTGCTCTTGCAACCAAAAGGTGATATGCTCCACACACGCTTTCTTAAGTTTATTCTTAATTTATGATATTGCGGCATGTGACCACGGCTGACACGGCTACTATGGGAGGGGTGATGCTTTCGACACAGTGATCGCCGAAGGCGCACTTTCAGTATGTGGCCCCGCAGTCATATCACAGTCGATTAGGGATCTGAGCTAAATGGAAAAAGTTCAGTCGCAACGGCACTCCGTGGATTCGGTAGACGAAGGACAAGGATAAGCACATCCTTTGTACGTCGGCCTTAGTTCATATTGAATGCGTTGAGTACCATTATGATTTTTGAGCACCCCTTAGATATTTTGTGGAAGCGTGCCTGTTCAGAGGGCGATGTCGCCACAGGAGGTTCTATATGCTTCCTCCTTCGCCGCTGGTGTTTATATGTAGTGTCATGCGGCACGTGACCACCCCGCTTAGCCCTCCTTCCCAGTTGTAACCGTACCAAATGAGGGATCACTGGGACATGGATAGAGGTAAAGATACTAGTAGTATTGCTATGTATCCCTTCAAATGTCAACAGTATTCAGTACCACCTCAATGCCAGACTCCCAATGTAATGACTCAATGTCGTTCAGGTGGTAGGCATATTTTGCAGAGCGCGTACGGGCGATCAAATGCAGATATGAGTGCATTTTTTGTTGGATGGATGATAATACAAGTATGTCTTCGACATGTACCGGCTTGACGCTGCGCAGCAGCTTAGAGGCTGTAACGTTGCGCTTCTAAGCAACGAGGTCGTCGGTTCGATGTCTGGCTATCACAGGCACCTTTCTATCGGAAAGTAATCCAGTAACACCTACAAGATTAGACTTTTGCACGTGCGGAAGGACGGCATGGTGTTTCAAATAACGCCGATTAGGCTACTGCGACGTGCTTTATAATCGTGTCGTAGTCCTTGAACATGATGGTGTGGTTTCCTTTCACCGCATGTTGGCTGGAGAATCCAGTGTAGTATACGTGCCGGCGCTGCATGGACGCAGGTCGGGAACATTCTCACGAAGCTATTCCTGCCCTCTACGCATCCGTGGTATCACATCAAGGCCCATAATGTTCTGAATTTCCGATGTGCAGAATGCAATGTGTTAGGCATGCATTGCCTGAACTTGACATCAAAGTGATACTGCGTACCGGACAGTAGAGATAACAGACATATGTTTGTTTTCTTTGCATTTATAGCGTATTGATACGCGCTGCTGCAATATGGCTCGTCATGGCCTGGTGTCTAAACTAGGCACGTATGTTCTTCGTTATCTCGACATTACTTACGCGCAAGAATAAAAAAAAATAT
Organism: Hyalomma asiaticum; assembly: GCA_013339685.2. Taxonomy (NCBI): domain Eukaryota; kingdom Metazoa; phylum Arthropoda; class Arachnida; order Ixodida; family Ixodidae; genus Hyalomma; species Hyalomma asiaticum. Next base: position 55,770,589 of record CM023481.1, read on the forward strand.
CGAGTTAAAATGAAGCAGTCTAGCTTGCCACCCTCTCAGAACGTGCTCGACTACAACCATGGAAGCGTATGAGAACACGCCCATTGGCTTCGTCGACGTCGTTACAATCCTTACTATTGTCGGCACCCTGGCCACGTCCTTGCGAATCGTACTGAACAGAGACTCGGCCGGCATCGCGTTCTGGCCCATAGCTTTGGCCGCCCTGTGCTCGTACTCCTGGTTAATATACGGCTGCGCCATCGGCGACGGCACCGTGAAGTTCATGAGCTGGTTGAGTGTTGTGCTCATGGGCGTCAACGCTGTGGTGCACCGCGTTTTCGTTAAAGACACCGGGCCCGGCTTCGAGGTGCGGGCTACCCTCTGCGTGATGTGCACAATGTCGGTTGCGGCGCCACCTATGAACGTAGCGTCCCTGGGTCTCCTGGCGACGTTTTGGGGATTGCTTTGCGCAGTGGCGCCAGCTTTCCGCATCATACAGGCGGACCCCCTGCCGGAAATGGCCTTCTGGACGGTAACCTCTTGCGGACTATGGCTGGACAAAGCAATGCGTGCCGATAACGATCCACTGAGCATATGCTACGTTGGCGGCATCGTTATTGCCACTGCCGAACTGGTATTCTATTGCTGGCTGGAGTTCTGGGGTGGTGCGCGAGTGCTCAAGCGAAATGCGTCAATACGCATTGGTCAAGGCAAGCATGATTGGCGTATTGTAACTTCTGGGTGAGCAGTCGTACGTGTCATTTTTATGTATTGTATTTGGCCGCGCACTCGCGTACAATTCCTGCCAAGTAGTCATTTTTTAGTTTGGCCTATGTGTAGTCTGTATCCTTTTCCTTGTTTATTTATCACGTGCAGGAACACAGATTACGCTTCGATTAAGTTACAAGTAACATTAGTGTTAAAGGCTTGTGCCATAACTGTGCCACAGCTTTCTCTCGTGCAATGTGTATTTCTACAAACCACACGGGTTCGTCACAGGCCTTCGTTGAAACAATCAACGCAATGTGTAACTACAATGTTATCTTCACTCTATTTCAGGTCCGTTCAACTAGTCTCTTAGGACGGTCGAAAAGCGTGTCTGACTTGGCAGTATGCTCAAATGCCGTGTACCCCTTTGACGGAGTGCTCGCCATGGTTTGAGCCATATTTTTGCATTTCTTACTTCCTAACACGCCTTTTTAGAAATTTGTGACGTTGCAGTGCTTTTAGTGTTTATACGCAGCCTTCTATGACCCTGCATTCACAGAACCCCTGTCGTTGCCTGTCTTCAGCGAACTGTACTTTTCAATCCTTCCTACTTAAATGCCTCCTTTTATCGCTTCTTGACAACTGACAGTTTCTGTCCGGGCGTTTTTATTTGGATGACAATAAAAGAAAAGCTTCGCAATTTTATTCGTCTAGACATACAATGTGTACATCTCGGATGCTTCTAGAACCATATGCTTCACTAACAAGATGTACTGTAGGTTCAGTTATACGCTATTTTCTGTAATTGTAATGACCGTTTTGCACATGCATCGCTTGGTCTAAAGGTGAGGCCCTCGAGTCACTTCATCGGTGGTACTCGCATGACCTCGACGAAGGCCCTACTACTGTACTCGTCCCTATAGATGGTTTCGCCATTGCTTGCCGTTCTCTGGCAACATTTTGTGTGCACCAAATATCTGCCCTAGAAAACTTCCTGTTTACCTTATTTTCGCGTGGTTTCAGCCTGCGTTGGTGGCCGCGGCTGCTTGTGTTCCGACCCAGGCCCACTATGGACCGAGCTTGACGCAACGTTGGAAAACATTGGCCGCAATATTGGAACTACAGTGGGGTTTGGGGGCCGTGCTACAACAAAAACTACGCCCCGCCACGGTGGTGTAGTGGCTATGCCAGTACTCATCTGCTGATCCGAGGGTCGCGGGATCGAATCCCGGCTGTGGCGGCTGCATTTTCGATGGAGGAGAAAGGTTGAGGCCAGTGTGCTGTGCAATGTCAGTGCATGTTAAAGAACCCCAGGTGGTCGAAATTTCCGGGGCCCTCCACGACGGCGTCTCTCATAATCAGTGCTGGTTTTGGGACGTTATGGCGAAGCCTGGGCTACTGAAAACACGGTACTCGAATACTAACACGAAAAAGGACTACGCGATGTGGTCCTGGGTGGTGCACGTGGAGCACAATGTATGCAAGGTATATTGCTTGCGTAAACCCTACGAAAAAGTACGCTAATGATGCGCGCAAGCAAACCTTATATATATATATATATATATAGCTCCGCCACGGTGCACAGTGGTTTAGTGGCTATGGTACTCGGCTGCGGCTGCTGATCCGAGGGTCGCGGGATCGAATCCCGGCTGCGGCCGCTGCATTTCAATGGACGCGAAATGTTGGGGCCCGTGTGCTGTGCGATGTCAGGGCCGATTAAAGGGATACTGAACAAAACTTTCGCCGTCGAGATCGATGATCCAATTGGAAGATTGGGTACTGAAATTTGTTTCCATAACCTTCATTTCAGCCAGCGACTAGCGGAAAATATTGAATTTAATGCATTTTTCTCAAACTCGCGCGTCTAGCGGCCGCGCGGCGAACTAGAGGAAGATGCGTGACACCCACCGGATGCCGACGCGTCGACCAATTCGCGACGAGCAACTCGCGACACAAGTGGTTCTCGGGAGGAGAGGTGGAAGAGAAGTGGCTGGAGGAGAGAGGGCGCCGGTTGCATGTGACGTCACGGCTGTCGACAAGCGCACTGGCGTGCAGCCGCCACGCTCTCAAAATCCACTAAAAATACGGCCAACTGTTTGAAAATACGTAAAATGAACTCTGTTAATCGGAACAGTGACGTTTTCGGGAATAGGTTTTCGATGTTTTCGCCAGTTTTACCGATCTTTGGTCAGTATCTTTTTAAAGAACTCCAGGTGGTCAAAATTTCCGGAGCCCTCCACTACGGCGCCTCTCATCACCAGAGCGGGTTTCGCGACGTTAAACTCCACATAACAACAATATATATATAGGACGGGATATGCACAAATAGCTTGGGTTGCCGCCAGTTTATAACAGAATTGACGATGCGCCTCTTAGAGGACGACGGTTTATTACATCAACGTTTCGGTCGGAGCCCTACCTTTTTCATGACCTTTTTTGGTGTAATAATGTGTAGTAGTAAACTGTAGTGATGTCACTCCCATCACTCAAGCTAAGAAAGAGGAATAAACAAATCCACCAGAAGGTTTGAAGCCGCAGGCACGAAGACTAGACAAATCCATGTCATATCCATCACTCCCATAGCAGATTCACGATCGCAGCGCCAGAGTTTCCTCTAGTATTTTAGTACGATTGATTGATTGATTGAATTGTCGGGGTTGGCGTCTCAAAAGCAGCTGGGGTTCTTTAACGTGCACTGACATCGCACAGCACACGGGCCTCAAGTTCAGGGTGTTGTCGTTGTGCGACACCACCTAGAAGGCATGGCTAGAGTTACTGTGTATGTTCCCCTTGGGGAACAGAGTTGCGTCTCTGACAGAACTCGCAGCTCGCGCCCCGATTCGCCTAGAGCGCTCACGTGCGCAAGATGCATCCTTTTGAGGGAAAGCCAACTTCACGGCAGTGCCTGCGCTGACGCCCGCCACGCCACCATGGCCGCTACCGTCCGCCGCGTCACCGCTGTCCGATGTTCGACCGTGGCCTCGGCAATCGGCGACAGCATCTGCCGATCGCGGAGGCCAAGCTTCGACGTTCAGGCATAGCTGATTTGGCTCAACTGCGATCTAATAACGTTGGCTGTGGCAGCGTGATGTGTGGTTTAATTTTGCTGGAAACTCTGTCTTCTCAAACATGTGCCAAAAAAGGAAGTGCCACTCGAGGCAAAATGATTAAATATGGTCGTGGTCGGTCGTCGAAATCGGCACAGCGGGTTATGTCGGCAGCTCGATGTGACCCAATATTTATTTCAGCTTAGCAGTACGTTTTAGAATGCACATCCCTACATACACCTCGCATAAGATATGTTTATATGGAGCAATTATGACTTTCATTAGTAATATTTTTGTGATAGTGAAATCGTAAACGTTCAGCATAAGTAGGACTTCACGCCCGCTTGGTAACAGCTGGCTAGCCGGTGACAAAAATCGCACCGCAACGAACACAAACGTGCGCGTTTGAATATGCATAAGGATTCACCTTGTACAGATCTAGCATAGACTGCTACGCAGCATGAAATTTTGTAAGCCGTATCCAGTTTCCCTTACGCAGGATATACCTATGGATCTGCGAAGATTCGCCGTGAAGGTAATCTTTTTTACTTGCATTATCGACGCTCATCATTTTTCAATGTACCTATTTTGTATTTGAAAGCCTTGCGTCAAGTACGACGTGCAACGAGAGATTTGTTCAGCTTATACATTTTGTCCAGAATAGTGCTTTCGTTTGATATTTACAAAAAATATAAAAACGCTTCTGCCGATATTGAGGGCCAACGAATAGTTTATAACCACTTATGTCTAAATTGGTAAATTGATTGTTTGTTCAAATCACTTTGCTTTTTTATTTTTGGAAGCGAAAGTCTTTCGCCCAGTGACGCGGAATGAACAAGCGAGAAAGCGCACGCCTCTGCTGAGCCGCGCCGTCTCCTACATTCGAGAGGAGCGGCTTTCCTGCTTAACGCGATTGGATGGGCAAGATGGCGGACCTATGCGCAACTCTGCTCCAGTAGGGAGCATATACAGTAACTCCAGGCATGGCTGCTTGCGTCACACGCGCGTCGGAGAGCGCGTCGCTGTCGTGGCCTCGGCGACGCGGTAGACGCCGCATCCCCCTCTTATTGGCCTTGAGATCGACATGTAGATGGCAGCACTATCACCGCGTGAGTGTGGATAGGAGTTCGCAGGCGCGCATTGAAATGTACACAGCGGCGCTCTGTTGTGAGCGGTTTGACGCAGCTGTTAACTAAATAAAAGGATTAATTGGAGTCAAACGATAATACATATGCGTCTTTCAATTTAACGTAAGTGCACTAATCACGCAAAACGTTTTTATTGCACGTGACGGAAGCGTGACATGCCATTCAACGGAGCACTTACATCACCCACCTTCACAATTTGTCTTCCTCGGTGGTTCTCCGTCTATTTTTCTTTCACCATACTTAAGTTTTCTACTGTCTACAATGTTGGCATCGCTGTTACGACACTGAAAGGGTTTAGTATTGAGTTATCGCTCATTTTTCACTGTTGGCTACAACAAAAAAGGGCTATGACAGCACATTGAGTTGAAGAAGCAGCTTGTGTACTCCGCTGTATCACATGCATACTTGCGTTTAAATGCCTTGAGTGCATGTTCCATGAAATGCACGCAAGGCAGTTAACTGGTTCAGTTAGTTAAGCTACGTCACTGTATGCGCCGCTTGAGTACTATCACGATGTTTGACATACGCCGATATTTAGCAAATATTTTAATACTCAACCGCATCGCTTTTTTTCGCATGATTATTCGCGTGACCATGACAAGAAAATGTTTACTTTTTGTGCACATGAAAAAAAAAGATGTGTTCTTGAAACGGAAAACGTCTATTTTTCGTCATGCTCACAATCGTATATCGCGAGATGATATCGCTGCAGTAATGCATTTACACGCTCATGTTTCCCGCTAGCCTTATTCAGAAGGCCGATAAGTGCACTTTGCCGTATACTTGGAATGCACAGCAATATCTAAACTGTAATAGCTGTGCCGAACATAAGGTGTGACGATGACATAGCACGCTCCCGGCACATACGCTCAGTGATTTTGAGAAAGAGCAAAGACTGAGCTCAATGCCAAATAACGCTATAAGTAATACTTTTATGCTTAGATAACAATACATGAAAGCATTCAACACTGCACCGGCTCAGGGAACAAACATACTGGAGGATGTGAATGACGTATGCCCGCATGTAAAATGGCAGTGGCTAGCAGACGACCGAAGCAGCTATCCACACTTGGGAGCTTCGTCCACTCGCCGCTAGGTGCCGACTGTGTTCAATCTCGAGGCCAGTACAACGCGCCTGCCAGTTTTATTTCTTCGCACTTCTTCCCTGGTTGCTCTCTCTGTATGCTCTACGCGGCGGCCCCACCACGGTGGTCTAGTGGCTATAGTACTCGGCTGCAGAGCCGAAGGTCGCGGGATCGAATCCCGGCCGCGGCGGCTGCATCTCGATGGAGGCGAAATGTTGAGGGCCGTGTACTGTGCGATGTCAGTGCACGTTAAGGAACCCCAGATGGTCGAAATTTCCGGAGCGCTCCACCACGGCGTCTCTCATAATCAGAGCAGGTTTTGGGACGTTAAACCCCACAAATCAATCAAATCAGCGCTGCGCGGCACTTTTTCCGTTTGCAATAATCTCGAGTGGCGCTCGAAGGATCGACAGCTTTCCGGCATTGAGGCATGCTACGTTAGCTTCATTCGCTGCTCGCAGTTGGCGTTGCGCTGACGACTGCTTATCGCTAAACATATCAAGCGCTGTACGCTGTAGCTTTCGTGTTTCGGGCGCCTCTGTGACTATCATCATATTGCGCGGGTAGATGGTGTGGTCCAAATATCAGGAAATCTGTCTTCGCTACCGTAGGAAAAACGTTATCGGTTATCACACACACCATCGGCTGTCGCAAGCGCGCCACCAGCAGACGTCGCCGTCTCGTCAACACCCAGTGTGAGAGCCTAGCATGGCAATAAAATGGGTTTCAAAGCACCGCCCCCGCGCACATAAGTACAATTTAACAAAAAAAATGCTTCTTCCGACAGCGGTCATGAGGCGCCACATAGAGGGTACTATCCCCTAGAGGTGTGCACGGGCTCCGGGTAGCCCGAGCCCGGCCGACGTATTTTCCCCTCGGGCCCGGCGCAAAGCCCGACTCAAGCCCGAAATATAGAGAATGAGAGCGGGAATTGTTTTCCAGCACGCATACAGCGCCTTCTCCGCGACCGCCCTTTACCGCTTTTCCTTTCTATTCGCTACATTAAACAAAAGGGGATCAGGTAAAGCACTGCCTTTGTTGCAATCCGACAAACAGAGAAGTAATACCACCTGAGCTAGTGACGGCGCCACGCGACTGTTCGCGTTAGATGTAAGGCCAAATCCCATATGAGTGAAAATGCACGCGACAGCGACGAGCGACCCGACGTAGATTGCCTTCGTGCAAGCTGACGTTTGCATGGGCATACCGCATACACGTGACGGCTTTGGCGAGCGAACTCCATTGTTGCTGGCATGAGGCAAAGTGCCGCGCTGTGGCAGGTATGCAATGCAAATAAAGAAATTGTTGCATGTAGGTACGTAAAACGTTTACCGTTGCCTCGCAGTATTTGTTATATGCACGTGCATAATTATTGCGTTATTTGTTGGTGTACAGCTGATGTGCTTAGCGTCGAAACGCCGGGCCGGGCCCCGGGATTGTGTTTTCGTACGTCGGGCCAGGTCGGGCGGGCTCACAGCCCTTTGCCGTCGGGCTCGGGCAGGCCTTCGACAAAGTCAGCGGGCCCGGGCCGGGCTCGGAAATACGGCCCGTGCACAGCTCTACTGTCCCCTTCCGACCGTGAAGGAGGTGCGAGCGTTAGCCGACGGAACGGAGTAGGAACGAGTCGACGGAGAGGGTGGTGAACGTCCGGATCGGACACATTCGACTGGCACAGGAAAGAAAATAGAGGTGGCACTGGCCCAATCAACAGATCGACTGTCAACGCTTTGTACTCTGATACGTGATTCATCGTTAACAGCACTTGGCAACGTGGCTTGTTGGTGCGCTGGTGTTCCATTGAGAGCCATATGCACGGCCCGAGATAGGATGTCGAAATTTGAATGCAGAACGCACGGAAGTTACGCATCTGTGTTGTGGCCGTGTGCGGAAACGTTGACATAGCTCGAGAATACTTAAAATGGTGTCTGTAGAATACGGCTGGCGTTATATTTGTTGTAGTTTTTATACATTTGGTTGATTTCTCGGGTTAACGTCCGAAAGCCACAATGTGATTATCAGAGGCTGACACGGGGTGACATTTTATCGACGTCGCAAAACACTGCTTAGACCTTCGCTTCATTCAGAAAGCACAAGACTTGTGGTGCGGGAAGTTGGAGACGGTCCTGTTCCTACGGCTGTGAAAGTGACTCCCTGTAGGCACGATAATTTCCAGAGACGTCAGCCAACGCTAGTGTGAGCGCCTTTCGCATCATTATGCGCACACAACACAGCGGGAAACGGGAATCGTCGTGAGCGCTGTTTTTTCAGGCTTCTTTTTACGCAGTTAGCCCAACGCCGCGATCGCGTCTACCGATCATGGCGGCCAGTCAAAAGCTGAAGGAAGCCACGGCGACCCGGCGTCAGTGAGTTTTGTACTTCCTCCTTTCTCCCTCGCACTAAATAAGAGGCGTGGTAGATATGCTCTAGGGTGGAGCGCAAATAAAAACGTCGCGAGCGAGGAGATCAGTTAATACACCCTGATTCCTCAAGCGCAGTATCTAGCGAAACGGGGGTATGTCAGACCGATGGGTTGCGATGCATTTCAGGCTAGTGGCTTGGTAAACATGGCACAGAAGTATATTTAAGAGCATTGTTTCTAGAAGGTTATAGTATGGTTTTATATGGCTCGCCACTTAAATCTAGCCGTTCATCTGTATTAAAGGGCCCCTAAACCACCCCCGGCATTTCTTTTTGAACGTTCGAAGTTTTTTTTTTAGTAGTAGTAGCGCTTTATTTTTCTTCACAAAAACCCGCTTAAACAATTATCTGGACCGATAGCCAAGGAAGGCTAGTTTCCGGTCCAGTGTTAAAAATCATACAGACAGGTCAGATACAGAGTATAACAAAACGGTATTCAATAACATTTTATAATTAAAACAAACCATATAACCCTCATAAACAAAGTTTTTCATAAAGTGTACCTAATTTATCAATGTAGGTTCGTTAGATATCCTGGTTTTCAATAAAAAATACTTACTAGACTGCTTAAAGTTGCGTGCGGTTTTAACCTCTAGAGGTAAGGTGTTCCAGATTTTTGTCCCATTGAATTCAATTACTCTTTCGCCGTATACATTATAACACTTAGGTAAATTCAGATGGCCTTTTAGAGCGTGTCTCGTACTCCTTGTTGGAAAAGAAAATACATCTCGAGGAATAGGAAAGTTGGTACACATGTTGTTAACGGAAATTGATATTTTGTGATTGCATAGAGCGTTTACCGATAACACATGCTGAGTTTGGAAAATGTTCCAGGTTATTGTACTTGTACTGCTGCTCTTGGGTTTACTAATTATTTTCAGTGCCCTTTTCTGTAATGTTTGCAAAGTTTGTATGTATGTCTTGTAAGTCACGCCCCATGAATCTAAACAATAGCCAATATGGCTATGAAAAAACGCGTAGAAAGAGATTTCCGTATTTCTGGAGGGAAATGCTGTGTTGCTTTTATGAGGTGATAACACCCGTACACGACCTTTTTGCACACGCGCATCAAGTTAACATGCGCATCAAGTTGAGAATGCCGTCACCATGAACGATGTCAAATGCGGCAGCGCTACTCGCCGCGGCCGCGCCACAAACTCGAAAAACAATCCCGCGCGCCTCTCTGGCCATTTCCGGCATACCAAAGTTAGCCGCGACAACATTGTCATTTTTGGTGACGTCAGAAGAGTCCGAGCTCGTCTGATTGGTCGAAGGAGAACTTCGACTTCCGGTTAGTCTGCTAGCAAATGCACGCGCTCCCTGCCTGTTTGTTTTCTTCGTCGTGTGTCGTTCGTGTGGTGTTCGCGTGTGAATTCGTAAATGCGCTACGCTACGCAAGTGCAAATGAGGTACAGCCGACTAGAAACTGCAGCAACTGTCAGAACACGACGGATAGAGCTAACAGAGAGAGTTGGCACAGTACCAACAAAACACTTGCGCGAACGCGGGAGCCCGCGGAGGCGCGTCAACAGGATGCGCGTCATCGGTGATGTATGTCACGTGACATTCGGAGGAGCACTCGGCGAGGAGGTGGCGCCGGCAAGTGGTCGGTGGGGCGCAGGAGAGAGCGAAACAAGCAAGCACAGAGTTTTAATAATCAAACGCGTGTAACTCGGCTATTTCGGCACCGTTTCGAAAAGTTCTTGCGGCTGCGTGTTTGTTGCGGACACTGGTACAAAAGCAACACCGCTACTAAATTTCGACCTCTCGGTGGTTTAGGGGCCCTTTAAGGCACGTTCTACCGTCGGCAACGTAGCCATCTGGACTTCAATGTTAAGGTAGCTCGCCTTCAAGAACTGACTTCCGGAAAAGATCAGTATAGAAACTCCGCCGATACCGCAATTGTGCAAGAACGCTCAGTGTGACTTCTCACTTCCAATCGTCGGGGACTCAACGCTTCTTTTCATCGCACTTAGGCCTTGTTCTATTTCTGCCTTGAACTTTCATGTCGTTATACCACTGTGAATTAAGTCCTTATCCACTGTTACCTTTGATTAACTGCCTCTGCTAATTTCTTTACTTGCTGGTTCATTGCGGTGTGTTTGCCTCATGCAAGCATTTCGATTCATATTGTCTGCCTCTTTCCTGGTAAGTGTTGTAGTGATTTAGTTCATTTTGTCGCATTATTACTAGAGTAACATTTGTCGTATCGGCTTCGAAACACGTCTCTGATCCCTTGCTGAGTGTGCTTGCGTACGGAGCAACCTAACCTGCTATCATTCCCTTCCCGAGTTTCGCGCTGGCGACGCTAAAGTGGCACTTTGTAAAAGAAACGCCATAGTGTGGCGCTATGGACATTTTGATAACGTGCACTGACGTCGCACAGCACACGGGCGTCAACATTTCGCCTCTGTCGAAATGCAGTGCCGCGGCCGGGATTCAATCCTGCGACCTGCGGATCAGCAGCCGAATGCCCTATAGCCACAAGTCCACAGTGGCGGGGCATCTTTCATTGTTTTTCTCTCATGCTTCGTTACGTACGCAGTACGTACGAACATGCAATAAAACAAAAACAAGGGTAATTCCACGTCAAACGTCCCAGGCGTAGCACTCGACCCTCTTAGGTTCTATCGTAAAAAAATTGTGCAAAATCATTTTAGTCTACCCTACGCTCTCGTGGAGTGCTCTAGCAAGAAAAAAATCTGTCCCATAGAGTGCTTTGAATATTTCCGTAATGGGAAAAATGTTGGTCCCCAAAAAGCAGCAAAAATTTCAATACTGCACAAAACACCACGAATATCCCCTGGTCGCTAGAAAAGGAATAACGCTTCCTTATTCTCTCTCATTGGCTGTCACTACTATGCCTAACGATGTGCTTTGAGGTGCAGCAAAGCCAGAATTCTGTGCCATATTCGATAATTTTTTTTAATAAATTCTTCACAATTTAAAGACACAATCTAATTATATCTCTAGGCTGCATACTTGGTCATGAGCCCATGAAAAAGTACTGAATTTTACAGTCAAGCGGTTTTGAAGTACATGGAGCGCAAACATTGGAAAACCGGCGAAATTTTCCCATGTTTAGGCTCATGTTGATCGGTGTGGTGTTCTAAGTAAGAATAAGTGGTTGTGCTCATTTGGAAGACCATGCAAATAAAATTTATTTGTGAAAACTTTATCGCAGTGTATTTTTTTTCTTTGGCGAGGAAAGAATTTTTACGTTCAGCGAACCGTGCGTCCATGGGCCCCATGCGTAAGTGCGCTTTATCACTACGCCGGCACACTTCATTAGGGCCCCGCCACGGTGGTCTAGAGGTTATGGTACTCGGTTGCTGATCCGAGGGTCGCGGGATCGAATCCCGGCTGCGGCGGCTGCATATCGATGGAGGCGAAATGTTGAGGCCCGTGTGCTGTGGGGTGTCAGTGCACGTTAAAGAACCCCAGGTGGTCGAAATTTCCGGAGCCCTCCTCTACGGTGTCTCTCATAATCATAGGTGGTTTTGTGACGTTAAACCCCTCACAACAACAACACTTCATTAGGGCAACGAATTTATGCGGTGACACCGCAGATGTAAGGTATGGTACGCTGCCTTGTGTTTACAAGTTGCCGCGATGTGGTCTCGTCCAGTTGAACACCTGTGTTGTTATGTAGGAGGCAAGCCAGGCATGAACACCGGTAAGTGATTCTAGCGAACTTTCAAACAGGGCCCCCAAAGCAAGGACATAACCTCAGGTCCGCTGCGCACGTGCCAGACCCGAACTGCCTTTGAGCTTCGCGTTTGGCATGTTCTTTCTGGAATCTAGCTTGCCCCCAAGCTTGCCCTAAAGGCTTAGTGCAAACAACATGGCGGCGCCCATAAAAGCGGCCGATATCGCCCAAGACCAAACTGACCTTATTCCTGATTGTTGTTTTGTGGGGTTTAACGTCCCAATACCAGTTCTGATTATGAGAGACGCCGTAGTGGCGGGCTCCGGAAATTTAGACCACCTGGGGTTCTTTAACGTGCACTGACATCGCACAGCAGACGGGCCTCAACATTTCGCTTCCATTATTCCCGATTAACTGATGACCTTATCAATCAATAAATGGTGGCGTAGGCTGTTACTTCCTTCCATCGCACGCGTACAACAAGATTGGCTGTAAAATAGCCCGCGTTTTTTTTAAAGATCGATTGTCGAATTGACAGCTTGCAGGCTTAACGCGACCGGTGGCTCAAAGATGGATTGTTTTGTCTCAAGGTACTAAACGGTTTAGGCTTGCAGAATTGATGGGGATTAAAAGCAAATTTATTCCCTTCGCACTCTTAAAATGACCAGCATTAAAGACAAATACCTCTATCAACTTTCAGTTTTTATTTATCACAGCTCGCTTTTTTGGCCACTTTAGCGCATTAAGCGGAAACGCGAACAGTGAGCGCAAAATTCAATTCGAAAACGCGTACTTGCTACCTGACCGAAAGTTGGCACACGCCAAGCACTTTAGAGCCCCTATTTGAACGCTCCCTAATTGCACGAAATGGTGAAGGGCGCACGTGCCTTGGAGGGAGATTGCAGACGCGAACCTTGCTGAGGGTTGGGATTTATTTTATTCATCCCTTTTCAACCCTTTTCTCTGGCCACTAGAGCGCAGATACATGCTTTTATTTTTTCTAACCATTCAAAAAGCTCATAGGGTGTAAGGCTATGTCACTTGTAGTGTCTCTAAAGAGTTGCTGTGGCTGCCAGCTTCTTTACGGCGTCGCCAACTCCGTTGCCAGCGCTCTTGCGATGAGAGGTCGCGAAAAAGTTCCGCACTTCGGCTAAACTAAAGGCTTTTTCTTGATAAGTTGGCAATTTTGTCCTTGTTTTCGTGCTGTGGCCTGCACCTTCGGAAAAGTGGTGAATTTCTGTAACATGAGATTCATGTTTTAGGACTTCACGCACTTCGTATTCAAATGTAGCCACAGCGGCTGTAGTTCGTTCGAGTCAGTCCGAAATCACAGCAAGTGGCTTTGTATTTATGGAGCTTTGCAGAGATAGCATGTGACGATGGTATGCAATGTTGTTTGCTTATTAACTCAGTGATAAGCTTGGGGACCACCTTGAACAATGAAACTTTCCTCCAACACGTTGGCCGCTCACGGAGGAGCGATAATTTCATCTTCTTTTCTCCGTTCGGTGCTCAAACCTTATTTGAAGGCACGCAGTCAAAGAGTAAACCCCATGTCATCTTTCTCTTTCACCATTCAATGTGCGTGAGATGCATTCCGCTCACTAACGTTAAGGCAACATCGCCGTTATTTATATTTATCGCTTGCGCCATTCGTTGTGCAGGCTCTTCGTGTAGAACGCCAGCAGTTTGCTCAGATTTCTCAATGTTTGTATTACGTGCGGTTAATGGATGCGGCCGAAAGACGATCTGCACGTGCTGCACGCTGGCTCGGCGCCGCTGTGGCCGGTACAAAGCTGGCCTCTGCCGAAGCCCGAAGTATCGTTTCGCTCCGATGCCCTAATGGCGTGAGTCTCCGTTAAAGGTGCACTAAAGTCAGCAACAATTTTCCTCGCATTAGTCGATTTCCTTTTCGCAAAATCAAAAGCACCAATCTTGACAGCAGAAGACCCTTTGTAAGCTAGAAGACGCGCAACCACAATTGGCGACGCCCCGCCACAGTGGTCTAGTTGCTATGGTACTCGGCTGCTGATCCGAGGGTCGCGCGATCGAATCCCAGCCGCGGCGGCTGCATTTCGATGGAGGCGAAATGTTGAGGCCCGTGTCGTCGTTGTTGTTTTGTGGGGTTTTACGTTCCAAAACCAGCTGTGATTATGAGAGACGCCGTAGTGGAGGGCTCCGGAAATTTCGACCGCCTGGGGTTCTTTAACGTGCACTGACATCGCACAGCACACGGCCCTCAACATTTCGCCTCCATCGAAATGCAGCCGCCGCGGCCGGGATTCGATCCCGTGACCCTCGGATCAGCAGCCGAGTACCATAGCCACTAGACTACCATGGCGGGGCTTGAGGCCCGTGTGCTGTGCGATGTCAGTGAACGTTAAAGAACCCCAGGTGGTCAAAATTTCCGGAGCCCTCCTCTACAGCGTCTCTCATAATCAGAGCTGGTTTTGGGACGTAAAACCCCACAAAATCAATCAATGAAACACAACTGGCGACGCTGCTTTGAAGTCCCGGCCATAATATGCGTGATGTCACATATCCTTGCCGGCCTCTCCTAAGCTTTATATAACTGTTTATCGATAAACATAACATACCTTAAGTTGTAACGAAGTCAGACTTAACACAGGGAGTTTCACAACATTTGATGGAGCGAATTTGACCAGAATGCGAAAAAAGAACAATCGGCCTTCGGACGACATTAGGTTCAGAAGTTCCGGCGGGAATTTGAAAACTGAAACGTTCACATTCGTTTTTTTTAAATGTCGAACGTAAAATTGCGAAATGGACCGACAATAGAGCTCTCAAGACATCAGTTATCTGTATAAACTACTTCCGACTTTCACTTTAGTGTCCCTTTAAGCGAGCTGCCATCAAAATAAGTGCATGAGTGTTTACCATGTGCACAAACAATACAGCTATCATTTCTCCGACACTTGAACGGTTGCGTTGCAGGAAACCAAAAAAAAAAATGGCTGTGCAAACGTGAAAAAAGGAAGCAGCGTACGGTCATACCACAGACGGGCCACCGCATATTTCCTTTAGTGAACCGCGGCGGCGCAATGAAGCGGACTTACGGGCAGGCGCCCTCGGACAAGGGGAATGCACAACTTCTTTCTGACGTAAAAACAAAACAAGAAAGCACTCCCATTAATATTTCACAAATAAATTTCCTTTCTGCGATCTTCCAAAAGAGCAGAAGCGTCTATTCTTTACTTGGACCATCTCATTCATCAACATGCGCCTGAACATGAGGAATTTTCCACATTTTCCAGTGTTGGCTCCTCTTCCACTTCTAAAACGCCTGGCTGTTGGCTACAACACTTTTTGGACAGGCATAATACCAATATCTAGGCATGAGATATAATTGAATTGTGCCTTTAGAGTTTTTGTAGTTTATAAAAATATCGTCGAAAATGACACAGAATTGCTGTTTTGCTTCAAATCAAAGCACATCGTTAGACATAGTAGTGGCCCCCAATCAGGGAGAATAAGAAAGCGTTATTCGTTATCTAGCAAGTAGGCGGTATTAATAGGATTTTGTGCATTATAGTAAGTTTCTGTGCTTTTTTTTGGTGACCTACGCTTTTTCAACTACGGCAAAATTCAAATCACTGTAAGGGAGATATTATTTTTTTTACTTGCAAAAATACTTCACAAGAGCAAATTGTGCACTAACATGATTGTTCAGTTTTTTTTCGTTTTTTAAAGAATAGGGAGTCGGAGAGGGGGAGCGCAATGTCTGGGACGTTTCGCGTGAAATAGCTAGTTATGTACTTGTAAATACCACAGCACGTCGTGCTAGATGCTACTCTTTTTATTAAATGCCTGGCTAGTGGAATGACTAGTTAATTACGTGTAAATAGGTAGCCATTCCACTCTGTGAAACTGGATGACCAGCGAAGTTGGGAGCACAGGACGTAGATGTGACAGAATTTTGATGAAAGCCATCTTACTATCTTGAGGGGCGGCGGCGGCGGTCACGCAATGAAAAGCGCACGTGCGCGCACGCACGCACACAGGCACATTATTCGCCGTATGCTCAAAACTTTCGTACCTTAAAGGTTTCTGCAGTGGGCGTTGTAGATCGGCATAAAGTTTTTCCGCCCGGACACCATAAAATCTCGGATACTAGCCACAGAGAGCTTCACTTTTATAAAGGCGGAGACGTTTTCTTTTCGAAATAAATATGTTTTACGCAATGATTTTATCATAGCGATGGCTCTGACGTCAGAGACGGACGGACGTACTGACAGATCTCACTCGGTAATAAACGAGGTGCTCAGGCATTTAATAAAGAGAGTAGCAGATAGTATGACGTGTAGTGTGGTTCTTCACGTCTCGTATAGCACATCAACGAATGGCGAATGACGTCAATGAACGGCGTCGTCCTAAATTAATAGATTTGGTTATTAAATGAGGTTATCAATCTCATTATCAAATTATCAGCCAAATAATGATTTGATTATCATCGCGTACATGCACAATTTTTCTGAGGGCAGACTCCTAGCAGGGCATAAAAATTCGACGCTTGGCTGTTTTAGAATGGCAGGAATCACATGGCGGCAATCCGCTTTTAACACGTAAAATATATTGCTAAGAAGCTTGTCCACCGTCTTTGAAAGACAGCTTAGCCCATTTGTCCACGCGCTGAAAATCCTGCAAGCCAAATTTCTGTGGAATTAAGGTTCTCGGTGTAGATAACAATCAAGGCACACCTGAATAACACAACCTCACTATGTAAAACAGGAAACCTCAAGTTGTATTATGCTGCACATCTAACTGGTTATCAATTAGAGACGAGATTTATCAACCGCTGTTTTACTAAGTGTGTGACTACACGGGGTATGGGTGCGCCAATTTTATTCAAGAAACTACCCACTAAACAAACTAGCTTGAAGTGCCCCCTATGCCATCGCCTATGTGTCCTCTTTTAGTGTATATGTTGGTTACGTCGTGGCAAATTGTCAGTTTTTGAAGAAAGTCACAGAAGTATTTTCAAGAAAAATTTATATTACAAGAAATCGTTATATCGAAACATATACAAAATGAACAGAGGATAATTTGCGCGTAATATGAACAGTAAATGCATCCTCGTTTAATAGAAAATCTTGATTATATATTTTCTGTAGTTGGTTACATTTAGGCATATATAGTGATCAAGCACGCGGGATGAGCTTTCGAGATATCACGTCTTCTCCATTTTCATTCGAGGGAGACTACCTTGTCACCGTGAGTTTCTCTATGATGAAGTAAACATAGACAATACAGGAAAGGGCTTAAAAATGAAGGCGACACCGCTGGTAATGTATCAGCGGGTTATAGTCCTTGCAAAGTGCGGCTAAAACACGCGCGCAAATACAGCTGTCGTTTTCACACGACAGCAGCCGTCACTGTAACGACCACAGCACTAGATTCTCGTAGATGCATGCACATTCCGGGGCTCGTGAGGTTCTCAGGCCGTGTTCTCACTGTCTTCTTCGTCGTCAAATAGCTTCATCTCGGTTGGAACGTCGACAACGCCCCTGCAAAGAACGACAAGGCATTGTTGAGGATTTTAGAAACATTGAAGTCCAAGATCACTCCTCTGATGGAGTTTACTGGCACTCAGGGTGACTGCAAGGGCATTCAGCTTCAACTCAATAAAATGGACTCTTTAGGGAGGGTTTCACTATCATGAACGAGGTCGTGGAGGAGGTCACATGTATACCACTTTTCCACTAAGAGCGCTCTCGTTGTAAAGACCACGTCAGGACGTTTGTGTTACGTGCACTCTTTTAGGAATTGCCTGAACGGTGCTCCACCACAGTTCCTAGATCCGCAGTGCGCATCCCGCTAAAATGTGTCTCTCAACAGGGTCTGTAAGTCGTACCTTCTCACACGTCGAATGTCTTCCGAGATGTGGGCGGAAGCTGTTTCTATGAATTCTTTATGTACAGGCGGTTACTCTGGGCGGGAGAATCGTCATGATGACTGGTTTCGCCGGCAGTGCTCTCGGGTAGGGAAGATGATGGCTTTCGGCTTGGCGAACCTGTCTGTGCAGCAGGTACTTGCTTTCCCTGATAGCCTTTTTTGTGAGGGGGGGGGGAGGGGTTGCGGTAACCATTCATTACCAATGGCTGCTCTTCTTTTTCCTTCTCGTCGTCGGCACCGTCCGCAAGAGTTACCTGTGAGTGTACACACACACACACACACACACACACACACACACACACACACACACACACACACACACACACACACACACACACACACACACACACCAGCAAGTGTTTCCTGCTAACGACTTAATGCTGCATCATCGTGTGATGCTCTATTTAGGTTCATTGTTCCTGAGGACGTCACGCATCAAGCACTTGTATTCCCTGCTATCGCTCTGCTTTGCGGTCTTCCATGCAGCGTGGTTGTGGGGTGCCATCGGCACAGCATCTTTCATCTTCACTTTAGCGTTCGTCAGCGCATGGAACGCCTCAACGGAAGGCGGTTATGTGTCACCACCAAAACGGATGTGCGTGGTGTGCGGTGTGTTTGGCATTTAACTTGTGCGAAGTCTCAATGTTTTCAATGTGTCGGAAGAGTCAATTTCATCTTTAGGCGTTTTTATAGCGAGGGCACCAAATGTTCTCCTCTGACATTTTTGTACTGCCGGGTTCACGTATTTCAGATATAATGGCGGTTTGCAAGCATCGGTGTATAGCGCAGCAGGTAAAGTCTTTCGGCTAATAAATAAAACAGTTTATTTTAGTAATGTTATCATATCGATTCTTCTTACGTGACGGAAGGATGAGCGCGTCGTTCTTGTCGCGTCGGCATGGAAATGCCCGCGCATTTAAAGCGTACACTGCATCATACACCACTAGCCACAGCGCTTAGAATTCGTCCCCTTGCTCGTTCCGTCGCTTTCACTTGAGCTTGTCCTTAGTAGGGGCAGGACCATCTAGGGAGTCAGTCATTGCCACCTGGTCTAGGAGGCATGCTTTTGTGGTGTGTCCTGGAGGAGCTACGGAGGTATTAGACGAAGTTGGTCTCATACTTTTTCTTACGGGAATCTGTCTGTTAAGCATGTAACTCGCTGAAGTCTTTCAGACTCGAGCTTCAGTCTGGTTGATGTTACCGTAGGTACATTTACGTGCCGGACGGTTGGTCACACAATGGTGTAATCGTCGTCGTTCTTGTCGTAGGCGATTTAGGCGGTTAATATTGACGGCCTGTGCTCTAGGTGTTTGGGTGGATCTGGTTTCCCTGACTCTAATGCTGTGTAGTGCGCAGTGTGCGACCGTTGACAATTACCTGTTCCCAAAGGAGAGTGCTTCTAGACGGGAACAGACCCATGGAGCGTTATTGACGTTTCTGGACTCAACAGGTCTAGTGTTTCGTTTATAGACATATTTTTTTTCTTGTGTTTTGTCTGAGTATTTCTATGTTATTACTTTCTATTTCTTTCCTCTTTCTTTCCCCTTTCCCCTTTTCCTTCTCCCAAAAGAGTAGGCAATCGTTGTGCCCCTCACGGCGGCAGTTGTCTGCCTGCTCTATTGCCATATCCTTGTGCCTTACATGTTTACATGCCACATAATAATAATAATAATAATAATAATAATAATAATAATAATAATAATAATAATAATAATAATAATAATAATAATAATAATGACAAATGCTTCACGAAGAATCGCTCTCTCAAGGAAGCTTTCGTGTTGCACTTAATAATCAGCTCTGTACTGTTCCACATTGACACCTCTGCAGGCCTACAAAGCTTTTCGTTGGGTGGCAAATACTGAGCTGCCACTGTTCACGCCTCTTTCTACGAAAGCCATAGCTTCCCCAATTTCGCAATTTTCTTTCATTGTTTTCAGCATTTACTTCATTTGCACTATGGCGCAAACGTATCCACAAAAGTGATAACATTTGCGATATACATTTGTGCAGAATAGATCCGTAAGAACCGTCTCACGTGGCTAAAGTATTGCAACGTACCGAATAGGTTAATTAAAACGAGAAAAAGAACAACAACGAATAAAACAAGCAGTTGTGCCGTTCTCGGCGTTGTTGTTATGTGGGGTTTAACGTCCCAAAACCAGCTCTGATTATGAGAGACGCCGTAGTGGAGGGCTCCGGAAATTTTGACCATCTGGGGTTCTTTAACGTGCACTGGCATCGCACAGCACACGGGCCTCAACATTTCGCCTCCATCGAAATGCAGCCGCCGCGGCCGGAATTCGATCCCGCGACCCTCGGATCTGTAGCCGAGTACCATAGCCACTAGACCACCATGGCGGGGCGTTCTCGGCGTTAACACTACAACATACCGTGACTTTAAATAGATTTTTTAGGTGACCGCGTTAGCGGCGTGAACGATTTGCCAAAAAAGCGAGGCATTAAACATAGAAGTAAGAAAAAGCTGGGCGTTAATGCCCCTCTTTCTCTTACATCTGTGCACAAAATTTCACTCGTCTACGGGAACCCGGCATGGAAAATGGATCCTACGTGAACCCGACGTGAATTGATGGCCAAAGCCTTTCCGCACGTCATGACGTTTATTTGGCGTGTCATAGTTTTTACTTGTTTTGTGCGGTTTAACGTCTCAAAACCAGCCCTGATTATGAGAGACGCCGTAGTGGAGGGCTCCGGAAATTTCGACCACCTGGGGTTCTTTAACGTGCACTGACATCGCACAGCACACAGGCCTCGACATTTCGCCCCCATCGAAATGCAGCCGCCGCGGCCGGGATTCGATCCCGCTACCCTCGGATCAGCAGCTGAGTACCATAGCCACTAGACCACCGTGGCGGGGCGCATAGTTTTTACTTGGGTCGAATTAACTTATCGCCAAATTCGTGTGACATTGCGTGATTGCAATTTCCATAAGCGGTAAGTGTTAACGTTCAACTCCGCCTGCTACCCACATTACGATGGGACAACGCTGAGCGGTGCCAGCCAATTCGGCGCAATGAAAAGTCCATTCCCCTCTTTGAAGACCACTGAAGTAGACGTATGCACGTTCCGGCACATTGTCAAGAAAATTGGACACACTCAGAACGGTAATGTCTCCGTACGACGTCCCTAAGGTTACATTGTGCGGGAAAACTCCGTGTGGCCACGCTTCGCAGCTCATGAGCCAGTGAAGTCATTCGCCTTAATAATTTACCAATTTAGGTGAAATGCGAGGTAATGTACGTTTTGCGACCAGGAAGGAAGAAACTTGAGTGTAGTCACTTTTGAAGATAATTTGAATGAGGTCACTGCGACATCGTGGCTCGAAAGCTGCGGATTGGTTTCGCTAAATTTCACAACATATTGTTTTAATTGTAAGTTGCGCGTTTGAAATACCCAGGCTCACGCGTATCATACTTTTACTCGCCCGTTGATACCGAACAAAAACAATAAAGGAACAGCAAATTTCGAGCTTCCCTGCGTCATTTGCCCCATTTCGGGAGTTTTTTTGCATGCCCTACAATAATAAACGTTCTGTACCTTGCATGCGTTTGCTATATATTAAGGACATCGCAAGATAGACATTTCTACCAAGAGTGCGGTGTCACACTGATAGCACACACGCCGTTTGTTACCTGGAAACACCGGGCGCACGGCGATAGCGCAAGGAAAGGCACGAGATACAGTCGACGATTATTGCTGTGGGACAGAAAGACGCCCCTAATATACCCTCTATTTTTAAAATGAAGGTGTTGCCCTTGTAGAAGCGGCATCAAGGAGTTCATACAACAAGCACTAGAGCGAGGCAGGGAGCGGTGGAGCACAAGTCATAAACGATTACATGGCCTTATGTAAACGCGCACATTTTAAGACAAAATACTTCACTGATAACAGGGGGTGTTTACCATACCACGAAGTTAGAAATACTATTTCTTGGCCCTCGTTGATTGGTCATTCCTGCATTGACAGGCAGAATTTGCCAATCCTTGATTGGTCAATTCTGCCTTTACAGCAGATCAGATCAATCAGGGATCACCAGCACTGAGTTATATCCCGCATTCCGTGGGATGGTATAGGCATCCAGTTCGTGAAAAGAGGCAGCAGGGGAATAAAAAATATGGGTGACAGCATGCAGTGGTCAGTGAACTGTGACAAAAATAATATATCGCCGCAAGTTATTTGCGAGTCGGTTAAGTGGCTCAAATATCTGAATAAAGTTTAACTTACTTCTCGCGAAGCCTTAGCGTGTCCTTGAATGTGTCTGGTAGATTTTTGCGGAAAGTTTCAGGTACGATGAGCGAGAGCAGCAGAGCAGCAATGACTAGAGCCATGTCGACAAGAGTGGGGACCCAGGGATGTGTGAGCCTTCCCTGAAAACAACAATAACAAAGGATTACATTAAAATGTCAGAGATTCATATCACCGAACGGAGGTTAAGAAATGATGTTTTCTTGTTTTTTCTTGTTTTTTCCTTTCACTGAACGCTGTTGAAGCAATAGATGCAACGCAGCGTTACTTAGAGTAAACAGCACATTCTGTTGTTATACTAGCTGTTATAATTTATTGCATACTACGCACGTTCTTTCCATATCAGCAAGTCCCATATCCCAGTATTTCTTCCATGCTACTTTCACTCTTAGATACTCCGTGGTTTCAAAAGATTTGGCGCTTAGTTCGCTACAAGTTAAGTTATTCAGATCGAGATGTTCCTCCCCCATAGTACCTCTACTCACAAGAGATAAGCAGAAATTGATGAGTAAAAAAATACAGTATTAGTCTTCTCGCGGAAAACCTTCCGTCCTCACTAATACTAAACACACACACATACACACACACACAGAGAGAGAGAGAGAGCATGCATCTGAGGGAATTTGATTGGTTGATATATTAAGATTCCCTGACGCCTTCCATTTGATCTACAAATGAGCATCGAGATGGGAAATTTAAAGCAGCGAGAGTGAAAAGTGATGCGCATGTGACGGAATAATAGAACAAGCCGGGTCCATAATTTTTGGGCCGTTCCCTGTTCTATGCCAGAAAGAACATGCGTGTGAAGAACTGCGATTGACGGATTCCCTGACGTCTGCAGGTTGATACGGGAGCTTGCCAGGTAAATCGGCTGGTAAGTCAATAAATACAAGAAAAAAAATGCTCTGTTGTGCCCATTCTCAGCTAGGAAACACGTATGGGTTTAGTTAGAGATTCGTGCTACACACGTACGAATGTCAATTCTCCCTTTCGTAACCCTTACTACACCTTTCGGATTTGCGTACGAATGGTTTTCAGAGGACGCCATGAACACGAATCATAAGGATAAAGTTAGTGACCTCCTGCAGCTACATGCGAATAGCGACTTGGGGCAACTCACAGGGAAAAGGTGTGCATTTGGTGTTTTACTTCGAAAAGTTGACGCGCACGACCGTGAGATGTGCATAATATTCCTATGGCAGCCACGAACATAAAAAGGAGGTCTGTATGAACGCATTCTAGCAATCAGTCCCGTTTTTAAACTTTGAAAAGAAGACACAACGGCATAATGAGCAGAGCGGTTCCGAATCCGTTCGGAATCGCACTGCCCATTTTATGCTTTCTGATTGCCCCCGTTACGCCAGCCTCTCTTCAATAAAAGGGCGGCCAACTCTTATGTTGCGTCGTAAGTACTTCAGCTTAATCCTCTTTCACAAAAATTTTTTACGCGAGCCCAACGCTGAAAAACAGTCTTGGTCATCCCTTGAATATCTGTCTTCACGAATTGATCCGAAACTCGAGCTTAAACTTCCAAGGCGACGCTCTAACATTTGTGATGCTTCTTTGTCACCGCAAACAGGCAGTGACTCCACTTTCCCGCCTACGTTGCTGGCACTGAATGATACATCGCTTGACCACGCCTCTCTGTAGTGCCCTGGAGCCTTGAGATTATGGAAATAAATAAATAAATAAATAAATAAATAAATAAATAAATAAATAAATAAATAGCGTGCAGTAAGGATATTACCCAAACTGAGTTGTCTTTAATAGTGTCTAAAATGAAAAAAAAGCATCCGTATCAAATCGCGGCCCAGGACTGATGTTTAAACCAAGGAATCGCTATGAGTGCTATGAGTGCCGGTGTTCTTTCAAGCAGCTTACCAAATCCTTGAAGAAGGGCGCGACGATGGCGCCCACTCTGCTGGCGGTGAGCGCGCTCCCCAGAGCTACCGCCCTCACCACTGTGGGGAAGCACTCGGTCATGTGGACGCACAGGGTGCTGTAGGCACAGTGGACGGCCAGCTTGCCCACCATGACCAGGCTTAGCTGGAGCCACACCATGTCTGCGAGTGAGGTAGCAGGAAGAAGGAGTCATTCTTGTGAATTCTTCTGAATTCCATTGCCGCAGTTATAGCCAGCTGGAACTGGATATAGTTGCGAAAGGACGCCGATACTGACCTTATGACCATTCGTGTAGTCTTATGCGCATTCACAATGAACTTGGCCAGCAGAAATGCGCTACATTATGCTACTCACGGAATGCAAGTACTTCGGTGCGTTGCTAGAAGAAAGTCTTAATGTTCCTCCCCTGGACATAACAGTGCTCCACACTCTGTTTCTGAAGTATCGTAATACCAGCTAGTGGCCGAAACTGCGTCATACTAGTCTTTTCTTCGCCCTCAGGGCGATATTTTCATAATGTTTTTATATGGGCTATGCAGGAAGCGACAGAAAATGTGGGTCACAGTAAGAAAACTCACACAAACGCGTTTACTTGCTCGATTCTCACACAACATTTCAAACGCCGCATGACGCCTACTGTGGCCATGCGAGCACAAATGTTTTGCCCGTAGGCATCGCACAATAATTGCATTCCACTTTGACTACGGTACCTGCAATGCACATGAGTACGTCAAACACATCTTCTGTTGCAAAGTGCAATCATGAAGTGTGAGTACTGACATCCTCATTCGAGCTAATCACCGCTGAGTCCGTCGAGTCAGAATTCCCACTGATCCACCGGAACGATATGATAACAAAGAATGAAACCCCCGATACTCTCTGAAGTTTTTATGCCCTGATAGGGCGGCTATGGAATATTAATAATTTCTGGAGTTTTAGATCATAAAACCATGGTATGATTACGGGAGACACTGTAGCGGAGGGCTCCGGAAACTTCGACCCCCTGGGGTTCTTTCACGTTCACTGTCATCGCACAGTACACGGGCCTCAACATTTCGCCTCCATTGAAATGCAACCGCCACGGCCGGAATATGATCCCGCTACCTTCGGATCAGCAGCCGAGTACCATAACCACTAGACCAGCGCGGCGGGGACAGTACGGCTACACAAGAAGCGCAGGCAGGAGGAACCCCCGAAAAAAAAAAGAAGAGACAGGAAGAACAAAACGCGAGTGCCCGTGCCTCTTCTCTTCGTACGTAAGGAAACATGTACCAACTAGGCCAAACAGAAGTTCTATTGAAAGCACAGACATTGGAACAGAGTGGTTCTTTTGTTTGGACGTAACACAGAGAGGGTTTTCCAACGAGGTAAAGCAAAATAGGGACGAAAATTTCCGACTAGGCCTTACCTCTCTGGGGCAGCAGAAATAGCAAAATTTGAAACTCACAAATCACTTGGCGGAACACAGGTTACAAATACCCGCACCTCACTTTAAAACACAGTATTATTAAAGTCACAAATTACATTAAGACTTGTACAAGACATCTGATTCAGAAGGAAGAAACATGTGCATTGTTATTCGTTAACAAATGTCTAAATTCATGAAGTCGCGCAATACCATTCGTATGCCGAGCTACGTGTGCAATGTACGAACAACGAATTAGTCTAGAGGCCCTCCGTTATGCCGCTTCTCCGAGAACTCGTTTTTGAGAAGACCCCCGAAAAAAGGAGAGATCTAAAATGGGTACTCACGGTGTGGCACGAAGATAAGCGCCCCACAAACGAGGATGGCCGGAATGTAGAGGAGGTAGTAGATGATGCGTCGCGGCACATAATTGATGAGTAGCACGTTGACGAGCATCACGGGCAGCTCGAGCAGCGACACGAGGAAGAAGTTTATGAACGGGTTGCCGCCAAAGTCGGTGATCTTGTAGATGAGGTCGTAGTACACCAACACGACGACGGCGCTACGAGAAAAAAAAAGGAAGAAAAAACGGAAGACAACACTGTGAGGGTAAACGAGGCAGACGATTTCAACACTGCACTTGCATTTCGAGCCATGTGTACGCTGCTGAATTTGTTTCAGGCGTGCCACGTATTTCGGCTGACTACACATGTTGGCGCTTCTGGCTGAGACATACCCGATACCCGAGAGTGTGTAGGCCTCCAAGATCGCACGAGCAAGTTGTGCGTTAACTAGGACGTCTTGATGAGACCGATGAAGGGATAGTGTCCCGAGGTTGGGCGCTGATGCTTTTTTGTTGCTTACGACGGTACTTTAGAAAGTATATCTTTTGTAGCACTTCGTGCATGAGCTTTGCAAGTAATTCGGCGGTCGTTGCGCTCTTGTAACAAAAGAAGGCGAAAGCCTGGTGGCCGTGTTGCATTGTTATGGCGTTATTTATGTCGGCTTGTCATTGATTTTGGCTTTTGACTTCATGAGCTATCAGCTATGTTAGTCTTAAATTCGCATCCTTGCATGCCAATTTTGGTACGTACTGAGTGAAGGCGACGCACCTATTTCTCGAGTTTTAGATTTTTGGTTTGCGGCCACGCCGACAGTCGCATACTGCTTTGCACAAGCCAAGTAACCTTTCGCCCTTCATAACGAAATTTCGTACTGGCTCCTCTGTAGGTTGCAGAAAATGCGCATCCTTTTGCATGTTTATCTTCGTCATTGAAATTCAAGCTTGCATTCGATAAGAAATGATAATTATTGATATGTTACTGCAGGTCTCGACAAAGTGTTCACTAACGGTGTGAATGAAGCAAGGCTATAGGCGACTTTGGTCATCGTCACTTTCGCTAATTTAATAATAAGTAGAATAAATATAAGACAGCTTTACACATTATTAATGACCCATTGCACAGTTGAAAAACTGTTTGTTAAAAAAGTAAAAAGTACTCGTATGCCAAGAATTGCGCTCACAAAGTGCCACTTACAATTGTACGTATGTGGCCAACGTGATGACGGCAATTTTCCGCTTACGGAACAAGTCAACGATGGACGATTTCCTCTTCTTTTTCTCCTGCGAGGGAAACGATGCGTCCAATTTATAACTCAGACATATTTATTACTCAGTGCTAGGCTGCCAGCAATGTTCGGCAATATATATCGGTCGACACAGTCTACCATGTACAACGTAAATGTGTGAAATAACGCTCGGATTGTTGCGATACCTTGAGTGATTTACTAACAACGTGACGAACACGAGACAGTTGTCAAACCCTTGTCTTCAAACACTTTCTCCACGTGGCGTGTCATGCGTAGACCATCTCAGGCCATATCTGAGCCGTAGGAGCTTTCTTTTTCTCCAATGATGGCGCTGAAGCATTATCGATTATCCGTGGATCAAATCGTTATGATATCAAACACATCCCATAAATATTTTTTTTTTACTTTGCGTGCGAACGTAAAGAAAACGTGTGGCGTATTCTGCTTTATATATCTTGAAGGAAACGCTAACTGGCAGAATCGGAAAATAACTTCAGTGGTCACTGGCAAACTTACAAGCTCCACTTTCTCCTTGGTTTCCAGGACGATTTTGGAAATGTCCTTGACCTTAACCTTGTTCCTTTCGGCGATTTTCATGAGCAGTTTCTCTGCCTCCTCAGACCTATTTGCGATGAACAGCCATCTTGGTGATTCATCTAGGTAACTGAAAAAAAAAGCATAGAAAGAGTTTTTCGAACATGGCACATAATAATGATACTCCATATAAAGAAGCGACAAATGTCACCATACGGTGCAGAGTACCTAACTCTTATGATGAGAGACACGAAGTAGAAGAAACTGCAGACTAAGATGCCGCAAGCAACTATGCATTTTTTTCTTTTTTACATTGGAGCGTTACTCCCCGGCGTGGTTTTCATCATTCACTTCCTGAAGTACAGTTGGTTCATTGTGAAATGCAAGACAAACTGCCGTAAAGCAGCACGGACGCAAATGAACGACACACGTATGATTGTGAAAAAGAAAACACCACACTTCTGGCTTTATTGAAGAAAGCAAAAAAAAGAACACCCAGAGGGTGAGCACGTAATTCCGCAAACTCTGCATGAAAGAAAGGAAGGACAGCAAACATAAATCAAATATAGCAACGATTTCTACCTTGCATTGACAACAACAAAATCATTACGGCCCATCAATATGCATACCACATTTTGTTTGTCGAGGATATTGCGAGAACAAGGACTGATTCGAAAAAGCAATGCGAAATAAACCACCAATGAAGAAGGTAATCTCAGATATTTTTAAAGGCGCCCGAACATGAGAAGGAAAAAAAACTATGCATTAAGATGTAGAAATCGAAATTTGCCAGGATGTTACATAGTGACTAACAGGCTGACTAACAATAATAAATTTGCTCCATTGTGACAACATTAACTATTCCTTTTCTGTGCATAATTTTCAAACCCAACGATTACGCTTTGATAGTCCATGTCCTCATTCGTTTTATATAAGAATTCGAAAGAAACGCTTCACAGGTACAAGGCACCTGCAATCAGCACGTTTTGTAGATAATTCCGGATCCCCCGTATACATCTAACGTTTTCCAATATCACATATTTGCTTGCCTAACACCCGTCTACATATGGTATGCGAAGCTTCCATGCGCACGATGTACATATAATTTTGTTTAGAGAGAGTAAAGTAAGTAAGCATGCAACAGCAGCTTGAATACATGAACAGGGATTGCCTCTACTAAATAAAAGGAAAAAAATTACAGCATATCCACGGAGTGAATCATGATGAGTGGACGAAGCTCGGGAGGTTCATCGTAGATCGTGCCGAGTTCCGGATTAATTTAGTTAACGCGCACGCTACGAATCCTTATGGTTCAACTATGCACAAGTGGAATCTCCCACCGGCACTTCATTGCAAGTCAAGATCCAGTGCCTATATATATATATATATATATATATATATATATATATATATATATATATATATATATATATATATATATATATATATATATATATATATATATATATATATATATATATATATATACATATATATATATATGGGTGGCCGGTGAACGGTTCTCCAACGCGAGCAGTCGGTATTTCTCAATCAAGAAACTCGCTAGGAGACGCTGCCTGCGCCAACGTTGTCTCTCGCGGGTGCGGGCGCGTTCTCCTTGTTTGCGAGCTGGTAGAGCGTTCATCTAAGAAAGAGCGCTTCCATAGACAACGCGCGCCTTTCGCTTTCTCTCTCTCTCTCTCACAAGACAGCACGCGCCGAGGGCGAGGGCGAGCGCGTGCCGCCCTCGGCGCGCGGGTTACGCCTGACATGGGACAAGGTTAGACTAAGAGGAGCTTCGCCCCTAAAAAAACCTGAGCTAATATTCAAATGTAGCATCCGCACATCATCACATAAAATTGATAAGCAAAAAAAGACATTTCCTTCTTATTGTGGTTAAGTCAGACTCAGCATCATGACCTGCGTAAAAAAGGAACAACAACAACACCATATTCATGTGTCCTCTGTAGTGTTCCTTCAACAAACTCACTCAGTTTTCATTTACTCTGAATAAATGAGAACATAGGCAAATATTTCATGTGGAGGTGTCATGCTCGTTGCTTCCGGCCCTCTCGTGTGGTTCTTAAACTGTTATCGAACAGCCACTTTCACGTGGTTGTACGGAAAGTTTAGGTTGAATTATTTGCAACTGTTGTGTCGTGGTGGCAACTTCGGTGCAATAGCAAGCCTGAGCGATAATCTGCGTCCGTTGTATAGTTGACGAGACGCTGAACTCTTATAACCGAAATCGTATTGCAACAGCTGTCGCCTATAAGACAATCGCGAGCCAGAATTCACAGCGTACATGCGGCGTGAGGAGAGAAAGCCTGCACTCACAAGGCTGTAATGAGCATGACGACGAGTGGAACGCTTATCAACAGCTGTATGTGGACCCAGTTGGTGACTAAGTAGGCGATACCCGGTAGCAGCATCAGGCCCAACACCCAGCCAGTCTCCTGGACCATGGACACCATGGCGCGCTTGCCTGGTGCCACGCATTCGATGGCTGGAAAAAAAAGTATCTTCATATATTCAACTATTCAATGCATGAATGGTCTTTTTTAACCGTACAACTCTGGGCAAATAAAAGGCAAGGCCGACGAAACGAATACGAATGCGAAAATGTAAGGATCCCTTGTGAGAGCTAACAAGACAACCTTTCTTCAAATGCAGCCACACTACCGCATTTATTGGCAGAGCAAAC
Source organism: Hyalomma asiaticum (assembly GCA_013339685.2). Lineage (NCBI taxonomy): Eukaryota > Metazoa > Arthropoda > Arachnida > Ixodida > Ixodidae > Hyalomma > Hyalomma asiaticum. The sequence continues at coordinate 55,800,937 of CM023481.1, forward strand.
ATGTAGAACAGTTCCAAACACGCTTCATCTAGTAATCTCGTATTGGTTTGTCACTACCGTCCGGGATCGGCCAACAGTTTCTCGTCGGCGTGCTCGGTCTACGCGCGCAATACTCCGTTGATAACTAACGTATGAGTGCTGCATTGTAAAATGTATTTGCAAATAGAAGGCCCCTTCCAAACAACCTGCACTGTTGGCCTTCGCATCATGTGCGTCGCTTGTGCTGATGTAAATTTGTGGTGTGGCGAAAAATATGCGAAACACGTTAGTTCGGAAGACTTCCTCTCTAATGGCATGGTTGCTCGCACCGTCCTGGTTCCATTCCCGCTCAACTATATGGTATAGTTGCTAATTGCATTGGCCGTACTGCCTAAGCGGGTGCGACAAAACGGCTGCGACCATTCTACTAGCCAAGAAATTTGTCCTCGCTACGCAGGTTTTTATGCTGGCGATCGCCGGTACAATAATTTCCCGCGGCGTGTGTCAAAGGCACTTTGGGATCAAGGCAATTCGACACATGGCCGCAATCAAGAGCACTCAAGCTAGGCAACACCTCTTCAAGATATGTGCATGTCTGTGACGTCCAGCGTCAGGGACAGTGTAAAACCGCAGCCACAGGATTTCTTGATCAGTGGTCCCGGCGAAACGGCAGCGAGCACCCCAGTAACCAAGAAATTTGTTCTCGCTACGCAGGCCACTTGTTCCTTCTCGCAAAGTCAAGTCCGGAGATGAGCTTTTCCTATTTGTTTTGCTGTGCCAAAGCGTTTCTTTGAGTATTGCCTATGACTGTTACGTAGTTCTTACAATCATGCTAAGTGATTGATTGATTGATTGATTGATTACTGGGCTTTAACATCCCAAAACCACGATATAATTATGAGAGACGCCGTAGCGAAGGGCTCCGGAAATTTCGACCACCTGGGGTTCTTTAACGTGCACTGACACGGCACACGGGCCTCAGCATTTCGCCTCCATCGAAATGCAGCCGCGGCGGCCGGGATTCGATCCCGCAACCCTCGGATCAGCAGCCGAGCGCCATAACCACTAGACCACCGTGGCGGGGCATTCATGCTAAGTGGTGACACTGAAACCAACCCGGGACCAACTGCAACTGAAATGCTTCAAAATGTTCTGAAGGGGCAAGCTTATATCCGCGCCGATGTTGAGATGAGAACTAAGTTTAGCGAGTGTGAGCAACTCATTCGTGCTTTCGACTCACGTCTGCGTTCCCTAGAACAGTTAATGAAAAAATCAAGAGAAACTTGTTCATTAATTACGGCGCTTCAATCATCGTCTCTGTCCTTTCAGAATACGTTGTTCTTGCGGAGCAGACAACTTGTCGACCCGGGAGATTGCAGTCGGAAGTCGAACGTTGTAGTCTATGGCATTTTTGAAGACAGTGAAGAAAGCGAGGCATCTTGAAGAAAAAAATGTAGTTAATGAGGTTTTCGAAGGGAAACTCGGAGTACAATGCAAATTTATAGCCCGTATTCACCGTATCGAGGCCGCCGCCCAGTAATTGATTGATTTGTGGGGTTTAACGTCCCAAAACCAGCTCTGATTATGAGAGACGCCGTAGTGGAGGTCTCCGGAAATTTTGACCACCTGGGGTTCTTTAACGTGCACTGACATCGCACAGCCGCCCAGTAATTGCATATTGCCAAGATTACACTGAGAAGCAGGCTGTCATTGAAAATGTAAACGAACTTAAAAGAACAAATAATATCTTCATTCAAAACGACTACAATCAGGAACCATTACGCGTGCGCAAACTTATTTGGGACAGCGCTAGATATAACCGCGAGAATATAAAGTCCGTATCTCTTTTGCATAATAGACTGAAAGTTGATGGCACACTTTTTGCGTGGGACGATGCTGAGGATTAACGTGTAGCGCTGTTTAATCAGTGGATTGTCAAACAGTGACGTAATGCGCGTACAGAGGCAAAACACTTGAGAATACTAAATTTCAACGCTCGAATCCTTGTAAATAATGTAGGAAAACTTGAACTGTTGCTTCTTGAACACGACCCTCATATAACAATAATTACCAAAACCTGGTTACACGATAACGTTAGTGATTCGGTTTTAGTTCCTCCAAGCTGTATTATTTTCCGTCGTTATTGGGCCAACTAGAGGGGAGGCGTAGCCACAGTCTTTAAAACTCCGTTGTATGGAGTTGTTCTGAATCAAATAGATACACGAAAGTTTGTTTCTACAGCAAACTGCTGGGGAAATTTCTTTATTGTATGTGCTGCGTATAGACCCCGTTTGGCTTCCGAGTCATAATTATATGTCCAAAATATGCGATCACATGGGGTATTCACTAATAAGAAGGTTGTACTCGCTGGCGATTTTAATATTCCTTGCATTGATTGGCGTAATACAGCTTCATTCTTCGATGATAATAGCAACCCTTTCGTGAACATTACGACAATGTGTGATTTTAAACAAGCTGTTACAGAGTATACCATAGAAGTAGGTAACTCCTGTTTAATTTTTGTTAGCAACTGCATATCTGCATATTCTGTGGATGTGGTTGACGATATATCGGATCACAAAGCCGTGTGCCTTTCCTTTCCGCTCGGTGGTACAAAGTAGTATAGAAATCAGAAAAAAAAGGATTTTGCTAAAGCTGACGACCACAATATCTTAGACTGTTGGATGCTTTTTATAATATGACAGGCAGCGTTGAGATGCTCTGGGATGCTCTGAAAGATGCTGTTCAACGTTGCATTGAAACGGTCGTTCCCAGTAAATATGTCCGTACTTAAAAAAAAAGAACAATCCAGAGAAATTATTATTTTACACCCTAGGCTAAAACGAGCTAACAAACACAAAAATCCCCTAGCATAATCTCTGACCTGAAAAACAAGTTTGTTACTAAGCTTTCCGATGCTAAAGTTAGATATTTCACTAAATCTTTGCCAGACTTTTTGGAAAAAAAAAGGACAAGAAATATAACGGAGATACTTAAAAGCGACAAATGATATACCGTGTGAAATATCCGTTGACGGTTGCCTCGTAAGTGATGCATCAAAGATTGCCGAGCAGTTAGCCACTATTTCTATTCCGCCTTTACCACTTCCGAGCAAGAATCAACACATGCCAACTTTCTTCCCGTAATTTCTCCCGATTTTATCATGTATGAGGGTGTACTTTCCGTGCCATTTAATTAACCTCAAAACGAAATCCTCAGCTGGTCCAGATGATATTCCGTACACAGTTTTGCGTGGGCATGCCGAACCAGCCCATGTTTTAACTTATGTTGTCTGTATTTTCATAAAAGAACGCTAAAATTCTTGAGTACTGGCGCTCGGTACGTGTAGTGCCGGTATTTTAAAAGGATGATCGTCGGAAACGTTGGAAACTACAGGTTTATTACTTTAACCTCCACTTCCTGTAAGCTATTAGAACGCATAGTCACACATTACATCACTTCCTTTTTCGAAGAAAACAACTATCTGTCGCAATCTCAGCACGGTTTTAGGAAAAAAAATATCAACAACACTACAACTGATTACAACAATTCACGAGATCGCAGCATCGCTTGATACGGAAAATCAGATTGATGCCATATTCTGGGATTTTAGTAAGGCGCTCGACCTAGTAACGCACAGCAATTTAATATTACAAGGCCTACAGGCACCGGTTAACCTCATTAACTGGATTTGTTCTTAACTTTCTGATCGTAAGCAATATGTTCTAGTGAGTGACTGTACATCGGGCATTCTGCCTGAATCACCCGATGTCCCTCAAGGTAGCGTCTTGGGAACTATTCTTTCTTAAATGCGAAGCATTTCTTGGCGAACTTGAGCCACTTTGACCTTATCTATAACTTTACCTAGCCGCCTACGTCTCGGCGCTCTCCCGGTCGTCTCGTTTACCTGGTCTACACAAAAATTTGAATGGTGGATTATTCATATATGACGAACATTAATTATTGACATTTACATCTCCAGCATGGTATACTCGTTATGCACGTCACAATTAACGATACTGCAATTACCTACGGCTCATACGCGAGGTACTCGGCCTGTGTTATTCGGGTACGCGCCACAGGTGTTCGAATTTTGAACCAAGTAAAACAGACATGTACCGAACCCGGGACACCGAGGGGCCAAGCAAGCACGTTACCACTAGGCTACGGCGGCTACTCCCACGCGGTATAGTAAACAAACCTAATGCACCCGCAGTTGTGATTAAGGTGCTTGTGTAACGTTACTTGTACTTCTTAGCAATGTAATAAAGAATAAGTATGTTCTAGTAGCACTCGGCATGCTTTTGTGCAACACTTCTAGATTCCTTAAGCAGATTCCTCTTCGAGGAAACGGGCATGTGTGCTGTACACAATCGTCAGTGCCAAAGCTACATCGCACTATGAGCTTCGACACAGCCGCCACGGTGCTGGTGAGTTTCTTGATTTGCCCATGGATGTTAAGCATACACTTGATCTTGCACTTTTTTCACAAAGACGCTCATCGTATTCCTAGCACGTCGCTCAATGCCACACGACCCCATAGGCAAATTTTCTTCCCTGACTGCTTCGCATGACACCGATTCCGACAGTGTTTGGGGTCTGCAGGAATGTTTAGTGTACATAAATGACATTGTTACTTCTTTATATGCGTCGAAAATAAGTATAAAGCTTTTTGCAGATGACTGCATACTCTTCAAGCCGTTGTCACTCCGAATGATCAGGAATGCCTACAGTCTAACCTCTGTGCCGTTTCCAAGTGGTGTACGAGGATTGGTCTGTGAAATTAAACAGTTAAAAGTCAGTCTTTATGCGTATTACACATAAAAATGCACTCTTAACTACACATATTATCTAAATAACTATCCTTTGGCTGAGGTTTATTAATCTCAATCTTTAGGAGTTACTATTACAAACCACCTAACGTGGTCCACTCATATTAATTAAACGTGTTCATCTGCTTCTAAAAAGCTCGGTTTCTTGATGCACAAACTAAAAGCAGCTCCACCAGAAATAAAACTACTAGGCCTATAATGCTTTCATAAGACCTAAATTAAATTTTTCTAGTGTTGTTCGGGACCCGTATCGCAAGAAATACATTAGGAAATTTGAGACGTTACAAAGGAACGAGGTCCGTTTTATTTTCAGTGCTTACCAAAGATATGACTCACCATCAACGCTGATGGCTAATAATTGCATCCCTGTTTTCGAAGACAGAAGAGCAATAGCCAGGCTTCAATTTCTCCAGTCAATGCATATTCGAAAACTTAACATTAGACCGGAAACCTACTTAACACGCCGAATGTCTAGGCAAACGAGATATACGCATGCTCATAATCATGAACATCACTTTGCGCACTCAAATTTTTTCATGCGCTCCTTTTTCCATCGGAAATTAAATGAATGGAATACCATTGGAAACACTTTACGATGAGGATGATCCTGACTTTCAGAGCTACGTACCTTTCTGTTTGTAGATTTAGTGGCGATTTTTCGTACTGCCGATTTGTTTGCTTGTGCTTTGCCCTATTGCTCCAAACTCTTATTCTGTGTTCTGCCGCTTGACCATGTCTTCTTATTTGCTTTGTGTATTTTGAACTTCTTTTATCACTGCTTTTTGCCCTGCCGCGGTGGTCTAGCGGCTATGGTACTCGGCTGCTGATCCGAGGGTCGCGGAATCGAATCCCGGCCGCGGCTGCTGCATTTCTATGGAGGCGAAATGTTGAGGCCCGTGTGCTGTGCGATGTCAGTGCACGTTAAAGAAACCCAGGTGGTCGAAATTTCCGGAGACCTCCACTACGGCGTCTCTCATAATCAGAACTGCTTTTGGGACGTTAAACCCCACAAAACAATACCCCTCCCCCTGCTTGGTCTTTCGACCGCAGTAAGTTTTAAATAAATAAAATTAAGGAAATATGTTGTGAGACCTCCGCTGCCACCACTGCCGTGTCCTTGCTTGTTTAGTGTTTCCTTGCCTCTAGTACCAACTTCCTTCTTATAAGGCGCAACGCATTGCATTGGAGACAGATGGATGTCAATAGGGCATCCCTGCTTATGGCTTAGCTAGTGTAGCTTTACTTCGTGCCGCTGGACTTGACGCACGACTCGGGAGTGGCCCCGTCCCAGCACGTGAACCTGTACATACGCACCTACTTATCTCACCATCATCGTTCATCACTATTTTTCTTCCCATTTCCATTTCTAGTAGCAGACCAGAGAAAATTACAGATCAGGAAGACCTCTCTGCCTTTCTGCAAATAAACATCTCTCTCTCTTGGAGACAGATGCATGATTTTCCGAGCGAAGCAGCCGGAGAACGCTTACGGCTTAAAATGTGCCCCGATCCGCTGGCATTTGAGCGCTCATAACTCGTGACAGCGATTTCAGTTCCATCGAGACGATAGGTCCGGTCGTTTGAGAATTGCACTTACGTAAGAGAGGTTTATTAAAAAAACATATTCCTGAAAACCGGCAGCAAGCGTTATGCGACTTCGCCAGCTGGTTTCGAGAGCGGTAGGTTAACACGCGTTGGCACAGAACCAGTGTCTAAAGGTACTATTTTGGGGCCACGGCGGTGACCGCGAAGCAGCAAGAATGCGAGCAAACCAAACGCAAGTTTTCTTTTTCATTTTTCTTTTTGCGTTGCTTCGAGCACGCACTCAAGCTTTGAGAAGACCGCAGTGTGAGATATGCATGCACCCTTCCATGCGTACGTATTCTATTCTTGTGCTGACAGCGCGTTGTGTGCCACTAGTGGCTCCAGCGACACATCTGAACGTGTAATCTTACAGTGATGCGCATTTCCCGCGCAGCTGGCACTGTTAATCAAGGAATACGGACCAATTAGACAGCAGTGTGCCCCACTTTATGACTGCCATTCTCCCAGTGGAAGATCTCGTCAGCGTGGCCCATCTAGCCTATTAACCTACCTGAGCAATACCGTGGTGCCCCATTCATAGCCATTTTCCTGCGTTTCTTTTGCTCTATTTTGTAAGCGCTTATTCGCATTTTCTCTCCTTTTCCTCTTGCAATATTTTATTTCCTTTCTTTCTTCTCCTGTCTTCAATGATTCTATTTATTCCCTCCTCCTGAGAGTAGGTACATGGCTTCGTGCCCCACTCAGTGGCAGTTGTCAGCTTGCGCCATCCTTCTTCCCTTTCCGCCATTTTTGCGTTTATAATAATAATAATAATAATAATAATAATAATAATAATAATAATAATAATAATAATAATAATAATAATAATAATAATAATAATAATAATCGCTTTTTCGTCACCTGCTGCATTGCGCACAGTAGCGTATAAGAGCAGATTGGCTTGGAACAGCATGACGCAATTTGCCTCTCGTACTGCTGTACTTGTCGGTCTCTATAACTTCTCACAGGCTTTCACTGGGCGCACATCAGAGTAAGATGGACCCCTTAGCCATAAAGCAGATATATATGCCGCACGAAACCTTCAAATCGCTTCAGAGACGCCATAAATTTGGCCTTTGGTGTACGTAACCAATGTCTCCGTCATTAAAGTACGTCAACAAAGTGCATTACGCACGATTTACCGCAATTCAACGAAAGAAAACGAAACAGCACGTGGCGTTCCCGCTGCTTTGCGCACGTACCTATTGCATAGGCAATGTTGGTGAGCCCTCCGTGTCCTAGCGACGCCAGGAAACGAAACGCGTTGAAGAAAGCGAATGAGCTGGAGAAAGCCGTGGCCACTCCGGATGCCAGCGAGAGAAGCGTCGTGGTGAAGATGGCTGGTCGCCGACCACACCTGCAACCGTGTGGAATGTGGACAAAGGTCAGTTCTCGCGTGAGCCGCATCGTCTCTTCCCATATGGGGAATAAATGAGTTACAAGATTAACAGTAAGTAGAACACAGCTAACCGCCGAATTTCGCATAAGAAGAATGAATCAGTCGAGCAAGAAAAAATATATATATATAAGGGAAGGTGACAGGAGGGCATTTATTTTTGAGCTCGCAGTTGATCAAATCAAATGTAAAGGGCTCCACTAACGGCTTAGGTGGGTGTACGACTGCGAGATGGCATGTTCCAGAGGAAGTAGTACTGCACAGTGAATGGAGGAAAGCGTCAGACTAGCGATCGGTGAGAGATCCCCTGAAGCGTTTAGCTCGTTAAGAGGAAGATGCTTTTAGCTTCTTGGTGCAAACGGCTTCTGCGCCACTGCTTGCCTTCTGAATCTACGTGAACACACTGATCGCCGCAAGAAGCAATGCGCTTATCAGACATGAAGATTCAATGGGCCATTAAGGAGGCCCTAACGAATTGCGCTATTTGTGTGGAACACGGGAAATGGATTTCCTGAAATTACGGATTACATTAACATAGAAAGAACACCAGTTAGGCAAAGTCTGATTCACAGCTCTGCACTGACGCAGTCCTTCAGTTGAATGTGTTTGTGAGGCGAATATGACAACAAGTTTCGGCATCACCTACCAGTGAATTTGAATTTGATCGTCAGAAAAATAATCGGACTAATTAAATGCTGATGTGCGGGAACGAGTGCGCAACAAGCAGCTGCGACAGCTAACTGATTATGAACGAACGATTCCGTGTGGTTCTCAAGCGATACTGCCCGATTACTTGTTTTCGATTTGATAATGAGCCTTAAAAGTAAGAACAGATTGTCATGTAGAGCGCACGGCTGAGTGAAAGATGGTGGCACCTACGCTATTATTCTAAATCTCATTATCTGGTATTCTCGACTGTACTACTAAAGAGGACGATTTTTAAAGTGATCTTGCACATCAAATTATGTTTTGAGCACACTGTGCGTGAAAGGTTTTCTAACAAATGCTCGTATCGTTTCCGTTTATTCGCCTTGTGGTTTTTGGTTCACCTGACCAGGTTTTAAAAGCGCAAAAACAACGCACTTGCGTGCGCACGTGTGCAGGTTGGAAGTGTAATAAAAATAAAAGCAGTTAAAGCATAAAGAAAGCAGGGCAGTTGAGCTATAAAAGAGTACATCATCCAGGCGGTGCGAAAGGAAAGAATGCAGTATGTACAGGTAGACCCGCAACAAGCAACTACACCACGTGCAAGGGCCTTTGTTAGCGTTCACCGACAATTTTTAGCCGCGTTCTGGCTTGCCGCGTTTTATCGCCTAGTGCCGGCACCTAGCGTACGGCACTCACTCGTACACAACTGCCACTTTTCAGAAGAGGGTAATGTATACCGGTGCTGGCTAAATATTGGCTAATATCAGGTGCTCTTGGCTAGTATCGGGTAGCGTTGGCTAAATCAGCGTTTATGTTGAAGGGTGCTGGTTAGTGGTGGTAGACTGACGGTTAATATCCCTTCGGCTACTGTCATGCGCCTTGTTTGCCAAAACACGGGAGCGGACCTTGTAAAGCACGTTCGATGGCTTTTCGTCTGTACCCACGAAGCGTCACTGAGTGTCATTCACAGTGAAATAAAATTCACTGTAATTGGCTGACGGAATAAGAGCGTTGTCAGGTGTTCGTTAAATGATGGAACTGCAAATAATAGTTGCTCACTGCCCGACAATTCCTCTGTAGACAACTTCTGCTTATTTCTTTCAGTATTGCCTCATGCATTGTGAAGCACGGAGGCGTGAAATACCAAGCCATCACTCAATTATTCGTAGAACAAATGAGCTACTAATTAATTCGTGAATTATTAGTCAGCATACCGCAATGTATATTCTTGCCGAAGTCTTGCTTAGAAATGCTAGACGATCCGTCTGATTTCGCTAGTAGTCTTCGGCATTAGGAGTTTATTAGTGCTCACAATTTACATGCATCGCAAAGCAAGACATCATTTCATTGCGTAAAATACTTAAAATGCAGTGAGCCTTACCAGTCGGACATATGAGAGAAGACGAAGTTGCCGACCATGAAGCCGAACATGAGTATCGACTGCGACATGTCCAGCATCCACAGGTCTTCGCACACGACATTCCACTGCGGTATGAAGGTAATGCAGAAAGTCAAAACTATAAAATAAATTAGAGAAACGCGTTAAACGAAAACGTGATGACAACGCATTGCTTCGCTTAGTGTTCGTTGCGCGTTGCGTGTGCTAAACGTGAATAGAGTAATCAGCCAGCCAAGCCAGCCAGCCAAGAACAATAATCATTGAGGTCTCGCGTGCCAAAGCCACGATATAATTACGAGGCATGCCGCAGTGGAGGGCTAGGGGTTAATTTCGGCCAGCTGGTGGCATTTAACGTGGAGCTAATGCGGCCGCCATGGCCGAGATTGGATACCGCGAGCTAGAGCTCAGTGAATCAAACCCTAGCCGCCAAGTTTCCATGCCGGGAAATGTAATCAGCCAGAGCACTTCGTAAAAGAATTTGTCTTGTTTTAAATACACACACATAATCAGATTTACGTGCCTGATATCTTGACCACACAGAGACTGTATGCTACGCAAGACACACTCAATTCAAGCAGTGGATACTAAGCTCCTCATCATTCAGTCAGAATAGGTTGAATTTAATTACCACATATGGCAAATGTTCACAAACACAGTAAATCAGTTGCTTTGCCGACGTTGTAATTGTAAAATGGAAGACGGAAGGTGATTATTAAATTAACACACTTTTTTTGTACTGCACGCAGTTAGAATCACTATGTTGTAAACGTGCCACCAAACCGCCGCGTCGTAAGCCCGCTGTCACTGCGCATGAACACGGTTGCTTTTTTTATGTCACGTTCTATTTTCTGTCACCTTTCCACTTTAAACACACACACACACACACACACACACACACATATATATATATATATATATATATATATATATATATATATATATATATATATATATATATATATATATATATATATATATAACGAAAGGGAAGGGGCCAAAGGCTCGTTTATTTGTTACAAACATATATATGCGTGGAATAAGCACTTTTTTGGTTGTTATGGCTGCCACCGCTATGCTACAGATTCACTCGAATAACGCACACGCCTAAGTCGTAAGGCGCGTGTACATTAAACTGAGATGCGGTCTATATAATACCTCGCTGGACACAGTCCTCTCGTGGAAGCTGTCGTCAAAGTCCCAGCTGGAGCATGGAACAGAAGTTGTATGCCCCGTAGTCCGATTGGTCGTCTGAGCGTCGTCGCTGGTGAGCAAGGGCAGTGAGATGAGGCTGGCCAGTTCGTCCCATCCGTGCATGTGGCATCTGCTGGGTGCCGTCACGCCAGCCTCATTGGTCTCCAGCGGCAACGCGAAGTTCCTCCACTGCTGCGTGGTCCAGTTCCTCAGGTGCGCCGGCTTTTCGCACCAGTGGTCCTGCGAATCGAACAAGCTGTCTGAGCTGAACATAACCCCACGTTCGTCGTGATTAAGGGGTCAGTCTACAGCAGTGCTGCCGTGGAGAGGTGAACAGCAGTGTGAGCTACATGTATCGTCATCGTAATCATCATCATGTTCACGCCCACTGCAGGGCAAAGGCCTCTTCAATACTGCGTCAATTAACCCGGCACTGTACTAACTAGCGGCCACGTTACCCAACAATGGAATAGAAAGAAAAATCATAGGTACAAGGTTATGGGACAAGAAAAGAGCGCTGTGGACGGACAAACACGGGTTAATGTTGTCTTAGTGTAAATCGAGAAGAAGAAGTGGTGATGGACTGGGCGAGTGGCAAAAAGGCAGGATCACTGCCAGTCATTAAGGGTGACGGAGCACATTCCGAGGTAAGGCAAGCGTGGCAGGGAGAAGGGGTCGGGGGGTGTCAGACATTTAGATGGAAAGACGACATCATGAACCAAATATACTTCGCCTAATCAAGACGGCTTAGCCCAAAATTGAAAGGCTGAAGTTCCTTTGAAGGCTGAAGCACAGGAGGCTCGGCCGGCATCCACAAAAGCATCTTATGACAAAAAATTCGTAAGAGAGTATTTCAGCCAATCCTGAAGCTGGACATATCATTAGCGAAGCCACCTGAGCAATAGCAAAAAAAAAAAACTTGCGAAATAGAATTTTTCTGAATTCTGCCTCTATTCTTTTAGACCGCAAAGAATAGATTGTATCATTTATATCAATACCAATCCTCATGCTGAGTTCCCTGCTCCTTTCACAGCCGCGGCATATATATTTAAGATTTCAATTTTGCCCTAGCACATTAAGTGGAACCTGTTCCCGTTGGCGCCATTGCTGAGCACTGGTGCAGCCAAGAAGATGGTCAAGACGTCGAGGTATTTTATTTCTGTCTTCTTTAATATTTAATGTAGCACTTGTATAGAATGACTATTAACGCACCCCATTGTTCCCTATAGATTCACTATTGCAGTCATTAAACCTTGCTTTGTTGTTGTACTTTCTGTACTTATAGTTTTGGTTCGCTTGCATTGCATATTCTCCTGCGCCTATTGAACATGACGCTATACATCTCTTCGAGGGCGCGCAGCGTTTTATAAATATATAAAATAAAGAAACGAGACACTCGCGACTGGTAAGACTGATCATCTCAATATGGGATAAAATAACGTTGAGCACGAAGTGTTGAAGAATCGTTTTACCACACCTCCATCTGCCTAGGGACGTCAAGCCCCCGCATTCCCATGAACTTCTTTTTGGAAACAGCAGCATGCGACATGATGCGTGACTAGAAAAAAAGAAAAGAAAACAAATATCTAATTTTATTCGCGACATGAAGCTATGCACGATGTCTTCCCCGCGTTTTGTGTTTCTGCGAAGCGGGTTTGCATGGCGAGTGTCTACGTTGTAAACCCGAAAAGACACTTCTGAAGGAATTCTTATTTCACCAGCAATTAGGGGCCACTTAAAATTTGGCGTTCCGTGCCCAATGAGCTGTCAAGCCATGTTTCAAAACGTAAGCGTTTAGAGCACTAGAAATATGAGGACCACTGTTTTAATAATGATCTTTCGCTCTTATTGCTACGCTCTTACATCATAGGGCATCCGAAACGCATGTCATGACAGTGAATGCCACAGGCTTACATCTTCAGTGTTACTCAACAGCACAAATATAGAAAAAAATGCGCAGTTTTAACCGTAACAAAACAATTGATGCGATACCTGGCTCAGTATACACAATAAGACTTCGCGCAGGATGATCTGCTAATGGTTCGTGGGAACCTTTTTATGCTTGTATAAGAAGGAGAGACGCTTTTATTTGTCTTTTTTAATATCAGCCTATTGAGTGTCGCATTTGACAGCAGGCGTTGTTTTCTCTTGTTGTAGAACCGGATTCATCAATAAAATATTCTCTCTCTCTCTCTCTCTCTCTGGTTGTAGATTACAAGCGAGACACGATTCCTTTTCTTTGCATATTAGAATCTTTTATTTTAAAGTTGCGTTTGCTCAGTCTGTCAATGTGAACGCGTTGAAGAGAGAGGACAAGATTTTGTTCCTTTCGCTGAGGAAAAAATATGTTAAAAATCCGAGTACTCGCATGGCCAAAGCCATCGATAAAAGTAGCCTGTTTAGATTGCCTTTTATCATTTTGTGACCAGCTTCGCTAGACTCACTGGACAGTCTCAGCCACTACTACACCTCTGTCACACTCCTCCCAAATACATCCCGAGGCGATAAGAGCTCTTTAAAATGCTGATACTACCCTAAGCCAACCACTGGCGTGAATGCTCTATGGAGCATGTAAACAGAGTTCGCTCGAACTTCGCGCTTCGTAACAGTGTACATTACGGAGAGACACGCGCAGAAGACGAACATCCCCCCCCACCCCTTCTCTTTGCTCCGTTGAGTAAGCTCTACATGTCATGAGAAGTGACAGTGTTCAGGATATAGCGATCGCTCGTTCTTGTGCAAATTGAGTTGTAACAACATCAGTGTCCGTGTTGTCTGTCGGCTGTAATTTTCTGTGACTCTCACTAATGTGTGTAACCGCAGTAGTTTCTACGAGAATCCATTGTGTACGCCTCTAGCCGTACTGGACGTGTTGTAACGCAACAACATACCTAGCGTTATGACCTCGACGTTTACAATTCTCGTATTTGCTCTTTGTCTGATTTCGGCTCTTGAACATTTTACATTGTTTGCTTTTCCTGTGTTCTTGTGAAGCTGCTTCTACGGATTTTATTTTTTTTTCTCTTCATCATTTTCTGTTTTTGCATCGAACAAAAGCGCACATTTGCTAAGGTGCTCATCGCCACTCACGGGTATTTTCAAAAGTAAATGAATAAATGAAAGTCGAGGAAGAGCTTATTCTTTGAGGAGATGCTCCTAAGAAATTTAGGAAGAACAATAGCCTCGCAGAAATATCCCGCACGCATCCGAGCTACCGTGAAGTTGAGCTACCGTGAAATTGTGAAGATCTCCAGGAGCGCCAAGTGTACCTGCTGTTTTGTAGTTGCTGGAGTTTTTTTAATGACGCTAGTAGGGTCAGTAGCTGCAGCTCTAGGTTAGATATGTTGCAAGAGACTTGCAAACATAGGACACAAAAACTTGGGGTCGAATTCACAAAACTTCTCTTTCGTAACTGCTTTGTGCTATTGGATGGACGGTCTCTCTCTGGCGATATGTTGAGCATCGGGATTGGCGGAAATTTTCTATTATGAACATTTTTGTGGTAATTTGTTTTTGTGAATACGGGCCCTAGAACCTAATTCACAAAACTTCACTTTCGTAAGTGTTTATGGTGATTAGAAGGATGGCTTCGATAATGATATGTCCAAATTCAGGATCGGCTGAAATATTCTGTTAAATATTTTGTCGCAAGATGTTTTTATGAATACGGAGCCTGCTTACTTCCTGGAGGAGTGCTAAAAGGGCTCACGTACGCAAATATATCTAACCTTCCTTCACCCCTTAATCCAAGCGCGTAAACCAATGAATATGACAAAAATTACACCATCTCCCGCTAAAGGGGACCATGAGGCGATGCGAAGCAGCACGGGGGCTGCACAACGCGTTTGCATCGGTTTGACTAGGTGTCGCATTTGCATCGGTTTGACGCTAGCAGACGCTGCCTGCGTCAGCGTTGTCTCTCGAGGGCGAGGGCGCGTTCTCGTTTCTTGCGAGCTGGGAATGCGCTCATCGAAGATTTCCGTCAGGCGGCAGCTGCGGGCGTTGCGGCGAGCGCGCGGCAGGCGAGGGAGAGAGTGACGTCAGCGCGCACTGCGAGGGGAGCGTGACGTCAACGCGCAGCGGCGGCGTGACCTACTCGGCACCGCTCCAACACCTGCGGCGAGGGGAGCGCGTTGCGGCGCGTTCGTACGGACGGAGGGACAGCGTTACACAGGCTAGTGAAAGAGCTGCTTCGCATCTAACAATGAAAAAGAAAACACGGACAGACAACACGGACACTGATGTTGTTACAACTCAATTTGCACAAGAACGAGCGATCGCTATATCCTGAACACTGTCACTTCTCATTTTGGGCAGGGGGAAGAGCAAGACGGCTAGGGAAGTTTTAGAAGCATTCCATATTGTCAAAAATGAAGACACGTGTGTAAGCGCCACATCAGTAAGTCTCAGCAGAAAGGAACAATGTTTTCTGGGGTCTGGCATTCCATGTGTGGTGTAGTTCTGAGATACGTGTTTGTGGCCCGCTATCTGGTAGTGCTGTGTAATGCGCCAGCATATCTATTTTTTTGTGCTGTTAATGACTCTCGCGCAGGTGCGGGCAATTGGAAAGGTTTTATATGTCGGTTTTCCGAAATAAAATTTCAGTTGTTAGTCCAGCATCGTCCTGTGCGCCTTCTTCTCCTGTGTCCGTGTGTGTTCAGCTGGTTTTCTTCAGAAATCATGCACCAACTGGCCCAACTGTCGACGCTCTTGAAAAAGAAAAGCTGCACATATCGCCTTCAAAACAAAGTAATGAAAAAGCTACTTTTATGAGACAGTCTCCTACTTTTTTTCTGTAGGCAATCCGCCGATTGAAGCGCGTTCTTTTATTGCTATTGAAATGAATTTCGTCGATGGCGTTGTAGAAGCCTAAATGTTAATGTATTAAACAGGCATCGCAAGGAACTTCCGCTTGACGCGGATGCTGAATATTCAATGTTGCGGAGGGCCGTAAGCCATGTACAACATTAGAAGTAAGATACATCGTGCAAGTAATAGAACTGGCAATACCCAAGGCAACCACAGCAAGAAACTTCCCATTTTGAGAACAAACAGGTCAAAGGAAGAAAATCTGATGATATTATCTGAGGTGTTAAGTCTCAAAATGACGATGCGATTACGAGAAGCACCGTTGTGGAGGGTTCTTTCGACCGCGCGGGGTTCTCTAAAAAGCTCTGACATCGCCCAGTACACGTGCCTCAACATTTCGCCTTCCTCGAAATGCAGGCTCCGCGGCAGTGATTCGATCCCGCGACTTTCGGATCAGCAATCGAGTACCATAGCCACTAGACCACCGTGGCGGGGCAAAGTAAGAAAATGTAAGAGACAGACAGGCAACCATGACGTTTGCTTATTCGTTTAGTTTTTTTTCCTTTGCGCTAGTTCTGCTCGAGTCATCAACCAGCCTGAATCTCGACTGAGCCCTTCCTGCGTATGAATCTTTATTTTTCTTTTTTATATAGAAGCGGCGTCCACACGCTTACATATTCGCGAGGAAGATGCCGAAGTACATAAACTGACGCGACGAGCTACCAGCGTGAGATGATCCTTAAAAATGTTCAACTGGAAACAATACTACTTTACTGCAATGGTACGACTTGGAGGAGGGGTTGATTACACGCAGACAGAACTAAACATCGGTGGGATGGAGCTGGTAGAAAGGGTCGTAACTCCTCGCTGTATTCTTAAAGTTCCTGCAAACGCATGTAACGGTAAGGATATGACGACATCTTAGCTCTTATGGCAACAGGGTGCATAAACTGTGAGTGTTATGGTTACGGAAGTTTGAGTCGCCTCGTTAAGGTCGTTGGCCTGCAGTTGATAAGGTGAAGAAAGGCGGTGAGCTGGCACCACGAGGGAAATGCTAGCTTGTAAACGATATTATAGCTGTAGGAAGGTGCCACGACTCTTTCCGTGGTGGAAAAGCTGCGATAAATCTTGCAGTAGGGCAGGGGCACGGTCCAAGTGGCTCTGCACTTATCTTTCGGGCGCTACAGGGAGACGACGGGAAAAAAATAATTTTGTACGGAAAAGCGTGCCAATATTAAATGCGATTATTTGCACGCTCTTTCATTTTAATTACTTTGATCGTATCTATCTATCTATCTATCTATCTATCTATCTATCTATCTATCTATCTATCTATCTATCTATCTATCACGCCTAGTTCTCAGTGCCTCCCTGGCCGTCTCGTTCGCGCGGTATACCCAAGTATTCTGGAGGTCGGCTATAAATGTATGACGAACATAAATTACTGATCTTTACATCAGTAACCTTATACACTCGTCATGTGTGTCACGATTAACGACACTGCAGTCACACCTAGCTTTGTGCATCTCACACGCTGCACGACCTCCAAGATTGGCCCACATACCGGAGGCCGGCTGGAAGAGCTGCGCCTTTAAAATAAGGCAGGAACACTGTCCTCGCTAGCGATTGAGATGCAGACATAACAAGCCCACAGACACACATGCAACTTAGCAAGCCTAATGGGGGTATCGAACACTGGCCCTCAAGGTGCCAAGCAAACGCGCTACCACTAGGCTACGGCGGTTCCTCCCACACAGTTCTAATGTACAGTTAATAAACTTATTGCACCAGCAGCTGCAATGATGCTCCTTGTTTAATGTGAATTGGTCTTCTAATGTGTGATAAACACCTCACAGCAGTACATATATTCTGCTACCACTGGGTATGCTTTTGTGCAACTTTACACCATCCTGCGGGAATACTCCAATGAACGACGCTTCTGAGAGCACATCAACGTACCGCGCAGTGCGATTTTCTTCGACAAAACTAGGACTAACGTGAGTGCCAACGTCACGTCGTACCATGATGCACCACTCAGTCATCACGGTGTTGTTGACGTTCCTGGTAAGGCCGCGTTAAGCACACTCATGGGTGGGGTACTCATACGCTTTGCACGAAGACCTTGACGCTGCTTGTCGCAGTTGGCTGAATGAAAAAGAAAGTCATTATAGGCGATTTCCTCGCTGACCGCTTCATATGACACCGATTCCCACAATGCGTGGGATCTGCAGAATTATTTCAGATGGATGAGTGCCTACCTTTTCCGCTCCGCTCCCACTCCCTGGCGCTACACCTCCTAAGCGATGAAGCGAATTATGTGGCCTGGCTAGGAACTTTCACCTGTGGTCACACAGCGAACACCGCGAAGGGGACAGATATGATAAATTGAATGCTTGAACGCGACTACCTCGTTTAAATGTGTCGCTGTAAGCAGGCTTGTTAACATATACATAAAAAAGGGCTAGCCCCACAATGGTGGTCTAGTGGCTATGGCACTCGATTGCTGATCCGAAGGCAGCGTCATCGAATCCCTGCCGCAGCGGCTGCATTTCGATGGAGTCGAAATGCTGAGACCTGTGCACTGTGCGCTTCTCAGTGCACGTTAAAGAACCCCAGGTGATCGAAATTTCCGGAGCCCTCCACTATGGCATCTCGCATTCAGATCGTGGTTTTAAGACGTAAAACGCCTGAAATAATTATCATAAATACACGAAGTGCCTAGAACACCTTTTAGACTGCATTATATACCAGAATAACGCTCTCTTTCTATGTGGTGGTTCGATTACTTGTAAGGAAGAATATAGAGGTGGTTCGCGGTCGAGATAAATCGGTAAATACGCGGGACAGGTTAGCTACAATTTTTGTGCGAGAGTGATGCCGCGTATAAAACGAAAATTCGCACAAAGCAAAACTACTCGAGGAGTATTACAGATTCTCCGCAGGGACCATCTCCGTGACGTATCTCGCTGAGCAAACTATTGCACATAGTGAAGAGCGTGCCGCATGTGCTAACATGCGCGCGCTTTCCAAGAAAGGTACGACGCTGTGCTCGCGTGATCAGCATACCTTCTGACCAGGAAACTGGAACGGGTGGGAAGTGAGGAATAAAACGTGCCTGAAGTTTCACGTTATTCCATCTCAGGAGAAGGCTACGGGGAAGGTGAAACAGGCAGTCGACATCAATGGGGCTCCGGAGGCTTTTACAGATGGCAGAGAAACCATTCTTGAAGTGCTAAGGCTCTAGAGGTCAACCGGTCAAAAATAGTTATAAACACCTCAGTAAGAGCCAATGACAATGAACCGCCATTTGTAAAGTGAATGTAAGGCCAAATGGCTCAATCTTACTGATGGCGACAATGACTACTACAGTCTACTCTATTGAAGATATGGTTTCTGTTAATAAATCGAGCAAACAAAACGAAAGCCAGGAAAAAAAGCGGGTGTCGCGAAAGCTTGAGGAGTCCACACCGGAGAGTGTGCTCTGTGCGTTGCCGCCCGCCTTCCTCCCTCCCCCCCCCCCCCTCTTTTTTTCTCTTATCTATACACGCCGGTAGAGCAGAAAGTAGTAAATAGCTTAGAACGTTCCTGGAGAATACTGCAGACTAAAAATGGACATAAGTTTGCGAGCTGAGTTGGTTGGTTGACTGAGCGATAATGTGAACTGCCTCATACTGTAAACCGTAGATGTAAATGCATCTTTTCACAGGGTCAGTACCGTCCAAATGAGGTCAGCTCTTGTTCGGCACTCAACCTGTTTTCTACAGTCGTGTCCTGAATACCAGTAATTACGCACCATCGCGATCGTTTGTTTCGGAAGGATGCATTTTCCTCTGGATGTTTTTGTAGTTGGGTTTAATCTAACTTCGCGTTTAAGCCTTGTACGCTTTCTGTGTCTTCAGCGTCTTTTCTTAAATTTGCAGTTTGACATTAAGGCGCTAAAGGAGTGGGCGTCAGAGCGCGCCAGCACCGGCATATTCACAGTTGTTTTGATGAATGAATGAATGAATGAATGAATGAATGAATGAATGAATGAATGAATGAATGAATGAAAATAAATAATCTTACGCAACGGCGCATAATTGTACACCGCGCAATATACACAATTCTTCCCTCAGTGAAAATTCCAGGCATCGTAATGCATGTGAAAGTAAGGTGCGAAAACATGGACACACGATAATTAAACAATGTAAAACAATAATCCCAGAGTAATTACACATAAACAGCCGTTAACCGGATGATCACTGTGTGGTTGATTGCTTAAGCTGTCGCGATTGTAAATCCGCCCCGAAATTTGATGAATTCGCTGCCTCTTACAGACGAAAGAACAAAGAAAAGGACCTCATGGTTTAGGCTTTTGCGCGTCCATAGTATAGCTGAAGAAATTTAGCGCAAACATTCAGGACGACAACAGAGAAAAGACACGACGTACTAGCGCTGTACGAACACTTGCTTTTGTTCTCTTCCTTTGTACAAGCATATATATATATATATATATATATATATATATATATATATATATATATGTCCCGGACAAAGTCCCTGCAGATGTAATTTGTAAATGACAATAAAGCTTAATTTACCTAAGCTATGATAAGAAGAAATCATATTCAGATGAGTCCAACTAAAACATGCACTAACTACGTCCAACAAAAGTTTCATTGATAGTAGTGGAAAAGCATTCGCGAGCCAGCCTTCGATTAATTTGCTCAAGGGAGAAATGAAATGCTCCAACGTTCCTTGCCTAAAGCAGCACGTGCGCATGATTAACTACCACAGTGCAACCTCCCAATTGATAGGTGGCGTTCGTGTTGTTCGATTCTGCTCTCTTGTGTTCGCGTTGGCATGCCATACTTCATTCGACAATGAACCCTTACGAAATAATCGAATTTCTGTCGTTCTCTCCTGATGCTGGTCATGTGGTATCTGAGGTGTCTCCAGAGAAGCCTTTGCAGGGAGATAAGACGTCATCTGCCGAACAACATAGTTTGCGGAATATAGCGGCAACTCAATTCAGAAAAAAAGAACAGCTTTGTGACCACTGAGCAGGCATTCAAGATATTTGAGCACACTAATTTAGAGTTAAGAAAATTAGTGGGTGCGGAGGTATACGAAAACAGAGAATCTACGATAACAGAAAATGTGGTATTTAAAGCGTTTCAATTAGGCGAAGCTGCTAGTGCTAGAATTAAACTCCACCGAAACAGCAGAGATATAAAATCAGGAAATGGAACAGAATAAAGCAAATCAAGTTTGAAACAAAAATGTTATATTTCATATTTTTCTCCTCAGTTCGATGCGTCTGTTCAGTAATAAAATTCGCACAAATTTTTCTTGAATAGCTTTCGAATTATTTAAAAGTAGCGCGTTTTCTCTGTAGCTTAACGTCATTGAAGAGAGTGTGGTCGAATACTATTTCTCTAACATCCACACCAGGAAGTCAATCTGAAGTTTTGAGATTAAGTGGACCCTGTAGAAATTGCGCTTATTGGAACGTTAAACCCCACAAATCAATAAGACATTGCGCTTATATAACAGAAGGGTGTGAAAAATTGCCCAGCAAAGAGGAAAAAGTAAATGATACCGCTGGGTAAGAAATCTTTGTGACAGCTCAAATGTGGTTCGTGAATTCTTTAGAAAAAAATTCACCAACCAGGGGAACTTGGCACAGAAGGGGTGCTGTGCTCAGATCCAGGCAAAATGCGTCGGTTCTGACAAATTGCAACAGACCTAAGCAAGAGCGCAATGCCTCTAGGTCCAGAGAAGTTAGTCGTCGAAGCTCCCACGCAAGATACCCGGAAAATAACGCGAAGCCAAGTTCCAGGACAGGACGGAACGATGCATGTTTTTTTTTTCAGCAAAACTGGACCAAGTTAAAAGAAAATTACTTTTGCATTACCGGTATATGACCGACTTAATATTTACCACTGTATTGTTGACCAACTCGCACAATTTTTTTATGTGGCCTTGTACATATTCATTCAAGAGTTCACTAACTTTGAAAAGAATGATTGATTGAATGAGTGATTTCATTATTTTTACGTCCCGAAACCACGCTACGATTCTGAGAGGCGCCGTAGCGGAGAACGCCAGAAATTTTCTACCACCAGAAGTTCATTAACGTGCACTGACATCGCACAGTATACACGGGCCTCAACATTTCGCCTCCGTCGAAATGCAGCTGCCGCGGCCGGGATTCTATTCCGCGACCTTCGGATCAGTAGTAGAGTGCAATAGATAGTGCGGCGCCGTGCCAGGGTTGTTTTCCATCTGGTATGTTAAATGGAGAAGTAGAGCCCGCCTACGAAAGTGTTCCACATGACATTCCAAAATTCTTGAATTTTTTTGAGATTCTTAGGAGAAACACATTTCATATATCCTCCATAAATTGCACATGTCTCGAAAGAATCATGACTAGTAAGTGGAATGACATACGGAACGTTTATGTAGCGCTACATAGAGATGTATTCAATGTGTTTCTGTGCTGATGGTCGCTGTGGCTTTAATTTTTTCTGGCTGCAGAGGATGTGTTAGAGACTATAAAAGTATCGCGGGCCTATATATGTACTTGTAAGCAGTGACATCATTGCTCTCACATACGCCACTAATGGATAACCGAGGCTGCTAGCGAACCGATACCACTAATAGAAGTGCACTTTACGCGCGTAACTTGCAAGACCTATAAGATTGCGCTAAATGTCCTGAAAGCACAGCAACAGAAATTTCGGTTATTTTGTTGGAATAATTTAGGTGCGCTAAAAATTGCCCTAATTAACCTTGCCTTTGTGCATTAACTGGCTGAAGTAGGTAGTTCTGGCTGAAGTAGGTAGGAAGTAAGTGGCTATCTGTAACCACTAATACTTGTGTATTATAGCGATGTATAGAGAACTAGGTGGTGAAGGATAGCGAACTAAAGAGATAATAGGCATCCTTCAGTGTAATGCACATCATGCCGTTATTACATCGTTCCTTATGAATGAGAGAATAGTACAGAGGCTAGTGCAAATCTCCAAGTTTTAGAGGCTGATGAATGAGGGAGAACTTTCCCCTCTGCACGAATAAATCCGGCCGAGATAAACCCGTAGCAATTGACTGGCTATTAGTAGCGACATATCTCAAGGCTTCGGGTTAACTTCCCCACGCCGCAATCTCATGGCGTATAATGAAGGAAAAAAGCAGCTTGTAGTTTGGTGGTTGCAATAAGAGTGGGCGTGCTTTGCAAGTAACTTTCGTATTAGATCCCAAAGCCACAGTTTTACTGCGGGATTGTAGAGGGCTGCGAGTCATGCTTATGCTGCGCCATATTTTCCAACATGAACCTCAAGTTTGTCAAGGCAATGTCTTTTTTTTCTTGCGCATTAGGCACAAGTGCGTGAGGTCGCTGCCACCTGCAACCGAAATCCTATCTCGTGCTCAGCTCGATAGTGCCATAGCCACTAGGCTACTTGGGTAGTTACACGATGTGCTTCCAGTACTGTCGCACACGTTGGACTGCCGCAACCTACCCAGCAAATGTAAGTCGGTTATCAGTCGGTTTGCCAGCGTGAGGTGTATCGCGTTGACAGGAAAGAAGGAAGTCGCGCGTCAGCGCACTCACCTGACTCTGTGGCGCCATGAAAGTGAGGCTCATGACGAACAGCGACGCCGGCATGCCGCGCAGGGTGCCCAACAGCAGCACGGGCACGTGCCACGGCCCCACGGGGTCCAGGACGCTCTCCATGGCAGAGACGGTCGCTTCGCTTCTCCGTCCGGGTGGACAGCAGGCGGTCCACTCTGCGCGTAGTGCATGCGCAATTCGTGCACACTGCTCAATGCGTTCCGTCGACCCGCACGGATGCTGCACACTGCGTCAGCGGTCGCTTTCACCATGCGCGCGTCGCCGGTTGGACGCCGAGAAGACAACGAGACCACGCGAGCGAACGGAAAGTCACCGAGAGTCCTCACGCGTTCCGCAACTCGTCCCTAGCTATTCAGCGAGAGAAGCATGGCCTGCACTTAAGTTTGTTGGTCGCTTTTTTATCGCGGGGTGTCTCTTTTGCGTTACTCGAACTCGAGGGCTTACCCTTCGGGCGCTTGGCCCGCGGCTCGCTTGGCGCGGGTCCACGTGCTCGAGGCCCCAGGCCACCACTGGCTTCGGGTGGTGCTGCTGTGTTTCGAAGGGTAAACATCCAATGGGTGAGCCCCGAGGGGCCTTGCGGAAGGAGATGTTGACGCGGGGAAAGGGAAGCGGTGACGGGGCAATGTTCTCCGCGTGTTTTCTTCCTGCCAACTGTGTCTGCTGGCTTCGGGGAACGCGCGGCCGGTAAAGAGCGAAAATTAATAACAATGCCTTCATGCTACTGCATACTACAACCACTTCAATGGTCCCTCATAGCAGGAGAAATATAGTAAGGCGCTGTTATTCGCGCACATCGATAAGAAATATTAAAATGGTGCATCTGTGTACTGTACTCACTTCGTCCGCGTGGAAAACAAAAACGTACTAGTTCACCGCCAACGCTGGAAAGTGCTTTTGACTGTCCTTCATGAAGGGGGGGGGGGGTAACTACCCAACACATTCACTGTGTGAGAAGTCAAACCTTGTAAAAGCGTTCACGGTAAACGCCGGTTCCTCCTAATGTATTCACTTAAATAGCTTGATGCATGTGGCGAACAAAATTTGTGAGATGGTGCCTGATTTAATGGCCCTTTTCTTTATCGCAATTCCTTTCTAGGCTTGTGGAGAAGCAAGGTAGCCGGATATATTTTTGTTGATGTTGGCAACGGTTTGGAACACGTGTTGCAGAAGCCCCTTGGAGCTTTCATGCCTTCAAAACTGCTGGTATTTCTATTGAGTTGAGCGCGTTTTCGTAGTCTATAAAAGCCATAGAGAATTTTGTTGTACTCCGCAGGCTTATCAATTACTTTATTAGTTGCGTGGTTTTGATCCACTTTTAAGTAGCCTTTGCGGTAGCCAGCTTGCTCTTAAGGTAGATTGAATTCGAAATCTAGTGGTAAACTACTTTCCTTGATTATTTGTACATTACCGAAAGAAGGCTCAATTGTCTATAATCCTTTATGCATTTTACGTCTCTTCTCCTATGCATTGAGATTATGCTGGGATTTTCCCAGCTCATTGGTACATATGAAGCTCTCCCCTCTCCCCCAGATTATGTTAGCAAAGAGGACGGATTGATTGATTTCTGGGGTTTTACGTCCCAAAACCAGCTATGATTATGAGAGACGCCGTAGTGGAGGACTCCGGAAATTTTGACCACCTGGGGTTCTTTAACGTGCACTGACATCGCAGCAAAGAGGACGGCTTTCTCGTTAAACCCCACGTGCCTTTCTGTTTCCCTTCTTCCTCCTTGAGACATTCGGTGTGCATTGTCGCAAGTTACATTAATGTAAAATCTCCTATCCTTACCAACAACTGTCTATGTGCCACACATGGCACATAGACAATAATCTTGTATGACATTTTGAGAACATATATGAATAATATGTGTTCTCATATACGATATCATTTGGACGGGTGTCATATGTGTCAAATGAGATTTTTTGATAGAGATATCTTTTTTGTTAAATCGTCCGACATGCCATCTTCCCCAGTCGCTTTTCCGCCGGACATGTCGTCTTTGAATTTGTAACCTCGTCGATAGGTACATGTGGGTCTTCGGCGCTTTTACTGCACTCATTTTATTTCAGGTTGAATTACATATTTGCTAGCTATATAGCTCAAATCAAATCAAACCTTCATGTTTTACAGATGGAGAACAGCGGAAATAATGTGTCAGCAGCCGGCTGGTCTAGCACGCAGCCCCAGAAATCATTGGCACATGAGTAACAGCAACAATATGGTCAATACAAAAAAGTGAAAACACATTATCACATTATCGAAGCATTGGTACATTATCAGATCGCGTTATCACATGTACAGCAAACGAATGAAAACATATTGTTACTGCTGAATAAATTTCAAACGCAATAGGAAAAAGAAAAAAAAAAGACGACACATGAATAAGCGAATTCAGTTTTTTTTCTACATACATGTATTTAAGTGTGGCAGCGGAGGAAATAAATAAACGAAAATTGATCGAGTGAAGTCAGTTTAGCATTGATGGTAAGGAATGGCATAAACGTTCCATGACAGCATTCAAACGCGGTGTGACTACTTTCCAACGCTTTTTATATCTCGTGGTGTAATCGCGTTAATTTGCCACTAAGTTCCCTAGAGTGTCCAAGTTGTGTACGTATACTATGTCTAACTTCCTATCTAAATCTATATCTCAAGTGATAATAGCAAAGTCTGTGAGCCATAACAACACGAGTTTTATGGAAAAAGCCTGCGGTTATTCTATTGTAACTGACATTGTAAACAGTACGTAAATATCGTTTCTACATAGCGTAAACTTTTGTAGATTAGAGTAAGTGGTTGCACCCCGCACAAGCGGGAAGTAGTAAATATGTGAATAAAAAGACCCCCATAATCTGCTATTTGAAGTTTTGCAGAGAGAATATGTTGGAGACGATCGATGATTCCGGTTACTCGAGCAAGTTTTGTTAACACTAAGTTCACACGAGATTCCCAGGAAGTGTGTACCACACCAAGGCTTTTAATGTGGTCAACAATGTCAAGTGGACGGGAACTGAAAATAATATCGGCATGAAATATAGGAGCCTTCTGCCGCATGAATTATTTCATCAAATTGCTGATAAAGTTGCCCTGCTTATCTCTGAATGCACAAATTTTGCGCTTCCCTAGACAACGTTTCTTTTTAACTACTTTGATGCTGGTGCCCTTTTTCAGCTTTTAACGGTTGCCTCTATCTAAATGATTTTATCATCACTAATGTCTCTGCATCTCACCTTGTTGATCAGCATATATAGGAATAAATGGATGCAGACTATCTTGACAACTTGACGTTTGCATTCGACACCGTGCTCTTTAGCGGTAATGGCGTCAAACTGGAAAGGATCGTTCTATACCTACACCAAAAAATATTGAAATATGATTTAAGATATATAGGCTCAAGACAAACGTTGCAGTCAGTAGGCTGGCAAACGAAAAAGATGTTTCATACTAGCAACCATCCTTTAGAATGTGTAGAGGGGCACGTGTGTGTACCTATAGGACAGTTGCTATCAGAAGAGCCTGCTGACAAAAAGGAAATAATGAACTGAAGAATAAATATTGCTATAGGGCGTATAAGAAAGAAGTTCCAATATTACGACCGGCAACTTAGCACTATTGCTTAAGCAGAACGTATGAAACCATTGCCTTCCGTAAGTACTAAATTACCGCTCAGGAACTCGGAGGACAACTGAGACGCTAGAGAAAAAAAGAACCGCGCGGCATGCCATGAAAAAAAAACTGATAGGCGTAACATTAAGAAGTATTAGAAAGAGAGCAAAATGAGTCAGGGAACCAAAAGGCGTAGCTGACGTCCTCGTTATCATTAAAGGAAAAAAAAACGTGAACCAAGAAAGGCAACGTCGTGCGTAGCAACATGAGGAAGAGCGATGGAATGGACGCCAAGGGATGTAAAACGTCCCCGAAACAAACAAGAATTGACGATGAGAGGTTTGCCTACACGTGCAAATTGTGCAATAAGCATTCGTCTACTGTATGTACCGGGAATTGTGCAATGCGAGCACGGAAAAACATGATCAGACCTCACTCAGTCACCGCCAGGCTTTGCTTTCACAACGACGGCGTGATGTGGGACGCCAGCGAGAGCGCGAATTGACGTATCTTATCGTGAGGCGAGTAAAATGATAAAACTAAAAGCCTAGTACCCGCCCCATTTACGTAAAGCAGGCACAGAACCAACGGACAACGCGAATAAAGCCATCAGCCTTCTCGGTCCTCCCTAACCTTTGAACCTGCCGCAGATTGCATGCACGGTACGGATTGCATCCAAGGCCGCGTCGCGAAAGGGTGGATGATACAGAAACCCTCCTCCTCGGTGGTGCGCTTCACCGCATAACATCAAACATTCAGGATGCGGTAAGACGTTCCATAGTTATTTGATTTGTGGGGTTTAACCTACCAAAACCAGATCTGATTATGAGAGACGCTGTAGTGGAGGTCTCCGGAAATTTCGGCCACCTGAGGTTCCTAAACTTTCACTGGCCTCAACATTTCGCCTCAATCGAAATGCAGCCGAGTGCCATAACCACTAGACCACCTTGGCGGAACAGACGTTCATTATTAAGCTAGCATATTTCTTTGCTCGCGCACTTGCGCCATCCTTCGCACTATCAGTGTAATTAATACAGGGCACTCTCTCATATTTAGTACTGGACACTGGTGAAGGCGAAAGAGACCGATGTTGAAATTTCGTCCCGGAGTGCCCGTATAATTCCTCTTGCAATAAAGAACAAAACATGCAATAGAAGCGAACGCGGCAATCTCTCACGTAAGGCGGACAAAGCCACATTCGCAAGAAAAAAGAAAGTTCTTACTATTAACACTCAATCTACGCTCACATTTAGACGGGCCAAAGCTCACAAATCACAGAGGTTAGCCGCTGACGACGCGGTGAAAATTCAAGAAGCTCTGCAACACTTTATGAACAAGGTCAGAAAGTTGTGCCCATTAGTAATGGAGGCTGCTGCGAACACGTGAGCCAATTATTGTTGCACTGCACGCAGCAGAGAATCTGTGCGCATTGGCTGCAGGGCTCTCCTAATGATATGTCCAGTATTGCGACTGACTCAAATATTCTCTTACGAACATTTTTTGCGTAAGTTCTGAAAGGAGAGCAGCTGAAAATAGCCTTCTCTACTTTCAAGAAATCACAGGAGGACCGAGTGCTTCAGTCAGAACTGTAATTGGTAATTTCATATTGGTGGAAACATCCTGAGTAGCTCTTTATGTGTTAGTATTGAGCTCAAGACACGAAAATAAAAATGATGTGTCTATATTTAAGAACACACACACTCGCGCGCACGTACACACACACACACACACACACACACACACACACACACACACACACACACACACACACACACACACACACACACACACACACACACACACACAAAACTCTCAGAGTTACGCAGAGGGCCCGGAATACCGGCAGCACAATTAGGCTAGACTTTGACCCGTGCTTACTCATTCTTATCTTTCAATCTTAATATATTCCCATGATTCTCATCCGCCTTCTTCCTCTTCGATTATCTGCTATTTCTGTTTCCTCTTCGTATTTATCGTCGTCATCCGGTTCTTCTGCTTCGTTTTCGTCGCCGCCTTCTTATCAACCTACTCCTTCCTCTTCTTCTTCGCTGTCTTTTTCCTCGTCTGCGTGGACGTCTTCTTCTTCATCGTCGTCGTTTTTTTCCTCGTCCACATAAATGAAAGCATAGCCGGTGGATCGCCACTTGAAAGACACTATTATGCACCAGAGTCGTGTCTGAGAGCACAAAATGCTCAGCCCTGCAGCCAGGGGTGAATGCCACTATCTCTCCGACGTCATCAGAGCCGTGGCTGAGAATGCAAGATGCCCACCCAAGTGGTGAGAGTATGGGAGGGTTGTAGGGGCACCACCTCTCTTGAGCTGGGTTCAATTCCGCGCAGGCATTGAGCTTTTTTTTTCACAGTGAAGCTGACAGCGGCTACAGGCACGGGCGGTGGCGGCAGAGGTAGCCGACACCAACGCCACCAATTTTGTTTACTGTAACGAGCCCATAATAGGTTAAACTGCAAAAAGTCGAGCGACGCTGTAGGTGCTTCTTGTGACGTCATTTGTTGAAAGGATCGATAGATTTGTGGGGTTTAACGTCCCAAAACCATCTCTGATTATGAGAGACGCCGTAGTGGAGGTCTCCGGAAATTTCGACCACCTGGGGTTCTTTAACGTGCACTGACACCGCACAGCACACGGGCCTCAACATTTTGTCTCCATCGAAATGCAGCCGCCGCGGCCGCATTTGTTGAAAGGAGAGCAGGCGATTTCGAGCTGCGTTTGAAACAAAATTTTGGCAGACTTCTCTGGTGCGCTCAGTGCGGTAATATTTGGCAGACATGTGCCCAGTAGCCACCACTACTGACTGCCACCGTCTTCTGACTGTGTCCAAAAAGTACTGCAGTGCGCCTTTAAGGGCGACTTTGAAGATTACTCGACCTCACTCACTGCACCAATTGATCTAGGCGCCGTGCAATATTTTTTGAACATGGTCAGAAAACGGTGCCAATCAGGAGCGGAGGCCACTATGCACATGTCAGCCGAATAATACCGAACTGCACACAACACTGAGTTTGCTATTTTGTTTCAAGTATATGAGAACACTACGATGGATGACGGACAGCATGGTGGCTAATGGTTGCTTCAGACATTAGGAAAGTGAAACGTGCAGTATGGACCTTATTTGAGTTTGTCATCTGAAGGGGAAGATAGCGATATTCCGAATATGCTTCAAAGAACTGCGTGTGTAGTACTGTGTGCTGTCACTTTGAACAACTTAAATAAAAAGTTTAAGTTTGATGTTTCAGCGTTATTAAAATGGTTATTTCGAGCGAAAAATATCACCGATTTGTTACATGTTAAGACGACTTGACAGAGAAAGCCATTCCGTAATGTCATAAAAATTATTTGATGTCTTCCTTTATCATTGTCTTACGACTATCGGTGAGACATTTATTGACATGCTTTTGTGACATGTGTTCTGGCTGTTCACTGATTGACGTATACAGGCTGTAAAAGTTGACATTATCTCACATGTGGCTCATATCCGCATGTCCTTGGCCTACGAATACGGCGATCTGCCAAATCTTGATTTTATGCAATCATTAATCATCACGTAAACGACTAACCTGTCAAGCTGTTGATGTCAATAAATATCAGTCATATTGGTCCTGCATTCGTACCCTTCCACGCCAATTTCGGCATATACAAAGGGAACGAGATGCGACTCCGAAGTTTCGGTAGCCCCTTCGGTAACACGACGCCGGACTCACACTCTACGGCGCATGAGACAATTAAGGCTTTTGCCTTAATACCTTGCCACATATTTATGCGTTCAGGTTACCTGAATATCTCCCGACATGGCGGTAGAGTGGTTGCGCTGCTGGCCTGCTCAGCCGAAATGCGCGGGTTTTATCCCAGCCGCGGCAATCGCATTTTCTATAGAGGCGAAAATGTCAGTGGGCCGTATACTATAGTAGTATATTATTTCTATAGTTATACTATAGTTATTTAACGTGCACTGGTAAAGCATATATGCTTTACCAGTGCACGTTAAATAACACCAGGTCGACAATATTTCCGGAGCCTTCCGCTACGGCGTGCCTCATAATCCCATAGTGATTTTATCACGTTGAACGCAAACAATTATTATTATTCCTGGGTTGCCTGAATATACGAAATTGCCATCGCGAAGCATAACTCTCGTTGCAACTCTCCTGTGACGTCGTACGCGGGGTGGCTGATATAAAGCTCGGCTACATCATGCGACAAAACGGTGTGGCTCGCATCTGCTAGTCATGTCACTCTGCGTACAACCGCAAGAAGATGACGAAACACCTAATAGGAATCCTATCACGGAAACAAGGAAGTCAAACGCCAGGTTCATTTGACGCCGCGATTTTAGTTCACCAGGGGTTGAACACATCGCGAATCAGGCAAATTCCACGAACAGCCTTGAGCCATTTATTTTGGCTACATAACTATGCTTAAACGTATAAACACCTATCAATACCTTTACGACGACTGCCTCGAGCTTCACACGTGCCGCTTGTATCAGGTGGGCTTAGTGCGTACTAAGCTGCCACGATGGTACTCGTGCCAGAGGTGTGTACGCCTGATTCGTGTAAAGTGATGAGAGTACAAGCAGCTGATAAGCAAGCACGGCCTACCGCGGATCAGCTGCGGCCGCGATGAGTTTCCGCCAAACAAATGACAAATGACGGTTTTTGTGCTGCTTCTCCTGTGCGCAGGGCGAAAAATAGATAAAAAGTACGTGACGGCTGGCTATGTCATCGAGATGGCTTTTAGTTTATATCCGTTGATATGGGGGTTCCTCTTGCCATGAAGCATCTCTGTGCCCACTCCCCAAATGCACTTTTTTTTCTCTCTTAAGGAGGCAAGCTAGAGGGGGCGTCAGTGTTTGTCTCTGCATATTATATATGACAGAAGCATATAGACGTCAATCACGTTGACCATTGACGAATTTCACTCGACGCCATTCTGCAATGTCTACCGTACAAGTCATCCCAGCTGAAGGCTTACAAGACAACAGAATTGAACAGGTGGCTGCGACAGTGACGCAGCATACCATACAAGACCGATTGACTGTGGCATTGTGCTGCGTGCTTCCGTTCTCTCCCTCTCTTCTCTCTAACTTTCAACCTCCCTCATCGCTTTTCCCTTTTGTAGGGAAGGACGACAATATTTCCGCACTGGTTAACCTCTCTGCCACTCCTTTTCTGCCATTTTCTTACTATTAAGGAGTACTGGACCACATGAATTAGAAGCGCAGAATGCGAAGAATGCGGCTTCTCCCCTGTGAACTTTCCTTGCACGCCTGTTCACTGGGTTGGCGGCTGCATTCCTCACGTTTTTGCAATGACAGCTGAAAGACCAACTTTTACCCAGCCTAAGAATAGGCTGCAACAATGCCAGTGAGAACGAAGACATAATGCGAAAAATAAATTGTGCGTGAAATAGATATAGTTCATTGCGAATTTGTCCTTGGATTCGCAGAATGTTTGCGCGTTAACATACCATGCGCCCATGTAGCAATGCTGCCAGTGTGAAGGCAGGCTTGGCCGCTGGTAGGCCAAGGCTCTCTTCTTTCGAGAGAGAAAGAAGAGAGCCTTGGCCCATCGCCGAAGCCTCAGGAAGAACATCACTGTTAAAAACGACACGAGCACTTTGAGTGATAGTGCGATATTTGCGTTTACCGCTCCTGAGGGCCGCGCTAACTGGGGCAAACATGCACAGCAGCAAGGACGGCAAACGTTTCGAGGAGCTGTGGAAGCGTGAAGAGGGAAAGGTATAGAAGTGACGGGCCATGTGCCTATAAAGAACTGACATATGTGAAATGTGGGAAGAAATGTGGGAAATAGTATCCACAGCAAGCATATAGCAATGCAGCTTATGACGCTAAGACCATACACATATGTTCTATATATATATATATATATATATATATATATATATATATATATATATATATATATATATAGTTCTTGTCGCCCAGCAAGAAGAACAAAGAAAGGACCAGCTCGCTTCAGCCGGCAATTGGCCTAAGAAATTCAAGCCGCGAAAGGAATACTGCAAAAGCGGGCTCTAAACCTCCTTTAGCACTTCGTACTCAATGCGTGCAATTCACGCTGTCGAATCCCCGCCCCAGCGGCTCCATTTCGATGGGGGCTCAATGTTGAGGCTCGCGTACCGTACGATGTCAATGCACGTAACACCACGTGCTCGAAGTTGCCTCAGCCCTCCACTGTCATAATCATATCGTAGTTTCGGGTCGTAAAACCCCAGAAGTTGTTCACTACCTGCGGGACCGGCCCGCAGAGCGTTCTTCTGCCTCTTCACGGGCAAACAGAATACCGAGTGCCCTAGCCATGCGAAGTGACGCTATAAAAGATGTAAAGTAGGCGCAACCGCCAGACATGTTCGCCGACGTCCGAGGTTATATAGTGTTGCATCACTCTCCGTCTTCACTCTAGTGCTATCTTTGCAAGTGTCAACTAATGATGGCACATCTCGTCAGAGATGTCATGTCTTGGAGTCACGTTGCGCAAAACGCGCGAAGCGGGTCGCACGTGTCACGCATCATATGTTCCGGAACACGTCGGCGCACGCTTGCTATCTCTGGTCATGCGAGTCTGCGGAGAGCAGCTGCCAAGTCTGGCTTTTTTCCCGGAGCTCGGCTGTCGCAATGTGTTTCCTCCCGGCTTCGGTCAAAATTAGTCATAAAGGGTACCCGGCCCGGCAGCTTAACAGGCAAGGTGTCACGGAAATAAATAGGAGGACACGGGTTGGAATACCAATCACGGCGGTCGCATTTCGGTCGAGGGCGAAATCCTAGAACAATCGTGTACTTAAAATTCAGGCTTCAGGTAAAGAAGTGGATGTATTGTAAAAATTAAGGCGCAGTGCTTTACTATGGCGTCCGTCATAATAATATCGCTGCTTTGTCACTCATTACCCCTTAATTACGCTACAGATGTAAAGATAGGAAAAGACTAGAGGAAACACCTGGTGCGTGTAAAGGTAAATTTGATTCGAAATCCTGCTAATTCTGTACGATAAAACGAGCAACGTTTCGCGGATAGATCCGTTAAAGATATGCATTGTTCTGGTCTTCTAGCACTATCTGCGCGGTATTCTGTATTAAAATGTATGTGCAAAACGTAAACAGACCAGTTCCTTCTCAGCTAATATGTAGTATTTTTCAAAAGATAATTGTGGTAAGGATTTGACTAGGCATTGCTAACGTTAAGTCGCGGATAATCTAGAGTTTTAAAAAGTAGTGTGTTCTGATATTGGAGCTGGAAGTTTTGCATTTAACTATGCAGTGGCGTTTACGGGACACAGCGGCCTAGTTTGCTACGTGAACGTTTTGGCTTCGATACGTTATGCTTTCTTACAAATGTAGTGATGTGCGAACAGTTCTCGCGAAAGCAAGGAAATACTTTCCGATTTTCGTGGAACGATTATTTCGTGCTTACATATAAACCCAAGAAATCTACCCCTGTACCATCACAGGAGATGATATTAACAGTGAGAGGCGCAAATGATATTAATCGCTTTAAACGAACACGGTATTTAGCGCAGTGCTCGACTACATTTAACCAAGCAGAATTTGGGCGCGATCACGTACTTGAGTTGGTACCCCACGCGGAAAGTACCAGGCAGACGGAATTGCGACGGAATGGATACGGCGATATATGCATTCTCTGCCTTTTGCGCACATCGTATTGCGCATGACATTTCTGTGAGACAAAACAGCGTATGTAGTGACATTAGAGAATTTGCCTACTCTTGACCTTGACAATAATGTGCTAACTTGGGAAGAAAGTTGGCATGAAATGCTCTTCGACAACGTGGCTGGACGATGCACGAAAAAAAACACCAAAAAATAAATATCATTTGTGTTGCATAGGTTGAATGAACTTTGGAAATATTTCGAAACCTGTCGATATGCGCCGAAAATCTGTCTCTTCAGTGTGCATTTCACGAATCGTAATAGCGCCGGTGGGTTTGGTATTCGCTTCCACAGGGGGCAAAAAGCATTGCCTTTTGTGAGGAATATGAACAGGCCCCGCCACGGTGGTCTAGTGGCTATGGTACTCGGCTGCTGATCCGAGGGTCGCGGGATCGAATCCCGGCTGTGGCGGCTGCATTTCGATGGAGGCTAAGTGTCGAGGCCCGTGTGCTGTGCGATGTTGGTGCAGGTTAGAGAACCCCAGGTGGTCGCAATTTCCGGAGACCTCCACTACGGCGTCTCTCATAACCGGAGCTGGTTTTGGACGTTAAACCCCACATAACAACAGGAATATGAACAGACCCCACGTTGTTCGGATTCATGGAGAAGACCCGCAGAATCCATGGCGGTTCAGTGGTGCTGATGTTCTTCCGCTGGAGCACGGGTTCGTAGGTTTCATTTGCGGTGGTCACTGTAGTACGGTGGCTACGGTGCTCGGCAGCTGACCCGAAATATGTGCCTTCGATGCCGGCCACGGCGGTCGCAATTCTGATGGAGGCGAAATGCCAGATACAAGTGTATTGCACGATACCGGTGCACAACAGCGAACCCGCTGTGTTAAAAATTTTCGGAGTCGTGCACTGCGGCGTGCCTCATTGTTACATCGTGGTTTTGGCACTTAAAACTAACAGAAACAACAACAACAACAACAACAACAACAACAACAACAACAACGACTTGTGGTCACGGTTGTAGAAATAATACAAAGGATGTGCACCTACATAAACATGAAGTAGGAAAGTAAAAAATATAAACGCGGGTGTACCGGGCTCTGTAGACACATTTGAGAACCCTACGTGAGAGGCACAGGTCGCAGCTGCGCTATACTTACACGCTTTTTCTCAAAAACATGTAGTATTGTCATTTCTAGTGCGAGATTTTTTTTTCTTAGTACTAATTCAGGTATGAGTGAAAACAGTCTGCTTACAGTGACACCACACTAATACACGAGAAAGACCGATTTGTTGTTTGCGTTTTGGTGTGTTAAACGTAGCAGGACGTGATTTCACACCTCAAAAGAAAACGTGGGTTGCAACGAATGCCGCAGGAGTAGGTGGCACGTTACTTCTGTCCAGCAGAGTTCAGAAACGTTTACGCCACAGAGCAGCACTCCTGTGGCCTCCTCTTCAACCTACAACAGTTCTCGCATTCTGACTTAACTGTCGCGTTGGTCTACTGGTTGTTGTGCTTGGCTGCTGACTCGGAGTACGCGATACCATGGTTCTAGCGCTTGTTGCTTGCGAGGTCGTTTACCGCCGCGACATCACGGCCACCGCTGCAGGTGGGTTGCAGACATTATTTCGGAAACAGCAGAGCTTGATAAGGAAGAGCTGAAGAGCACGAGATCACTGAACGAGCAAGGGTGATTGACGCTAGGGCGTCCAGTCCTTGCCGCGATAAAGATAAGGAGTCTTGGGCTTCGGCAGCAAAAACTTTGATCTCGGCATCTGCACCGCGTTTCCGTCTGCAGCCGACGACGAGATAACTGGTTCGGCAGTGGCTGGCGGTTCTTCACGGTTATGCCCGCCTCCAGAGATGTAAACAAAGCGTCGCACTAGAGCAACACAGCCATAAAAACATACGTTCTTTTGACCCACAGTACGAGGTCAGGGTGCTGTGCGGCGTTGCTCGTGGGCACAGAATGGCTTGCACATGTTTACGCCGGCTCACCATGCCTTGTTCCTACACTGCCGCTTGGCAGGTTATATTGCGTCATTCTTGGAAAGCCACACGGCACACAGGCAAGGTGAGATTGAACTTCGACGGAAGTCCACAGAACCAAACAGCATTGCAACGTATTTTTGACTAAATTATTTTTACAGCGAAATAATGACAGCTCGAACCATCCGACGATCACTGGCACAGTAAGAGTGTACCGAACTTGAAGTCCTCATGCGCATCCACACCCAACTTACGACGACTCCGAAGTAATCGGTCAGTCGAGTGAAAACGGCACCAAGTGCTTCAGGGCATCTACCTCCACACAGCATATTCTTAAGTGTGTTGTGTTTCGCTTGATAAGGCGTGTGCTTGAGCATGGCGTAGAGGTTATAGAAGTTAGCACATCGGCTTTCAGTATTCAGTACAAGTGCGTGCGTGCGTGCGTGTGTGTGTGTGTGTATGTGCGCTCAATCGCAGCTGGAAATTCACTTGGTCAGACCATATTGCTGCATCATGGTCTAGTTTTCCGTCCGGGGGGCTCCAAAGGTGGTCGGCGAGGAATGGCGGCGTGGTTGGGGCGACGGGGAACGACGACGGGGAGGTGACGGCTAACGAGCATACGAGCGGGTGTCAGGTGCGTCATATGTGGTGTACACACGACGGGGTGAAAAGCGGGGCGGGTCTACATATCGGCGAGGGGACGACAACGAGCTCCAATTGGGCGGCGTCCAGGATGTGCGGCAGTAGCGGGATATATGACCAGCTCGGTGGCAGCGAAAGCAAATCGGCTTGTCGTCTGGGGTTCTCCATTCATCCGAATTGCGGGATCTTCGTGGAAGGTAGGTGTCGACACAGGGCGTCGCCATCGGTACTGGTGGTCGGAAGTCAGGTCGGGAGACGGAGTAGGCGGACGGCAAACCTAGGTTGGCAATTTCTTGTCGTACTACCGCCTGAATAACTGAAATGGAGGGAGCGACTCGGTCAAGAGTGCCGTCTAGTGGGCGCGGGTGATATGGCGCTGGAGTTGCCGCTTCAAGTTCTCGACGAACAATACGCGTCACGCTCTCATGAAAAGGGGCCGCGGGAGCGAGGTCTGCGCAAGAGGATGTAGCAGCCGTGTTGGGCAGACGGGAAAACTGGTGCACGACGCGGCGACTTTTGGCCATCTCAAAACGGCGGCATTCTTTTATAATGGCATCGATAGTGGACACATTGTTGTAGACGAGCAAATTAAACGCATCGTCTGCGATCCCTTTGAGGATGTGGCCCACCTTCTCAGCCTCGGCCATTGTCTCATCTGCTTTCCAGCAAAGCGCAAGGACTTCGATTACAAGAATATACCTACACAGTGACGTACAAGTCGGGGCGCCAACATCAGGATGCGGACTGCCTCTCTCGATACCCTGTCGAAGACCCGAACGCTATGTCTGACACTGACACTGACACCTGCGTTTTTTCTGTCTCCCAACTGCTCCATGTCGCTGACGAGCAACGCTGTGATCCTGCCTTGCATGCAATCATTGATCGCCTGGAGTCGTCACCTTCGGACCCTTCCCTTCGCTTACTCGTCCTTCAAGATGGTGTTCTCTACCGCCACAACGTTCGCCCAGACGGCCCATCCTTGCTGCTCGCGATCCCCAAACACCTTCGCCCGGCAATCCTCCACGAACTCCATGATCTTCCCACTGCCGGACACCTCGGTGTGCCACGCACCTACGACCGGATCCGCCGACGCTTCTTTTGGCCTGGACTTGCTCGCTCCGTTCGTCGCTACGTAGCAGCTTGCGAGAAATGCCAGCGCCGCAAGACGCCATCGACGCTCCCAGCCGGGTACCTCGAGCCGCTAGACATTCCCGCGGAGCCATTCTTTCGCGTTGGCTTGGATTTACTCGGCCCTTTTCCAATACCTACCTCGGGGAACAAATGGATCGCAGTGGCCACAGATTACGCTACGCGCTACGCTATTACCCGCGCGCTCCGAACAAGCTCTGCCACAGATGTCGCCGATTTTCTTCTCCAAGATGTAATTTTATTACATGGAGCTCCACGGCAGCTGCTCACGGACCGTGGCCGAACATTCCTCTCCAAGGTCGTCTCCGACATCCTCCAGTCTTGTGCAACGCGGCACAAGTTATCCAAGTCGTACCATCCGCAAACAAACGGCCTCACGGAGCGTCTGAATCGCACTCTGACCGATATGCTTGCCAAATATGTTTCCTCGGACCACACTGACTGGGACCTCGCCCTGCCGTATGTTACATTTGCCTACAATTCCTCACGTCACGACACCGCCGGCTATTCTCCGTTTTTCCTTCTATACGGCCGTGAACCAGCACTTCCCCTGGATGCGTCGATACCTGCTGTCACGGTGCCCACCTGTCAATATGCCCTTGATGCTGTCGACCGAGCTGCCCACGCAAGAGAAATTGCCCGTGACCGCCTTTTGACATCGCAAGAGAGCCAACGGCGTTTGTACGACCGAAGACACCGAGACGTGCACTTTCCGCCTGGTTCTTTGGTCCTCCTGTGGTCTCCGACACGTCACGTGGGCCTGTCAGAAAAACTGTTGTCGCGTTACACAGGCCCTTACCGAGTGGTTCGAGAGGTCACTCCCGTGACCTACGAAATCGCCCCTATTGCCCAAGCTGCTTCGCCTACTTCGCAGCGACGTGATATCGTGCACGTCACACGGTTGAAGACGTATCACTCTCCTGTTGATGACATTTAGCCGCTCCGAGACGTCGCTTCTGCCGCCGGGGGGTCATGCTACATGCATGCTGCAGTTTAGAAGCTCGGCCGATGCGCGTGGCCACCATCGACGAAGAAGACGAAGCTCGCACTTGGCTCGGACTCTGAGCTGGAGCGGTCCGCTTTGCAACCGCTGCCTGTATATAGCTACTAATCGTAGTGCCTCGTCACTCGTCGTTCCTGTAACAATATGGATGGGGGTAAATTGTATACACACTTAAAACAGATGTTGACTGTGTAAGCATTGCATAGCGCTGAACCAAATTTTTTTTGCAGCCGCATGAGAAATAAGTAATGAGTAATGAACTACCAGAGCACATTATTATTGCATATCAAAGCACAGGGAGCCGCGCTGTGCATTATAGTTTCGCAAACGGTGAGGCTGAGCAAGATCCGTTCATTAACGGACCAACACACGCGCGTCCCGCTGCCTTGTGCCGTTCATCGTGCTGGCGTTGTAACGAGTGCTTGCCCATCTCGAGCCACATCTGTTCACGTCTGTAAAAGCGGGGCGGGACCCATTGATTTCAAAACGGAGGCCTTTTTTGACATTTTTGCCCAATCGGCCACCCTGTCTTATTAGCATTTTCTCTCATATTTGTTTTGAAGACAAAAGCGCTGTCGCTTTTTGAGGGTGCACGTAGCATGTGCCACAGAGGCTCAGTCGAATCTGTCGTTCAATGAAAGAAAAAAAGAAGCGATACGCGGTCGATGGCGGGTTGCGAGCCTGCAAGCAAATCCACAATGTTTTTCGCTCACGAGCAATCGTCGCCATAGCTTAGCTGGCTGTCTTCGTTTATTATGTCGGGCATGAAAAATGCCTAGAATTTCGCATCGAATATAATTTTTGCGCACATGCTTTTCGGAATATGGGCCCCATGCACTTCCCACAGCGCCAAATCCTGGGCTTTAATCTTCAGGCTAAGGACTCACACCTCGATAGCTTGAGTAAAGGACACTTTTACAAATTTCCTGTCAGCTTTTTTTAGGCGTCGATCTAGTTGTACGGCGACGATATAGTTATGAAATGTTACTGCAATCTATGCCGGGAAGCTTGGTTCGACAGTGAACGCGAGGTATGACCTAAACCGGTGGACCAATGTGACGTAGTCATGAAAGAATGATTAATGTACCACGTTAAATGATTGGCAGGAAGGCACTTAAATGCACTTTGTCATCTTGTCTGCGCTATTCTTCGGAAGTGCTAACTATGCGTGGCCTTCCAATGGGGATCTTCTAGGGATACTTTCTCTCTTCCTTCCTACGGATGATTGGTCCCATGAGAAATGCATGTCGCATGCATTTGGGGCATTGAGTACAAAGGCCGACGCGCGTCTCTCTAGTCTTAGAATCACACTATGTACACCGCGGCCGATTTTTGTGGCAGCAACGTCAGCAATACTAAGGCCAAGTTGACGCTCTATGTTGTTATGTGGGGTTTAACGTCCCAAAAACCGATTATGAGAGACGTCGTAGTGGAGGTCTCCGGAAATTTCGACCACCTGGGGTTCTTTAACGTGCACTGACATCGCACAGCACACGGGCCTCAACATTTCGCCTCCATCGAAATGCAGCCGCCGCAGCCGGGATTCGATCCCGCGACCCTCGGATCAGCAGCCGAGTACCATAGCCACTAGACCACCGTGGCGGGGCAAGTTGACGCTCTAGTCGGTGAATATACTACTGTTATTTCATAATGCAGCCGCACATTTCAAATAACTGAGTAAAACTATTTTATGTTGCACGCATACTCTCAGTGGCTAAATGGATATAACCACTTTCCCTTTAATTTTTGGACTGGTTTGATGTCGACAGACGCAAAGAAATCCCCGGATCCCCGTCACACACAGCGTCGTTCCAAAATGTGAGCATACTTCTCCACTAGCCTACAACTAAGAAAGAAGTTACGAGACGCGTTCGTAAGCCGTGCGCCTGTTATCGTAGGTTGGCACTGAATAGCGTTTCTACTATGTCGAACACATTGTGCCTTCGAAGTTAGAACACTTTATGGCTCTGCATAAGCCTTCTACTTCGTCTGAGAGGTCCATCATGATGGCTGAGGGACACATTTGTTAGAGAAACCCGCAGTACATTGCTTTCCTTAACGGTACAGTTCATGAGAGCTGCATGTATTGTCAGAAAGCCTGGGACATGTTAACCTTGTTTTGTAAGGCAAATATTCACTGAAATTTCTCATGATGGCTCAAACAACGAAACTCAGTTGGCTTAAATTACCGAACACCCTGTTTTTATTGCCGATGTTTAGCCCGTCGAAGTAAAACTGCGACTTCATTAAGATGTTTTTTGCTGGGCAGCGCGTTCGGGGATTTGCAGATAGCGAGCCGTAGCGCTACCTAATGAGGCGCCATACGGTCACATAGTACATGAATACGACGTAACTAGATGGCAAATGAGGCTAGTCGGTTGAGGGGCGTTAAGACAGGTCTTGAACTTGCCGATCACACACACACACACACACAAAAAAAAATAAGCAAAAAAGGGGGGGTGGGAAGCGGAGTGGAATGTCCGCTCGGTTTTCCATTCTGTCCATGAGCTAAAATTGCGCGGCCATCGTACGTGCACATTTCTTGCGTTAAATAAAGTAAATTCCTATTTGGTAAAACGCTGTCCTATTTTTTTGCCTATATGTGTGTTTGCACACTTCGAGTTATGCTTGAAGTAATCATTACATAAAGGAAGCACAATGGCAAAGGAACTTCGCGCAGCCTATGTTATAGTCCCGGCAGAAGAACCGCATTCTACCAGCGGTAGAAGAAATGCACTAGAAACTGGTAAGTTAATAAACAAGCGGAGGACTGTGAGAAAAACCGTTTCTATGAAAAACAGCGCGTCTGTATAGTAACATAGAGATGGGCATCAGTGCGCTATATATAGAAACGGTATATATACAGTATATACAGAAACGACTGCGACCGATGTTACAGCTTAAGAGGAAGCAACAAGGGTTCATCGCTTTCTGTTACGCGCGAAGCAGGCAACATCTGGAGGATTACAGTTGCAGAGTCAGTGCACAGACATCGGACGTTCAAAAATCGTACAATCGCATCGATGAACTGTGGTAAGTACAACGGACAAGTGTAATCGATGAACTCTGGTGTGGTAAAATGGCGAAATTTTCTGACATATAGCTGGGATGATGCATAGCCGAGACGAGGCAGGTGTAATTCCAGATCAGTGCTGTCCTGCAGTGGACTTAAGATATGCAGCTATCGCTTCTGTGGATGTTTACTTATATAGCAGCAATGACAGTTACGACGATGTTAGAGAAGCTAGTGGCTACACATACAGATAGCGGAGAGACAAAAATGAAGGTTGACACTGTAGCTATGTATCTATATAGATTCGCTGCAGCAAAGGTGAATATTTAGATGTGAGTGGTGCATACGTTGAAACAGATGTCCTCTGCTGCTCTACATCATTCCTCATTTCTATATTTTCACCACTCTATGCCTTTTTCCCAGTGTGCGGTAGCCAACTCTCTAGTTACTCACCCCTAATTCTCTGACTTCTCTGTCTTTCCTCAATTCGCCTTCATGCTAGGGATGACGTCAACTGTACTAATATTAACAACGAAAAATCAATGTTAGACCGAGGTCGTGAAAAAGAACTTCGTAAAGATGTTACTCGACACACTACGATAAGGAGGGGACCTCTCCAACTAATCTCTATTGTTTAAGTCATTATGCCAGTCTCTGTTCTTTCAGAATTCTCAAAAATAGCAGGTTTCGTAATTGACAAAAGAAATGCGGGATTTTGTAATGCCTACGAAGTAACAGTACAGAGCAATACGGTTTTTGTAACCATATAATCGGCAGAGGCCACCCTTCTAGGGAATAAATAATTGTCGACCACATGAAAAATAAACCCATCAAGCTAAGTGTGGACCCAGATCTTTCAAGCCTTTGAGTGTGGAAACATTAGTTTATATTTTGTAAACTACCCTTTTATTACTTCCGTGGCTCAGTATTGTCTCTAGCAAAAAAAAAATTAACTGCCACGACTCAGTAACAGTTATCAATAACGTAATATCTGAGATGAACCCTAATAAATTCGTAGTGCCTCAAGTGTCTATTCGTGGACCCGCACTCATTTTACTTTATATAAATGATATTAATATTCAACAACACAAAGGCGTTGTATATATACGCACACGACACGATCGTATATTTTTCTTGAACTAATGCGAATGAAATGTTTAGAGAGGCAAATATTTAGTTTGAAAAATTTACCGCCTGTGTAGATGCAAGTGAACTTCAGCCTAATACAAAGTCAACACAGTACATGCGATTCGAAGGTAAGGAAACCACATGTCAACCAACTTCATTTTTGAAATTTCACAGAACATTGCTCCAGCAGACAGCGACAGTCCTGCTCCTGGAGATAATATTTCACGAGAACCTTTCACGGACACATCATGTCGAGTCGTCGACACGCTAACAAATGACGTCTCAAAGGCAATTGTGCTCTTAAATAAAGTAAGAAATGTCCTTCAATTAGACTCCGAGTAGCAGATTTATTATGCCTTTGCACTTACATTTCAAACATTACTCCCTGGTGTGGTGTACAGCCGCCTTAACCGACTTAACTTCTTTTTCATCTTTAGAAATGCCCCGCCATGGTGGTCTAGTGATTATGGCACTCGGCTGCAGATCCGAAGGTCGCAGGATCATATCCCGGCCGCGGCGGCTGCATTTCGATGGAGGCGAAATGTTGAGGCCCGTGTGCTGTGCGATGTCAGCGCACGTTAAAGAACCCCAGGTGGTCGAAATTTCCAGAGACCTCCACTAC
This sequence comes from Hyalomma asiaticum, assembly GCA_013339685.2. NCBI lineage: Eukaryota > Metazoa > Arthropoda > Arachnida > Ixodida > Ixodidae > Hyalomma > Hyalomma asiaticum. The sequence continues at coordinate 55,845,196 of CM023481.1, forward strand.
GGCGTCTCTCATAATCAGAGCTGGTTTTGGGACGTTAAACCCCGCAAATCAGTCAATCAAATCATCAATCATCTTTACAAAAGCCGGCAGTACGAGCAGCTGGAAACTCTTCTGTGTTAAAAGTTTCACTTTAATATATCACTGATAAAACATTTATTTAAACTGAAAATGCCGCTGGAAGTCATGTGCCGATATAGGAGAAATGTTATGTTCTATCAATGAAATTATCAGGTTAAGCAGGTATGACACGAAGTGCACAAAAATTAAATAGTTAAGTTGATATCCAGTAGAAACTATCCTAGATGAATCAGCGTCACTAATACGATGCCTGCTAAAGGAATGCACCAACATATCAAACTTATTGCTGAAGTGGACCTCCCCCGCGTCGTTTACGAAAGAATTAAAGGAAGTATTTTAGTCTGATTTACAGGTGTCCCATACCCACTCTAATATTGTTTTTCGTTGTGATGCACGATGTGTATTTGCAATCGAACGCATCACATATGAGGAATATTGAAGAAGAAATGAACCTGACTAGAACATGCAATGAGAAGGCAAAATAGCCGTTCGTCGTTAAGGATAACACATTGGATCCCTATAGCGAAGACAAGAGTGGCAAGGGGTGGAAGGAAGCTGGGTGGGTAGATGAGATTAGGAAGTGCGCGACAATACCATGGTCGCAGTCGGTGGAGTACAAAGTTAACTGTAACACTTTGGTAGACGCCTTTGCCCTGCATTGGGCGTAGACAGGCTGATGACGACGATGCTGATGATGATGATGACAATGATGATGATAGTATTTTCGTGGTATTCCTTTCTATTTGTCAGAAGAAGCACAAAAGGATCATTGTTTTTATTTTGTACTGCTTGCATGCAGCTCTTTCCAACTGAATAATAGCATTGCTGCTGCTGGCTGGATGAAATAGTGTATTCTAGCATACTTCCGGGATTTTCGCTATGCCTTCCAAGACAATTGGTATAAGTCTTGTATAAGGGTTGAATTAATAAATGAACGAGCGGCCCGTATGCACCGACGGGTTGCGGGGGAACACCTGGATTCTAGATGTTACAAGACGTGAAAGTTAGGCTACATCGCCATACTTAATAATCGGGGTGACGGTGGATCTTGTGAACAGGACACACCAGTGGTATGCCATGGATTTTGTGGGTACAAACGTGCTCATGAAAATTGCTGGTAGCATTCTGGCTTTTGTGCTAATTTGTCCTTTGGAATGCTTTCCAATATCTGCGGCAGGATGTGACGACAAACTTTATATTAAATAATGAACTTCCACGATTATACGTGTCGAAACGACCATGTAATCGTGAGGCGTGCCGTGCAACGAGGAAAATGTCTTTTTTCCCACCTTGGGTTCCTTAACGTGCGCCTAAAAGGAGAGGGAAATAATAAGGAGGGGCAGGGAGGTTAACTAGAAATATACTTCCTAGGGGATGGGAAAAGGGAAATAAAAGAGTTCAGCGGCTTACACATTCACTAATCTTGGGCCTATACCCATATATCTTCCCGTCGCTCGCATAGCAGAAAGGAAAGATATATTTACACTGACTCGCAGACAGCCTACACTGCCTGCCGCTCAGAGGGAGCCGACTATCCGTTCTCAAGACGATACGAACTAAAGTACGCCGCCTACGAGAGGAAGGCTTCACTACTATTGTGAAATGGATTCCTGCACATGGAGGAATTATTGGAAACGAAAAGACACGCCAGGCTGCGCTCGCAGCGTCCCCTTCTGCACATTTGCCTGGATGCAGTGTCGTTTCCGCTTCCTGGGACCCCGTCGCCTTTGCACGCCCGACATCGCCCGTCATGAACAAGGCCGAGACATGGCACCGGCCCCAGTGCTATCGTCGCTACGTTCTCAGGCACTTGGCCAATCCCGAGAATGTATATCGCCAACCCCCCAGCACATTCACAAGGGCAGAAGGCGCCCTTTTTCGTCGAGCGCAGACCGGCCAGCTTCGGTCACCAACAAGGTTGTACATCATAAACCGCACTCATGCCCGAGCCCTAAGTATCCTGAATGGCCGGCCCGAGGTACGGCCGAACACCTTCTTTGGAGTTACCCTACTTTTGACACTATCCGAGAGAGGACACTTCTTTCCCTGGGCGGGCTCCGACCTGGTACCCTGCAGGAGTGGACCGATCCGCCATCGCCCATCGGGTCAAAGAAAGCAATCGGGCTTTGGCGAGCTTTCCTGAACTTTTTCAGAGAAAACGAAGGACCGGGCCGCCATTTTTTAGAGCTGACCTTGGGACCACCTCACCTCGAGGAAGATGAGAACCCTGGTCCCCTCCCCAACTGGCGTAGAGCACCTATCTTGTGCCGCAAGTTTGAACATATTAAGTACAGAAATAAAGACGTTTAAATATAAAGAGGTATAGAGGAGCGGTGACGAAAAGAAAAAAAACAAAGGGAGGGGGGGGGGGCACTACAGCCTTTCTAACAGCGGCATTACACTCTTTCTAATAGGACAGTGCCATGGAGAAACGCCAACAAAGCCTTGATGGACTTCCGCTGCGACGTCACTTTTGGTCAGCATTCTAATACAGTCTGTTACAACAGCGCCCAGTCGTCAAGGCGGGCGAACGCGTCCGCTAATGCGCCTAAATCTAAATGGAGTGTGTTCTTTGCATTCCGCCCATTTTGAAATGTGGCCGTCGTGGCCACGAATTCACTCCGCGCTCTTGAACTTAGCAGTCCAGCACCTTAACCACCAAGCCATTGAGGGACGCGATGAGAAAGCTTCACGTGGAATACAAATTATTTATGTTGAGCTATCGGAAACACAGCTTTATCAGGTCTTTTCGGCGATTGAGAGAATCGCAAGTCTCATTGATATGAAACACATTGTGATCTAGACGTGAGTCGACATGGAGTCCCTGGAAGCGTTGCGGAATCGCTCGACAAATACGGACTATATACATCCCACGTTCACCGGAACTTACAGTGCTGTGGTCCTGTAAGCACATCGGTAAATTACAGTCTGAGAGAAATGAGAGTGTAAATTAGGTGTGAATAAATATTTACTTTTGACAAAGAGTAGACCAGCGAAGTTGGCGTACAGTTAGGAGAAGGAAAAGTAGGAAACCTCGGGAGGTCAATCAAATGCGCGCCATGGTTCGCAATGCTATTCTGATGGAAGGGGGGACAAGGATCAAAATGGCAGATTGACAAAATCTGCTAGACTGTAAAACATGGGTACATTCCTCGTACGTTGTAAACACAAGTGCTTTTTGCGATTGCCAGAATGGGAGGCGTGCTGGATTCTATTTTTTGGAGGGGGAGAGGAGGGGAATCTTTGCGTATTGCATTTATAGTGTTATTCTGGCGCTGTACCTCACTTCTACGATTGCTTTATTTATTTTTGTTACATAGAGCAGACAAACATTCATTGTAGTTTAAATGCGAGAATGTCTTAAAAGGAATTGTCAATTAGAAGCAGAGATGTTTAGGACGGTGTTCTTTTTGTCAAGTTCGACCTGCCGAATAACTGAAGGATCTCATCCGTTTCTCCAAGGCTGAAACAACGCAAGTTGGCTTTATCACTGCTGTCTGCGCAGAACTGGTAAGGCTTCGTTAGCTGATTACAGAAAATTTATCGTTATATTAATTTTGCAACAAAGTGGGAATAAAGATATATAATGCCGTAATGTAACGGCGCGAAAGCGCCGTCAATACGCACGGCCCATCATGGGGCCATAACAGTTCACGCTGTCTGATCACAGAGCTAAAGATTCATGGACAATAAAGACAGGTACTTCTGTCGTGTTTCTCCTCCACATCGCGTGATTGCTGTGGCTACGGCCACTGGCCCAGATGCGTGCCCTCCTTGCTTTCTGCCGACGCTGTGGAATGGAACCATTTGCACTTGAGAACTGCCGTATTATAATAAAAGCTATGTCTTGGCGATGTTTTATATACAAATTACATACAGCTTCCCTTCATGAACCTTCATTTTACGTGCAACGTTCGCGATCACGGAGATACATAAATATGAAGGCTTAAGAAAAGGCGAAAAAAAAACAGGACAAACAAACAAACGCAAAAACATGTACGAGCCCCGAATAACAGAAATGATCGTCTATTTCAACGTGGTAAGTGGTATTATAATGACCTCTGCTGTAACGTTTAGATATACATCATCCCCCCCCCACCCCAAAAACTGCCCTAATGAGCGCTGAACTATGCTGAATACCGTAATCATCAATTCTTTAATACTTTTACTAACAATGATAACTCACATTCAGTATCAGTGCTAGCCTTTTGCAGTAACTGCCCTGTTTTGTAAATCCGCCGTTTAAATACGCGCAGCGCTATCAGTCGGGGCTGTGTGTCACTATGAAAGAAGCATTTAACACAGGTGCAGCCTAGAAGTCGAACTCAATTGATTTTTTTCAGCAGAGAAGGTGGTTCTAACTGGTATATGACATTGAATCTCGGAGTATCTCTCTCACAAGATTCATAAGTAGCTTTGCGCATCTAGTCCTTTGCTAGATCAGACCAGTGTGTGGCGACAATGTACACTCCGTTCTCAGCATTGCGTGACTGCATAGTCACTATGACTCTGCATGCATACCGTCGTACTTCTAAAGACCATATTCATCTCTAACGGCCAGTGTATTGAGAAAGTACGAAGGAAGGAAGGAACACAGAAAGGAAAGAGCGCAGAACACTACCCGTTCGACGGGAACCAACTAGCCTGCAAGAAATTTTCATTGCAAGATTGATCTTTTTGCCAGCTGTACTACTGTAGATCTTTTGATGCAACTGGACCCACGTATTATGCCACCTCTACCGCAGAAGTGAACTAAAAAAGTCGTATATGAGAGATCTAGTTACCACTCAGCACTCCTTCTACAGCAGCATTTATACGTTGAGGAGAGCGCGATGTACGTACATTGTGCATTCAATCACGGCACCGACTAACTGTCCCCTAGTCACGTCTTACTGCTACAGTCAAAAGAGCTCTCTGATGTGCAGCCCTTGAAGGATTTGGTGGAACAATTTCAAGAATTATTCTCACCAAGAACGTCACGGGCGCACTCTTCTCCATTCCTGCAGTATTTTCAGTGAGAAACTGAGCGCCAGCCTCTGCTGTTAAGTACGTGGGGAGAGAGAACAACCTTTCCCATTGCGATTTGCGCGTAGAACCATAACATTTGCTAATGACACTGTGATATCATGGAATGGCTGACCAAATTTAACATCGCAAAGTCCTAGGTTCTACACCTTATAAATGGAAGACGTAAGCGCAGTGGAGAAATTTTAACAATTTTTGGTCTTCTGAACCATTTCTTAACTATACGTTTGTCAGGAACAAGCTAATTTGTTATCCTCTTGCCCAACGAAGCACTCTCAATGTGCTAGCGAATGGAACCCACGACCCCACGTTCAGGTGCACAACGCCGCGGCTCGCCTGATGAGCCCGCATGTGAGCAAGGTGTACTTACAGCAGTTGTAAAGAGGCACATCAGAGAAATATCGAAGACATGGCGTCCACAAGTTTGCCATTGCCATCTCAATTCAATACTTTGACTAGGGACTTAAAAATATTATGAAGTTATGAAGCCTCACAGTACCTTCCGCAAGGCGATGGGAGCTGCTGAGAAGATGCCTGCGTCTCCTCTGCCTCCGTCTGTGTCGCGGATGCAGACGCCGGCGGCACTTCTACAATCAGAGGAGAGAGGGCGATGCTTAACGGGAGTCAAACAGAGCTCAAAAGCTTATCTCCGCGCAGCGGGCGAGCGCCGCGGCACGCGAAGCTACTGTCACCTGATCACACGGCAGCTACGACGACAGCGCAGCGGGGAAGATGATTTCACCTCGTAAGGGTTACGTGCTTCCGTTAGACGGCTGTTGTGTGCAGTGTGCTCCACGACCTATATGTGAGTGAAAGGCAAGCAGGCCTGGACTCCCAAGTTCACTGCTATTACGGTGTTATGCCTGTACGTTACTTCCTCAGCGTCATTATATTGCCCTCAATTTCCGTATAGACGAAAGCATGCTGGTACTGAAGTGAGTATTTGGAACTGCAGTCAGTAGACCTTAGAGGAAAGCGCTCAGGACCTTTAGTATAGTTCGTTAAGTAGGCAACTTAATGCAAGTGTCGCACGCTATAATGGTAGCAATACAACCGGGACGCAAGCATTTATTTGTTATGCAAATCGCCTGGTTTTAGAGGCATTCGGCTGTATACGTGTATTCCTTATACCATCAAAGTTCCATTCCATTGTAGTTTTGGTTCCTGAGTTCTAAGAAATCTTGCATTTACATGAATATCTCCTTTTGTGTCACATGATGAAATTCGCATGATGAACTGGCCACATCTAGTGCGGGTTTCCGATGTCTTCTCCATTGTCAATCTTCGGAGCGCACTTTTTATTTTTGTTCGTGCCCGTTGTACCAAGTTGAAGGATGTTTATCCAAACTGTTCATTCTTTTTATACACAAATTCGTGGACGAAAGACATTGCAAAATTTTGTGTACTAAATGTACATAACATTTCGTGATGTGATCCTTGCCACGCTTCGCGTTTTCTGTGGATAAATTGAATCGTAGGGATTTAGCTACCAAGAAACAAGATTTAATCAGGAGGCAACACGCCCCGTACGGATGAACGCAGAATGTACGGGTTCTCTAGTATGCTGTAATATCAATTGCACAATATAGTTTTGGCAATTCGCCCCTTTTAAGATGTGGTCGCCGCGGCTGGAGCGAAACCTGCGAGCACGGGCTCAGCAGACAGTAGCCATTACGCAACTCCATCGGGTAATTTCTTCAGTGTGAAGTGAAATATGCGAGTGAGGAAGAGTTAACTGTTGCGCAAAAGCGATCCCAGTCAATACGCGATATAGGTGTTTATCTTTGATCATAATATGCCGCTGATGTCTAACTCGCTTGGGGGAGAACTCGACTAAAGCAGGCACATCGCTTTATTGTGAACGGAAGCACCATTCTCCGTCTGACGCTAATATCTTTTTGTCACTAAACTAAACTATGGAAGAAGAAAAAAAGAGGAGAAGCAGCTAGAACCCGCAGAGAGGTATACCAGCGCCCTCGACGATGTCATTAAACCGCATTCTATTTGTGCGTAATTCGTTCGCTACCCAGGTGCGCAGTGAGGCCATGTTTTAAGAAGTGGCCTTCTGCAGGGTGAGTCAACGCAAGCGGTCACCAAATGCTGATATCTACGCTTGTACGAGTCACTATTACTTTTGTGAAATTGATGTAATAAAAATCAGGAGCCCCACTCTAATCGGGAAAACAAGGGCAATCGAAGCTTGGTGTGTGTGTGTGTGTGTGTGTGTGTGTGTGTGTGTGCGTGCGTGCGTGCGTGTGTGTGTGTGTGTGTGTGTGTGTGTGTGTGCCTGACCTACTACGCTTATTTTCTTGCTTTCATTCAACCTCGGTTGCAGGGACGCAACAGGAACGCACCGCGGAACGCCACCACCGCGGTTGCATTCCTGTGCGCTCGCGGTGGCGCTAGCCGCCTATGCTCGAATTGGGTTACGTGAGTACAGGAACGCCGCCATCGAAATGCGCAGGTAAGTAACGACCTTCGCTTGAATGAGCCTTCTCGGCTCAATCAATCATGCTATGTGTTTTAGGCTACTATATTAACCTGTAAGCCGCAGCCCTTAATTACGTGGTTGCTGTAGTTTCTTAATGGAATATGCCAGAAGATCTCATTGAAGTGAGAGCGTTTTTTTCGTCCTTTTCCTGATTCCTCCTGCACTGTGCGACTGCTATGTGCCTGAAGATTATACTTTACAGAGGAGGCATAAAGCATATCGCTACAGCTCTGCGAATTGTGGGACACACCGTTAAGTCAAGCCGTCGCATAGCCGCGCCACTTGGCGCCTATATATAGACTTTATCACGACTATCGCAGAGTTTTATGGCTGTGACAGTGACTTGCGCTGCCGCCCATTTGCCACGTGTCGGAGCTTCTGCAGCTTCGTAAATGCATTTCAGGAACATGCCGTGTCAAAGAGTACTCACATAACGATTATGACCCAAGGTGCGCCGCTACGAGAGGCTCAGCCTCTTCACGGCAGTGCGCAAAATTTTGAGAAATGGGAAAGCACGAACTTTTTTTCTGTGTCTCACTTAACCACAAACAAAAGGAAACAATATTTCTTTCACGCATGAAATACTTGATCTTCTTGTAGTCTCGATGTACAGACAGAGGAAAAAAAAAGGTAGTGAAAGAACCAGAAGGAACAATGTAGCGTAGCTTTTAATTCCTGACAACTGAGAGCACAAGCCATACAGGGTCGAACAATGGGAGGTTCGTTAACAGCATTCTGTTGCTCAAGCGGTCGTAAGGAGTGAGCAGCGATGAAACGGAGCAAGTCTTTGGACAGCGTCTTACAGATCGGCAGGAAGGGCAGTGCACGCATTTACCTGCAGACAAAGCATATGTGCGAGGCGCCGCGGCTGTTTGACAGCAATCTGTTTTAGCTTGCACAACGCGAGTGTGACGCACAAGGAGGATGTCTTCACACGCGCGCCGCTCTAAACCTCTCTTAAAAGATAGAGGGGAGGGGAGGCACTCGAAGTCTGGGCCAAAAGAACCGCCGGGCTGCACGGAGGGCAACGGCGGGGATGCAAAGCCGCTGTTCGTGACAAAGGAATGAGAGCGGATAATTGTTCCGCCCTCTTTGGCACCGGCTCTCCTCGCTGCTGTCGGTCTACACACCTCACAGGAGCGCAGCATGCTAGCGCTAGCGTTCCGTGAGAAGCCTGCCTCTGCGCAGCTGTTTTTAAAGCTCCGATGCAGCTAACTTGCTGTGACAATACGGGCGTAGGTGAATGAAGGTGTACGTCTTGGTTTGAACGAAATTCTCCGAAGCGTTAAGCAGTGTGAAAAAGCGGAATAAGACTTCCCTTGCGATGAGCGATTTGCGAAGGTGGCATCAATCTACACTATGCTTCCTTTTCATCGACGTGCACCGCTGCTGAGATCATTCGGATGACTTCTCAAGAATTGGTTCTATTTCTGAGATGGAGAAGCTCGCTTTGAACTAGTCGATTGGAGAAAACGGAGTGCGGAGGATGAAACTTGTAGTACACTCTTAGCACGGTAACCTTTAGTTTATTTTATAGGTACACAATAATCTGAAAATATGCTCCTCTATAAAGGTTAAAGTGCTTTAACCTTTAGTAAAGGAGCATATCATCAAATTTTTGTGTACCTATAAAATAATCTAAAGGTTACCGTGCTAAGACTGTAGGACTGGTGTAAGCGTTATATATACGCATACGTGCGAAAAATGTTTGTACGCGCCACGAATGGTCCATATTATTTGAACAGAAAAGAAGAGGAAGCTAGATGAAGCGTATATATAAGCGTTATAAACGCAAGCGAAACGTGATACGAGTGGAATGGTTGATAATGTTCGAAGCTTCGGTTCTGTGCGCCACCGCATCCCGGGGCGTTGCAGCTCGGGTGTGTTGCATTACTCTGCTCTCGACAGATGGCGCGACAGCGCTGTTCACTATGTCGACGCACTTAGTCTCTGCCGTGTTGTGACCTGTAGATGAGGAAGTAAGACAAATGTCTGTGCCCTGTTGTAGCTAGTCATTGCAGTGCACAGATATGTCAGAGACACTTTCACGCGTCGACGCTTCTCAGCTTAAAAAATAATAATAATAAAAAACAGCGATGCCATGTTTTTGGAAACTCCAGCTTAGGGCGCAAGCTTGACAGGTCCTTTAGGCAGTTACTTGAGGCATGGGAGAGAGTTCTGCAGGTGAAGGAGCAATAAAAATAAAGTTTGTGAGAGTGTCATAGAGCAAATTACTAACAGGGAGCACGGGAACTTGTGGCCACTGTCGTCAAAGCGACCTCCTAAGTTTCCCTGTCACCTTTCCTTAAAGGAGTACTGACACGAATTTTAGACATTCTCTTATTGTTGCTGTAAATGAAAGCACTGGCGTGGAGAACCCCAAAAAGGGTGTCACGGTGCCTCGCAACGCAATGAATATATTTTTAACACGGCTCCCTTAAAAGCCGACTTTCGGTTTCGATTTCGAGGGGGCGGTTTCCTAGTGACGTGTCATCATAGTCAGTCGTCTAACTCACGTAGGGACAACAATTTGTGATAGCGTGGCTGTAACTCTGTCGTCTACGGTGAATTACACGTGGGGCACATAAACAACGGCAATTTTACGGTCGCCCAGCGACTCTGACAGCGATTTCGGCGATTTTTAAGAGGCTGTGTTCATACGTCATCGTAGTGTCCATCGCGCAGGGGCTGGCTTGCAGCGCTGGGCGACGAAAACTTTAAAACCAAACTAAAATATTTTGTACGTGTTTCCTGGCTTCCGTGTGAGGAGGGCGCGTTAACAATACACGGCTAGAAAGCGAGAAATGGTTATTTTGTGCCGCCGCAAAATCGTGTCAGTACTCCTCTAAACGCTCCCAGAAATGGCTTTTTGACATTGTGTCACTGATTGGGCTACGCCGCTGTCAAATTATTTGAACCATAAATTAAGCGAAGCACCTTGCACCAAGGCAGCTATGGACTCGCCTCTGTCGCCTTTCTCCTTAACAGAGCTGCTCCTCCTCAACTTGCTGAGCTGCGGGGCGGATGCCAGCGACGGGTGGGGCCTGCCGCACCAGCCGTTGTGCTGAGGCTTCAGTTGTGCTGCGACGGCTGGAATACTGCCCTAGTAGTGCTCCGACGACGAGAATTTCGTGCGCCGGCGACGTGAGTGTGTGCCGCCAAGTGCCTCGACAATGAGGGTGGCTGGCCCTCCGATATTAGTGACGTCAGCGGGGAAAAGGCAATTACATGACCCATTGCGCGCCCATTCTACGGTCCATGAGAAGGGGTGGTTTGATGCTCTTTAGGTTAAGGTCGCGTCGAGCTTTAACTATTTGCGTACTGAAAACCTTTTAGTAAATTACACACTTAAGGTAGGAGAGTTGATGCTGGTTTGCTAATCATGAGACTGACTTCAGCTTCCCGAGCAATGCATTTGTACATCATCCAAAATAGTTTCTGTGTCTTTTTAAGTGATGAAATTCGCGGTTAATTGGAGTGCTACTGTCCTTGCTGCGCCGCACATGCGAATTCGTCTGTAAGGAGTGCTCATAGCTGAGGTTTGAACATATTTCGGTCAAACCTTCGCAAGAATCTAGGAAAAGGTAAACTTTATGCCCAAACAGGCTCTTCGTTGTCCAGCCAGTCGTGCTCGCCAGACACCATCCATCATCTTAGATACTTTAATTTTTGTTCTCAATAAGAATAAAATGTACTGTTTGAAACCGAAAGGTTGCCTTTCCTCGACCTTTCGTTGATCTTTCGTCTTTATAGCACTACGGCAGGTCACGCTATGAGAAAGCTGCTACTGCGAAGAGCGAAGATGCTTCTTGCTCGGCCTCTTGGTACGGGTAGGCTTAACCTAAACTGTATATACGGTCTGGATGTAGCATCTGAGATTTTACGACGGCCATGTCGCCTTAAATCTCCCAGGCTGTGCAATATTGTTCTGCACTTGACAGACAGATGGCGCCACGCTTCCGCACTACCATTAAAAGGCATGAGGAAAATTAAAAGAGGAAAAAAAAAGTTCTTAAATCTTCTTACGAGCCTGGTGGCGCACATGCCACCGCCCCGTTACAAAGGGGAAGCTCATAGCATCCATCCATCCATCCATCCACCCCACCACGGCTCATTTCTGATTGGTGCTTGTTTCGCGGCTACGCAAAAAAAATGGGACTCGACCCATTCGAGAATCTGCCGTGCGTTGTTGCCGCTTTTCACGAATCTTACCGCTTGCGACAGCAACGCACGCCGCGCGCAGCGTGTCGCGCGCGTTTTTGCTGCTAGTGGGTACCGGCCTTAAGCGAACACGTGTTCTTGATGTCCGCAGCTCGATACCCCATCTGCTAAGATACCACAGGGGGTGCGTCATACTCAAAGAAGCGGAGGCGGGGAGAGTTGTGTGTCATATTCAGAAGCCAGAGCATTAGACGTCACAAGCAGAGTCTAATGTTGAGGTTAAGCATAATCAGCCGGTAGGGCTGATTAGAGGTATTGCCATATTAAATGCTTTTACATCAGTGGCGGAGAGAATGAATTACATGTATTAAATAAGCATGAAAGTAGAGACCAAAGACAAGAACGCAAGGCGAGAAGCGGTACTTCTAGTGCGTCTTTAAATGAACATTTTTTGACGAAGTGAAGTCACTTTGACCGAATCTATCTAGCCGCCTACGTCTCCCATGCTCTCCTTGTCGTATCGTTCACCTGGTATATCCCAGTATTTGAGATGTAGGGTATGAGTGCGGGACAAACATGAATGAGAGATCTTTACATCACTGACATGATATACTCATGTACGTCACGATTAAGGATACTGCAGTCACGTGTAGCTCATGCCCATAGTCTCGGCCATGGTATGCAGGTATTCGCCTACTGTTGTCTCGATTTTATAAAGCCTATGACAATAAAGCATGAACTAAATTTACATAAGAAACGCCACGGCTGCGTGGATTGAGGCCACACCTTCGAGCGACGTCTGAAGTTTTATTCACCTCACACGGTGCACAGCCTCCAGCATCGGCCCACATTTTTGTACTCGCTGTTTCCACCAGACGAAAGGCTTAAAGGGCGCCAAAGTGAAAAACCATTGTTCTCGTATTAGTGGGTTAGCTTTTCGAAACACCAAAAAAACCCCAATCCTGCGAGAACACCATCGGTAAGCTAGAGAACGCGCAAAATGAAAATAAGGGTGGCGATGCCGCTTTGAAGTTCCAGAACTAACATGCATGATGTCACAGATATTTTACGGCGTCTGTTAAGGCCTATAGATAACTATTTATTGGTAAGAAAGACTTAAATTGTGTTTTAAGGAAGGCAGAGACTGCCACAGGAAGTTTCGGAATATTTCATAGAGCGAATTTGCCGAGAATACGAAGAAAAGCAAAAAAAAAAAACATCGGCCTGCTGACATCATTCGTGCCACACAATAGTGTCTGTTTCGACGAGAAACCCGGCGTCGAGCTGAAGGGAAAGCCAAAGAAAACGACAAGAAAGGCTGCGCGCACGGAAGAGGCGCCCAAGGTCACGCCGAATCCAAAAGCGGAGAATTTTGTAGTCTTATCGCGGCGAGCGCACGCGCAAGACAGACGTAGGGAGAGAGAGGAGGCGGAGAGTACATACCGACGCTACTCCCGCAGTGAGAGGGAGAAAGAGGCGCCTCCCCAACCGTGAAGGACCGGGAAAGGGCGAGAAGGTTCCCAACTTGGTGCGTGCTTGTATCACGTGGGCCGCACCCAAAATTCTAGAATGGCTTTTCAAGGCTATATAAACAGTGGACCACGGGCCGCGAGTAGTAGCAGCAAGTAGAAGAAGCAGTAACAGTAGCAATAGTCGAAGTCGTGAGTTTGATTCAGCAAGAAAGAAGACGCCGTTCCACGAGCCAGCTGACAAGCCCTGCGTGCAAGCTTCGAGTTGAGAAGACGCCTCGAGTGACCTGGTGAATAGGACTCTTTTGTGTGTTATTCTTTGTTGCAGTGCATGAGCTTGTTCGTGTTTGTTGGTTTCGTGTAACGTTGTAACCCATCTGTGTTCAGTTTGGAAGAGCCGTGTTTGTGCACGTTGTTTCGTGTAACTGCCTATATGATGAGAATATATTTGTTTTGTCTGATCACCCTTCGTTCTGACTCGGTCTTTGAACCACTGCTGGCATTTTGCTAGTGAGCTGAAGGGGACGAAAAACCTCATTGTCCAAGCTTTCGCGGGATCTTTTTCGGGGAACGAAGACTTTGGTTCTTGGAATTATTTTCGGCGATCGCCTCCCGTACATCCCAGCAAGGGTTTGGTGACAATTCGCTTCCGAAGTACCAGAGCGAATTTCAAAACTGAAAGTTTGAGATTCATTATAATTTCTTAATGTTGGACATAAAGCGTGGAAATTATACGCCACTCGAGTTTTGAAATATAAGTTGTCATTCTAAACCGCTTCACCTTCCCGCTTTAGTGGCCGTTTAAAGAGCTCTACTCTTAAAACAGGAAAATAACACCGTTTGTCCTCGCTTGTGATTGAAATGTAGAGATAACAAGCAAGCACACGCATCCAACTTACGACGTAGTTTCGCAGCATCGAACACTGGCCCTGAGGCGCCAAGCAAACAGTACTATGCAGCGATCCACTACCACGCGGTATATAGAGTAAATAAACCTGTTGCACCAGACGCTGTATTGAAGGGACTTGTGTAACGTGAATTACGGTTCTAAAGTGTGATAAGCACTATCATATCTACACATACGTTCTGCCACCATTTTCTGATCTTTTGTGCAACTTTGGTCGATTCGGCAGGAGTACTTCAACGACCAACACCTATGATAGTGCATCAACGCACCGCACAGTGCATTTTTCTTCGACAAAACAGACGCCTCTGCTTTGGACTAAAGTGAGTGGCAAAGTTATGTCGTACCACGACAATTCAGTCGCCACGGTGCTGTCGGCGTCCCTGGTTACCCTACTTTAAGCATACTCCTGAGTGGACTCAATTGGCTACTCATGCGCTTTGCACAATTATACTCGTAACACTTGGCTGAATGCCAAACAACGAGTAACCGGCGATTTTCTCGCTGACTGCTTCTCATGACACCGATTCCCGCAATGAGTGGGATCTGCAGAATTTTTTCGTCAGAAACCGTCCAGAGGCAAAAAGAAAAAAAAAGAGACAACGCATGCGCAACACCCCTTGAGACAGAATAGTACAAAAATGTTATACGAAGAAGAGAAGCAGGAAGGAGGAGAAGGGGGAACTAAGGACAAGGTCACCAATCTACCACCATTATCCCTTCCTTGAAATTTACTGGCGCAGTCGACAGGATCGCAACAAGGACGCAGCGAGTGCTCTGCATTCGCAGAAGAACGTCGTGCTGCGGGTGGTAATCCCCTCCGGGGACGGACAAGACGACAAGCCCCAGCCGGAGTGAAGAAGCCTGGGGCCAAGAACAACCACGTCATCGGCCCAGGAAAGGCGACGAGGACACTACACCAACAGCGCAGGCAAGGCTTGATGACGAGGGCGGCCCGGCAACTCAGAAGGCGTCGTGGAAGCAAGCGGCATCGTCTCAAGCGGTGAGTCCTCTGATGTTCGTGCATCTCAACAGTAACACTGCCTGGTAGTGGCATGGTGCCTAACGAGTGCAAGGAAGTCTGCAGTGGTTCTTCGGAGCTGGTTTGGTGCACGAGAGGACTGGACGCGCGGTGGACACTCGTGGCATGTGGACATTGAGACTGCTCAACGGATCCATGCACGGCCGAGTGTGCGCGTCAGCGCAGTGTTGTGTGATTGTGTGTCAGGGACGGCAGGAACTCGGAGTGTCTTCGTTATTTGTTTGTGCCATTGCTGAGTGATTGCAGTGTGCAGTGTAACAATGCGGCGGCCCGTTTGATGATGGCTATGCCATTGATGTTTGTCAATTGATGGGTTGTCAAGTTTGGGTGCCGCGTGGGTTTTTGTTCTGTTAGTTTCGCATTTCGTTTCACACAAATGCCGAGTGTTCTGTGCATGTCAGTGACGGCAGGAACTCGGAATGTCATTATTATTTGTTTGCATGTAACATTGCAATGTGCAGTGTAACAACGCGGCAGCTCGTTTGGTAATGGCTATGCCATTAATGTTTGTCAATTGATATGTTGTCAAGTTTATGTGCCGCGCGGGTTTTTGTTCTGTCAGTTTTTTTTTGTTTCATTATTGGTGAACGCCGGTTACGGCGGTTTATGTCCATTCCGACGAACCTTTGTTGTATGTAATTAGCGTAGCTGCATCAGAGCGCTACGCTAATCTTAGGAAGGGCGTGTAAGGGTCGTCGGAATGAGACGGGGAATAGGTACGCCAAGGTAGTCAAACAGGCGCCGGAAAATACGCGCATCCACGCGGTGAACAGGTGGGGCAGGAGGAGACCATTGTGAGGCTGCATTGTGCAGCTGGTTTGGCGCCCTCACTCCCTCCCCCGCAGCGTGGTGGGCAGCAAGCGTACCCAATGTGTTGTTCACGGTTGTCATTGGTTAGAGCGGCGTCGGGGTGTAAATCGCCGTTTGTGATTGGCTGTGAGTGGTTGAGGGGCGGAGCAACCGGTGTATATAAGGTGGCCCCTTTTGCCTGGCACGGGAGGGTCGGAAGAACTGCTTGTAAAGTGTATGTACTGCCTGTGGTATATAAAGTCGTGTCGTGCTTGTGTGAAAGGCTGGTCTCCATCCTTCGAGTGGACAACGCGACGGCGGACATAAAAATGTTATCAGCCTGAATGGTGGAAGAAGTGAGGAGTGCAAATATAGATGAGAGATAAGAGAACCAGACGAAACAAACACTATCAACTGCAAAGGAACGTATACGAAAAACAATTAGCTGTGCATGCTCAGAAATTTCATGTCACCCGTCGCTTGGACATATGCGTGTGTCTGCGCGAAAAATAGCTGTTTACAGAGTGCATTGTTTTTTTTTATGCAAGCATTTCCAAGTCTGGCTCATACATGCATTTCTACTATCCTATTCTCATGCAGAACCTCGAGCAAGTGTGTCCCCATTCTCCTCTCTTATAGAACTCTGCAGTCATCAGATTTGGTCCGTGTGTCTACAATGGCGGATAATAATAATAATAATAATAATAATAATAATAATAATAATAATAATAATAATAATAATAATAATAATAATAATAATAATAATAGCTGTAAAAGCACACCGGAGAGACATCCAGCATTTTCACCTCCATCGAAAGATGCTATCAGTGCCGGGATCGACTCCCGTTCTTCGAGTCAGTATTCAAGTGCCTTAGCACCACACCACCGCTGTATGCAATAGATCGGTTGCACGGTGATCTTCCGGTTGACCAACATTCATTCTCAGTTAACTTATCTGTAGCCAAACGACTCGCCTTCAATATCATAAATGAAGATTCGAATGTAAAAGAGCGCGCGGGAAAGAGCGTGTTTACAAATGAACAACAGAACCAGTAGGCTGCGTGAGCTCGGGAACTCCCGTTTAATACAATATTCAGATGCAGTATATTTAAGGAGTTCATACCATGTGAAGCTGAAAAACAAAAATAAACAACAACAACAACAGCAACAAACATTGTAGATATGGGACTATCGCTGGAACACGTGTTTCGGCAAGTGGACTTGTCTACGAGAACCCTTGAGGAAACATTGGCTCTAAAAAAATTCTCTGTTGTGCGATGTTTTTCATGACACGAAGCTTCCATCTTCCCCAGAATTTCAATCATGTTTCAAGACCGCCTAACGGTCACTTAGAAAAAGCACACAGGGGCCGCAGATTCGAGTCGATGGCCGCTGTAAGCAGCTCCACTACTCCATACCATGCATGATCTAGCGGTCACCGTCGTATACAACTTAACTAATGTTTACTGGAAGGAGTGACCAAGATAGGTCGTTTGCAGGCCACATTGCACATTAGTTTCGGTTATCGGTGACTCAGTGAGATTCGTTGTTCTGCGCTCTGCCACATACATAAGAAAGAAAACTCCCTCCAAATGTGCCCCCCTCAACAAACGAACATACTTATAGGTGCGGTTGTGAAAACTGCGGATATTTTTTCTTCTGCCCTCTGAGCGTCCTCTGTACATCAAGGTCAATCAACGCCTGAAGGCGCCGCGTAGTTTTTACAAGCACACTCGACGGCACACAGTGCAGTCGACCACTAATAACGACCATTATCGCGCAGCGCACATTTATAACGGGAGGCCGACGGCGGCATCTGACAAGCACTGTTTGCCACGCGCTAGGATGGAGCGGCAGGACACCTGAGTGGCTTGCACACCGTTACGGAAATGCGCGATAAAAGTACAACAAAGGTCCCAGAATATCTCGCTTAGCAATGCCGAGCACTTCAGATTACAGCGTGTGCCCTCTACACGCTACTCGACCGAATCGTCTTTTCGAGGAAAACTGCGCAATAACCGAGGCGCTCTCGAAACGTGGCTCTCAAGAAAGACGAGCGCCAAAGGGCGCTTGTGTATTGAGTCGTGCAGGCACAATTATCACTGTGTCCAGTTGGAACTGGACTTCATAGGGCGGATGAAACCGGACGTCTTCTCTCCTCTGCAATTTCGTTCTTTTAGGGGCGAAGCTCCTCTTAGTCTAACCTTGTCCCGCGTCAGGTGTCAGGCGTCAGGCGTAACCCGCGTGCCGGGAGGCACGTGCTCGCCCTCGGCGCGTGCCTCTCTCTCTATCTCCCGGCGCGTGCCTCTGCTGTCTTGTGCGAGAGAGAGAGATGGCGAAAGGCGCGCGTTGGCTATGGAAACGCTCTTTCTTAGAGGAACGCTCTAACAGCTCGCAAAGAGGGAGAACGCGCCCTCACCCACGAGAGACAACGTTGGCGCAGGCAGCGTCTCCCAGCGAGTTTCTTGATTGAGAAATAACGACTGCTCGCGTTGGAGAAGCGTTCATATATATATATATATATATATATATATATATATATATATATATATATATATATATATATATATATATATATATAGGCTCTGGATCTTGACTTGCAATGAAGCGCCGGTGGGAGATTTCACTTGTGCATAGTTGAACCATGAGGATTCGGTGCGTGCGCGTTAACTAAATTAATCCGGAACTCGGCACGATCTACGATGAACCTCCCGAGCTTCGCCCACTCATCATCATTCACTCCGTGGATATGCTGTAATTTTTTTTTCTCTTCTACTGTGCACGCGCGAAAGTAATGCACGCTCTTCTGCCTATCAGAAACTGACACGTCGATGCCTATAGCGGAGATTATTTTAGGGAAACGGTTATTGATTGATTTCCGGGGTTTTACGTCCCAGAACCACGCTATGATTATGAGACACGCCGTAATGGAAGGCTCCGGAAATTTCGACCACCTGGGGTTTCTTTGACGTACATTGACATCGCACAGTACACGGGCCTGAACATTTCGCCTCCATCGAAATGCAGCCGCCGCGTCCGGGATTCGATCTCGCGACCTTCGGATGAGCAGCCGAGTGCCATAAGCACTAGACCACCGTGGTGGTGCAAGGAAACGGTGAGCGCTTTGATAAATAAATAAATAAATGTCGGCAAAAGGAGGATGGCTGTTCAGTTCCGCGAAATTCCCCCAGCAAGCATAGTACCTCACCCCCACTATTGCTCCCAACTCTACGCAAATTTCCCTAGGCCTAGAAAGATATGGATCGCCTTTAGGGAAAAATTGAAATTTGTCAGAATTAAGCTAAATGTATTACTTTCGTATGGAGCAAATAGCTCATACATTGGTACGGTGAGAAACTATGGAAGTACTGTCGTGACGTAACTAGAGAAGTGAAACCGTGATTTTATTCTAATTCTGGATAAACGCGTTCGCAATCACATGAGAAGTGCCAGCTAATAATAGCCGCACTGCCGCTTACTGCACTACATTGTCACGTTGTCGACAAGATGTGGATTGCTTGTTTCAGTTAAGAGAGCACTGTTGCTGAACTATTGTCGTTCGTACTTCCGGCTATGCTGTCTATTCCTGCAACTCTGATATGCTTACAATGAGCACAGAAACAAAGCCATCGTTTTAGCAAATGCATTAAAGCGTAGGCGTTAGTTGAGGCCAATGAACGGAGCTGTTATGTCTGGGAGATAACAATGACACACATTTTCCGTTGAGGAACGTATGAGCGTGTGCTTTCTTGCACTGAGGAGAGCAGCACCACGGTATGTGTGCGTGTAGCCATGTTAGGACTATGATTCTCGCCATCGGCTGACGTGCATGTTCTATTGCACGCTTCTTCCTTAGATTCTGCAAGCATGTAAGACCATAATAACCTAATGAGTACGTTATGAGGTCGAATGATATTGGCATTCAAGTTAATCCTGTTCGATTATGAAGAAGGATAGATAATATATGCTTAATTTGAATATGCATTGATACAAGCTCCCTCTCCTGGTTTGTCATGTTCAGATTGTGTACGAAGAAACGTTGCAAGCATTACAGCTCGCAAAGCGACGCCCTCACACGTTCCGTGAACTGAATTCCATAAACCACTCTACTAGAACAGAAGCTCAGGGGAAGATGAACGACTTGTCTTCGTCAGGACGGCACCTGTTGCCGTTCTGACGAAGACAAGTCCACTTCTCGAAACGTTGGCTCCCGCCACATTTCCTGTTCTACATCGATTTTAGCAATCTGTTCATAAATTTAAACCCCTTTACATACATATGTAAAGCGCTCTTAATACTTACACCTGCCCTGTTTTGCGGAGTACGAACACATTATCTTACAGAAAACGCACTGAAATAGCACATTTTGTGAATATGCAGGAAGCCTACGGAGTGTTTCCAGTGGGTTTGGGGGGAACGTTACCGTGAGGTTGGCAGCGCCCACACGCACACCTTTGGTGCGTCGTGCCAACTCAAGAGGCTCCAATGTATTTCGAGCACGGCTTCGCCGCAGTGCACTCTAAGTCTACAGAAATGCTTGCGCAAAGAGGGAAGTTAAGTTTTTCCTTTATCTCACGCCAGCGTTTCAGCAACATTACCGGACGATTGGTTACAGTTCAGAGTGAGATGGAAGAAGGTACTGTGAATTCGCTCGAAAGGTCTGTGCGAATTGTACTAAATTTAAGAGCAAAAACTGACCTTATTTTCCTGTCCGTTTTATATTGCTTTGAAATTTGTATACACTCTTAATTCAAATTCGGAGCTTCTCCCTCGAGCACTGAGTTAACGCTTCCACTGTCTTACGTATGTGAACCTTCACTTTAGTGTCATACGTCCGTGCTGCACTAAAGTTCATAATTGAAGAACCTTCACAGTCGCGTTCCATATTCACCGACTCCAAAGCAGCTCTCCAGTGTCTTGTGTGGCCGTTTCGTCATGAACCTTATGAACAATTAATCGCTGACATAAGGCTTCTTCATCAGTCGAGAAAGAACATGACATCGCGTCTCACTAGACGCCGGGCCATGGCGGAATCAAAGGTAATGACTTTGCAGACAAGGCTGCCCGATATACCCATGGCGGCATCCACATCAAAGCGATGCCATTCTCCAAAACCGACGCAACTTCAAGGCTTCGATCCCTAGCACGTGATCGGCACGTATGCTGCGTAATCCGACGGAATTCACCAATGCTTGTCTCCGTAGCTTGAATTCGGATCTACAGTTCCGTCTTCCCTCAATAATAACTTGAGCTGAGGTGGTGCTGCGATCTCACATGTGGCTTGGTTTAGCCTTTACGAATGCTTGCACATATCGCAATGGGATGGCAAAGGACCCTGCATGTGACAACTGTGGCTGCGACGAAACCATTTAGCATCTTCCGTGTGACTGTTCCCGTTTCAGTGCACCTAGACAAGAACTTACAGCTGGTCTAGGCAGAATTGACAGGCGCCCTTTTTCGGAAGAAAGGGTCGTGGGACACAGTGGCCTGGAGCATCGTCAGCCCGAAGGGCGCTGAACGCGTCGTTACTCTCTTTTCCGGACCACTGTTTTTACGGAGAAACATCAAGCAGTACCAAAGCTATTTTTTCTCTTCTTTTCGTTTTACTATTTGTCCAGTGCCACCTTTCTATTGTCTCTTATTCCCCTTAACCCCATTCCGCTGAAGGAAGTTGCGAGCCAGATATTTTCTGCTCTGGCCAGCTTGCTTTTTCCCTCTTCCTCATCCTTAATTTCAGCCCCATGTGCGATGCGCTTCGCCTTTGCGATAGAATTAGGAGTAACAATAAACCCATTGTTCCACCGTAATTTGAAGACCATTTATGCAAACCATTTCGCATAGTTATGCTTTCGAATATTTTTGCAGTAAGAGAATGTTTGCGCAGACATAGCTGAAGTTCCGTTAGGGAAGCGGTCCGCAGTGTAGCGAAAACAGCAATTTAAATATTTACTAGGAGAAAGGATAACCCAGGGACCCAACCAGCACCCAGGAATATTAAATTATTATTATACACTGTGTCATACCGTTTCCCTTCAGAAACAGGGCGACCTTGCCTTGAAAGCTGTGCTTCAAGTTCTACGGTGTCGTCAATGATCAGAAATATTCAGAAGTTGTGTCTCCATATGGAGACGTCGGGATCGAAATGGGCGTTAAAAAGAAGAAGGTGGTCAAACCTTTAGACACAGACTCGAATATGAGCAAATAAAATATAAATGAATTAGCAAGTAAAGCCGTCGCTGTCGGTTTGGTTCTTGCTCGAGACGAAATTAGATCGCAGCTCTCTGAGCGGTCACCGATTGTTACGGTCTTACTGCAGTTTGACGCACATCGCGACCCCTGGAACAGTCCAGGGCACCTATTAAAGGCGGAGCTGTCCGCAGCGGCTGCGATTCGCTGGAGGCGAAATCTTCAGGCACGTGTATTGTGAGATGTCAGTGCACGTTAAGGAACCCCAGGTGACCTAATTTTCGGGAGCCCTCCACTATCGCGTCTGTCACATAAACATCCAGAAATTATAATTGTTGACCAACTACCATTGTTGTAATGTTGACTAACTACCATTAATTAATTATCTACCATTGAAACTGTTATTTGAAACGCAATATGTTTAATGGTGAAATTGCAAAGCGGGCTGTTTAGTGTACGAATAATGTCTTTCCATGATTAATGTAATGGTTTTAATTTTTCCGTGCTTCGAAGAAAGTACGCTAGATTTCAAAAACTACCACGCGATTAGCGCTTTCGCGCATTGCCATTAGCACCTTCAGACATGCTAAGAACGGACCATCGATGATGCAAGCAGAACGCAGGCGTGGGCAGGCCGAAAGGGCGAAAGCTGTGGCCACCCCTTACAATGTTCTCTTGTGATCTATTCAGTACGATCTGCCCGAGTCCATCAACGATGGCTCGTTCTAAGCGCGTTTGTGGGTGCTAATGTCGCTGCGCCCAAGCACCTGTCACGCTGTACTTTTCAAATCTCGCGTGCTTTCTAGAAGCCCAAAATAATTAAAACTATTGCACTTATTATTTCGCAAGTACCTTATTTGGAGTCTGAATAACATGCTTCACAACTTCCCCATTGAACACATTGCGTTAAAATGCTGGCTAATCAAGTAATAATAACCAATTGCTTAGCACCATTTTTTAAAATAGACTAATGTGGTCAGGACGACATTGAATAATACTAAGCTTGTTACATCCCCGTAACGCGGACGTGGGCTTTTTTTAAGAGTGGCGCAAAATTAGCTGAAACATACTGCTGAATCAAATATGGGCATATGCCGGATATTGCGCAGTATAGAAACATGGTCTTATGATCCGCAAATTTAAGAAAATTCAAAGGAATGGGTTAATGCTAAGGCGGACAAATCAGTCCTCGGTAATGTTACGCCGATTCACCCAGCACTTGAAAAAAGGCTAGACTTCAAAAGCCTCTCATCCTACTGGAACAAGACACATGAACCAACAGAAGGCGTGGTGCACTAAGATGTCCCCGAGATCACCTTGCAGCTGTCTTTGACGTGAAACACTGTTGATTAGCCTTTATCGCCCGGTGGGCTGCTTTGAGTGCGCTATTGACCGCTTGCCGCGGCTTAGATAACGATGCTTCAGCGATGTACAAGACTTAGACAATTCGTAGCAGAAATAAAGGGGCTCAGTCTTGTGGGCTACTCGCGGGGATGTCTCCGCTTCAGGTACGCGTGTTCTCGGACAACCTCCACCGCACATGAGTTTACGCTTTCCACTTCGTAACTCACAGATTAATAATCTGCCGGTTGCCACACCCACGCATGGCATTTGCAACTTCGCACATGATATGTGCCCATTTATTATGTATCTCAACTGGATCACCTGTGCACAGCGTTCGCGCATACTCCACAAGCTGCTCAAATGTAACTTTCAGAACAAGAAGCGTTCAGCAATGAAATATAATGCATTGAACATAAAAGTGTACTTTTTAATGATGACAAGCAGCGATGAAGGTTGACTACTTTGCAGCAGTTCTATACTGTCAGGTGATGCCACTAGTTCACATAGGGCAGCAATGAGATATTTACCGCTGGGTATATGAGTGCAGATACCACAAAAGTGCGCGTCAATGTATGCTTCAATTTATGCTTCCATTTCAATGCATCATCAACGGTATACAGCACACGCGTCTAACACCAAGCATTACGTTTCGGGAGGGTCTTCACTGGAGTAAACTACTGCGAGAATGGAGCATCATTTCACATAAACCCAAGTAGTAATGGAAAATGAAAACTGACAAATGCAGCAATAAAAAGCATTGCAGTGGCTGTTACGTCAGATGGAACAGACACTGCCGCCATATACTTTAGAATTAGTTGAACAGCTTGCGTCTGCATATATGCTAAGTAGGCTTCGTTTAGAAGCTGAGACAACTGTTCGAGAGCTGGAGTTCCCATTGGCACTCACTTTTGCCATGCCATTAAATGAGACACACATGAGGTCCGTAGCAGCACCCCAATTTCGATGTCAGGTGCTTCGAAGGCTTCAAGCCTGTTGGTACTAAACCATGGTGACTCATCAGGATACCTCAAAAGGAAGCCGGTATAGTCTCGGTGGGCGACACAACCTAAACGTGTGATGGCAAATTGAAGAAAAGTGTCGAATGTGCGCTCCTAACGTCTTAACAGCAATGCGGTTACTGACCGCACGCTCCTGTGCAATGACAATTGTTGTGGCGGTTGAAGAACATCACGGCCCGTATTCACAAAAGCAACTTACGACAAAAATGTTTGTAAGAGAAAATTTCAGCCAATCCTGATGCCGGACATATCATTAGAGAAGCCAGGCAGCCAATCGCAAGAAGCACTTACGAAAGAGTTTTGTGAATTCGGCCCCACGTCCGTTTAAGACTTGTCCGAATGCTTGGGATAACACGCTTGTAAGGCGCAAATAAGAGTCATAGATGTGTTTGACAAGGCACCAAATTGCAAAGGAGAAAGTCCAGAAGCGGGCGATATTTAGCCAACTGATATAAACACATTTTTTGGTAGAAATGTGCTTTTTCTTTCGGTTGCAGAAACGACGACACCGCGTTCGGTATTTGTAATAGATCCTAAGGACTTAATAGCCTCCTATACGCAACAGATGAGCCCCGGTGCTTTGCTTTAAATTTCACAAACGAGAATTTTTGTTGCAGATTCAGCGCAGAGAAGGCATGCTTGTGTCAAGCTTGCTCTTTCATATAACCTTGCGCATATTTGAGGCAATACAATGAGGGGGAAGTGTTTACACGCGATGATATATATATATATATATATATATATATATATATATATATATATATATATATATATATATATATATATAACAGAATTGACGATGCGCCTCTTAGAGAACAAGGGTTTATTAAGTCAACGTTTCGGTCGGAGCCCGACCTTGCTGTTGTTCATCTTGGTTGCCAGCCTTGTAAAAAACCCCGCTGCAAAATCTGTGTGCATATGATGTCATCAAATGCTGCCCAAAGCACTGCATCTAATTTTTCTGTAAAAATCAATGGCAATTTTACTTGCGACAGCGCTAAGGTCATCTATCTACTGGAATGTTCATTGTGTCATATGCAGTATATCGGTCCGACCGAAACTTCATTTCGCACGCTATTTAACAACCACAGAGCACATGTCAACGGCTTACCGCGTCTACGACTATGTCGCCATGTAAGGCTGCCGGGACACACGTTTGATAATATAAAGGCAACAATAATACAATCAGGTTTCAAAACGCACCATGACCGGGAAGTACGAGAATCGTTCCTCATCGATAAATTTCACACTGTGTCATTCGGTATCAACGAGAGCGTTGGTGAAGTGTCGTGCCTATCAGTCATGTCTTGATATCATTACGTTCTTTTTTGTATAATCACCGTCACATTGCAGCTAATGCGCTGTATAGATATGTTCTGAAACATGTTTCTTTAGTATTTGTTATTATTTATTTCTTCCTTTGTCGCGCATATATGTTCTAAAAACATGGTTCTTTATTGTTTTTTATTTCCTTTGTCGCGCGTATACGTGGCGATGCCATGTGCATCTGCATCGGTTTTGTGATTCCCATGTTCTTGTCTTGTTAGCCTTGTCATATTTGCACGATTACACGTGCACGTACATGACCTTGCCCACATGTGTATGCCCATGAAAGCGGCTACGAGACTAATTGCTTCATTCTGACGAAGGCCGTGCCACGGCCGAAACTTTGAAAAATAAAAAAACGTGCGATTTTCGCAAGTGCGCAATTCGTTTCTAATCTACTCTTGAACCGGACCCACAGAACTTCTTCACCGATTATATATATATATATATATATATATATATATATATATATATATATATATATATATATATATATATATATATCAGCCGCGAAGCTGCCAGGGCGGGGCTACCTCTACGTTTGGGCTGCACGCTGTCATAAATATTACATCCGTCTTCAATTCAGTATCATTTATGTTTGCTTTCATACCGTGCTATCCGGCATCACATTTCTCTGATTTCTTTATTTTTAACGTGACTATTACATAAATATGAGTAATGTTACTCTGAAAGCTATGTATACTTATTGTGACAGAATTTGTCAAGCTCGAAATATGTAGCGTATATCATCCTTTGCAAGTGCTCACACGCCAGCCGGCAAACGCGAGCGCTCATGCAAATATACGCACGTTATGTGAAAACTTCCTCCTTTCCATCCTAAAAATATAGCGTTCATTTAATTTGCACGATCGTGCACGGGGCCCCATGGAAGTGGACAGGCTGGCAGCTTAGAATGGCGTGTAGCATAGCGCAGCGGGAAGCGAGGATACAAGGTGAAAGGACAAATACGTACAAGCGCTAGCTTCTTGTTTCCTAGTTTGCTACAGGGTTGCTCTAAGAGCCATTACACGATGACAAACCAAGAAGATCCCATTGATCTTCCTGGTTCGACTCTTGTAGGCTACGAATGACAATCAACAGAGAGGTTCGGCTCTGTGAAGAGGCAGGACCGATCTCTCGGCAATGCTTCCTTGCTTTTTGGCACGGATCTTTTGCTTTAGTGCTCAGCAAGCCGTAAAGGTACCTTTGATAACGCTTTAGACGAACAATATAGTCAGCTAGATTCGCTCCATCTTTTTTTTTATAAAGGTTGCCACATCACCATACACTGCTGGCTGCACTAAAACGCCCAATGGCGCAAGAAGAATAGGATGGTTGTGTATTGAGAGGAACGTGATGAGGGGCTGAATGAAATCACAAAACTTACCAGGGAAGGCGGAAGTTCTAGGTAGGTCCACTAAGTATTGCGTAGAATAACACTGGAGAAGAGCAGTTCCGAGGACCCAAAGTCCCGAGTCCTTCTGGTAGGGATTATGTAATTGGAAAGCACTGCGACCGTACAAAGGAAAGGAAGCTACGGCTCTTCCGGAGCACACCTGTCAATGCTACAGCGCTGAAAGGTTGCCAGCGCGATAGCCCGCTAAAGGAATCAAATCGCGGTGAGTTACAGTAGTCTACTTGTCACGACGCTAGGGGGCGAAGGGCAGTCCATGTTCTACGTAGCCGCGTGTTACGTTCTCCAGAGCTGTTACAACGGATGCCGGTGTCACCCGCAGCTGCCGAGCGAACCAGCAGGGGTCCCTCGCCCACGGCTCCTCTTACCCCGGCGCACGATTTGTGACAGTCAGCTGAGGACGGAACACGGCAGATCGTCGACCGCACGTCGAGCGGCCGACTGCGGCAACAGCTTTCACGACACCAAACAAGACGAGGCGGCGAAGGGCGCGTCCGAGGGCGAGCATCAAACCTCTCGCTCAATGACTGATACCGGCGGCGGCCGGCGTCGCGACGCCGTGTCCCGCGTCGTTTGCATCGCGGTCACTTAACCGCAATCGAAGGGGAGCGCGTTTACGCACGTCGGACAGTGCGGACAGTGCAATAAACGAAGACGTCAAGCGCCTCGGCAACGGCGACGTGCCGGTCAGCAGCGGCTGAAAAGGATGCGCTACTTGGCGGCGCACCGGCCCCACCACCGGCCGTATCGTCTGCGCCAGCGTGCCAGTCAGGGAGAGGCGCGAAGCAACAGGCATTGGCGCCACCTCTTCCTTACCGCGCGTGTTTGTTCAAGCAGCATTCGGAAGCCTGTATTGGAGCTAGGAGTGTTGACGCTCGGTGTTTTGGTCCTCGCTCAGGGCATCCCGTGGAGCTGTTTGCTCCCGACGCTTCGGCTGCTCTTACGATATTATTAGCAGCTCCGACGCAACGACTGGTCGTAAAGAGGCCCTAATGAAATATACGTAGGTCAATTGAGTAATTTACGGTTTTACAGCAGCGAACACGGATGGCGTTACAGGATACCAGCGGATAACATTACAGGGACGATGTTACAGGGAGCCAGCGTAGAAAGAAAAGCGACGAAAGAAAGAAAAGAAAGATGGGTGGCGTCATTGGGTCTTGGCGTCGTGAATTTAGAGATGATTTGCTCAAGCCTAATGAACTGTTTATCAATAAACAAGAAATACATCAGAAACTTATTCAATTATTACTTCAGTGGTTTTTCACGTGGAATAGCGCAACTAGGAGCAGCCGTGTTATTTGGTGGTGTACAAGGCTGTGCACACATGTCACAGCAAACTGATACACTGGACTTTGTAGTGACGAATATGGCTCATAATGCTCAGAAAGGTGAAAAAAAAAACAAGGAGGCTAAAATTCTGAAGGAGAATTCAAAGGTTGAGTCACAAATATTGCACTAGTCCCAAACATATGCGTTCACTACTTCCGGCAAAAGGAGCAATAGGCACACAACGCTCCTCGGCGATCGATAACGTATTTTATAAACATTTCCACCGTACGGTTTTCGCACTAAGTCCTCAGGATAAGTGCTGTGAATCAATATACGGAATAACTCGGGCACTAGCAGACTGTGCAGTGCAAAAAGAACAAACGTTTAATGCGTGTGCTGCTCTTGTATCTTCGGTAGATTCACACTGCTGCATGTTCAACGCCACATCGTCTCTAGACAAAGAGCACGATCCCTGCACATCCTTCTGCGAGTATAAAAACCGCGATACAAGGATTTAAAAATATACGTCGATATCTTCCATTATATATAAGGTTAAACGAGAGACAAATTAATCCCGGCCGTGGCGGCTGCATTTCGATGGAGGCGAAATGTTGAGGCCCGTGTGCTGTGCGACGTCAGTGCACGCTAAAGAAGCCCAGGTGTTCGAAATTTCCGAAGACCTCCACTACGGCGTCTCTCACAATCAGAGCTGGTTTTGGGACGTTAAACCCCACAAATCAATCAACGAGAGACAAATTAGGCGACTGAGGTGGCTGGCTGCGGTGAATTGACTTAGCCTGTTGACATTCTGAGACCTGAATTCAGTGCGCAAGTATGCGCTGCTGTTGTCTGCGTACTTAGGAATTCAGTCTCCATGATTGGAGACTGCACTTGGCAATGTAGCATGCCAACGTAGCACTGACATCT
This sequence comes from Hyalomma asiaticum, assembly GCA_013339685.2. NCBI lineage: Eukaryota > Metazoa > Arthropoda > Arachnida > Ixodida > Ixodidae > Hyalomma > Hyalomma asiaticum. The sequence continues at coordinate 55,874,643 of CM023481.1, forward strand.
GTGCCAAATCAATAGGGACACTGGAGGCTGTCTCATCACTGGAGGCAGACGAATCTTTAGGTCCTCTGGAAACATCCCAATCAGGACCGCCGGGATGTAGAAGGCCTGCTATGCACGTCGTCGTTTGACTCTGAACAATGCTCTTCGTTTGTGGGGAGTGGTTACGACAGTTCCGTGAGAGCACGTGGCGGGACTCCGTTAGACCCCGGGGCAGCGGTGTCGACGATCCTGCCTTTTACGCGGCCACGCATTATTATGTATTTGGGCTACGGGGCCTTATGTCAAAGGTTGCATCGCTTGTCCTTTCTTCTGCTGCAGTGTGCTTCGTCACTTCTTTTCCACAACTTCGTTAATGTCCGGAATGTTACTTTCGATGCGCCTGCCTTGCAGTAACTCGGCTCGCGACCGTACATCTTCCAAGGGTGATGAACGATGGCCCAAAAAATCTAGCCAGAAGTCCCCCTCCTTCCCTCACCCCTGCCGGAGTCGGTGCGCTTTTTTCAGAATACGTTTGACTGTTCGGACTTTCTCCGCCACTGCATTGCATCGGCAAAAGTCGTGGTTTCATGTGACGTGCAGAATGTCGTACTGTTTGGCGAAGAGTGCGATCTCGTGACTGGTGAATCGTGGCGATTTGTCCGTTAACACTTCAAGTGGAGCTCCTTGGTGGGAAATTGTATGACCGAGGGTCATTACCGTGGTCATTCGTTGTGTGACGCCGTTGCTCTACCTTTCCGAATTATGAAAGCGCATCAAGCACAATGACAAGCGATCGCCCAGCAAAATGAAAGATGTCTGCACCAACTCGGTACCATAGGCATGCTGGAGTTCCACGCGTAACCAAAGGCTGGCGCACTTGCTTTTAGGCATATTTCTTTCAAGTAGGATAGCTTTGAATAAGCCGTTTAATATCACTGTTAAGCCCTGGTCGAAATAAAGACGGGTTCTCACTTGTCCTTTCGCTTACACAGTTCGAAGTGGCCGGCGGGAACTCTTTCCAGAATTTCCTGCCGCGTGCTTCTCGGTACGATAATTTTGGTGCCCGTCAAGCAAATTGCCATTGCTGTAGCAATGAAGGACGTATCGCGTCCAAATGTCTTCACGGACTCGCGGTCCGCTGCCAGAGCTTTCGCCTCGGGCTCGATCTCGCGGGAGGCAGCAGCTATCCTCGGCAGCGAGGGGGCTGCCGGGTTTCACACCATAACATGGTTCCCGGCCCACATGGGGGCCAACGTACACCCCGATGTCCCCAACGCCAATGAGTTTGCCCATGACCGTGCGCGAGGTTTCACTCACCGCGGCGGTCCCGGCGAATTCGCGGGCGGGGATGCTGGCAGGTACAGGGACCCGCTCCTCACTTTTCACGAGATCGTGACTCATTATCATCTCTCTGGGAGGGTCTTTCCACTTCCTCACCCTAAACTCACTCGTGCGCAGTCTTCGGCCTTCAGGATGCTCCAAACGGGGTCTTTCCCTTCGCGAGGCAGGTTTAGTAACTTCTCGCCCAACGTTGAACCGCATTGTCCGAACTGCGGAGAGGCTTACTGCTCACTAGCTCACATGCTCTGGCAATGTCCTGCGTTACGTGACACAGAGTTCAGCAAAGAAGAGGACTGGGAGGAAGCCCTGAGAAGCGGCGACCTTTCGGTTCAACTTCGGGCTGTCCAGAGAGCCTGCGAGAGGGCGGAGGGCCACGGTCTTCCTGTCCCTGCGTGGGAGCGGCCCGCAACTGCTACAGGATCCCCCTAAAAGGGGACGTCCAACTGCAGTTTCTCAGGACAAAAATAAAGTTCTGTGCCTGCCTGCCTGCCGTGTGCTGTGCGATGCCAGTGCACGTTAAAGAACTCCAGTTGTCGAAATTTCCGAAGACCTCCACTACGGCGTCTCTCATAATCAGAGCTGGTTTTGGGACGTTAAACCCCACAAATCGATCAACGAGAGCCAAACTAGGCGACTGAGGTGGCTGGCTGCGGTGAAGTGACTTAGCGTTTTGACATTCTGAGACCTGAATTCAGTGCGCAAGTATGCGCTACTGTTGTCTGCGTACTTAGGAATTCAGCCTCCATGACTGGAGACTCCACTTGGCAATGTAGCATGCCAACGTAGCACTGACATCTGTGCCAAATCAATAGGGACACTGGAGGCTGTCTCATCACTGGAGGCAGACGAATATTTAGGTCCACTGGAAACATCCGAATCAGGACCGCCGGGATGTAGAAGGCCTGCTATGCACGTCGTCGCTTGACTCTGAACAATGCTCTTCGTTTGTGGGAAGTGGTTACGACAGTTCCGTGAGAGCACGTGCCGGGGCTCCGTTAGACCCCGGGGCAGTGGTGTCGACGATCCTGCCTTTTACGCGGCCACGCATTGTTATGTATTTGGGCTACGGGGCCTTATGTCAAAGGTTGCATCGCTTGTCCTTTCTTCTGCTGCAGTGTGCTTCGTCACTTCTTTTTCCACAACTTCGTTAAAGTCCGGAATGTTCCTTTCGATGCGCCTGCCTTGCAGTAACTCGGCTCGCGACCGTGCATCTTCCAAGGGTGATGACCGATGATGACCGATGATGACCGAGGGTGATGATCTTCCAAGGGTGATGACCAAAAAATCTAGCCAGAAGTCCCCCCCCCCCTCACCCCTGCCGGAGTCGGTGCGCTTTTTTCAGAATACGTTTGACTGTTCGGACTTTCTCCGCCACTGCATTGTATCGGCAATAGGCGTGGTTTCATGTGACGTGCAGAATGTCGTACTGTTTGGCGAAGAGTGCGGTCTCGTGACTGGTGAATCGTGGCGATTTGTCCGTTAGCACTTCAAGTGGAGCTCCTTGGTGGGAAATTATATGTCCGAGGGTCATTACCATGGTCATTCGTTGTGTGACGCCGTTGCTCTACCTTTACGAATTATGAAAGGGCATCAAGCACAATGACAAGCGATCGCCTAGCAAAATGAAAGATGTCTGCACCAACTCGGTACCATAGGCATGCTGGAGTTCCACGCGTAACCAAAGGCCGGCGCACTTGCTTGTAGGCATATTTCTTTCAAGTAGGATAGCTCTGAATAAGCCGTTTAATATCACTGTTAAGCCCTGGTCGAAATAAAGACGAGTTCTCACTTGTCCTTTCGCTTACACAGTTCGAAGTGGCCGGCGGGAACTCTTTCCAGAATTTCCTGCCGCGTGCTTCGCGGTACGATAATTTTGGTGCCCGTCAAGAAAATTCCATTCAAAAGTATCATTTTTGCGCAAGATGGTTTAGTTCCACGTCTTACATTTTCCGAGTGTGGGCACCTTCACGATTCCCGCGTTTAAGTAGTGGTAATGACCGGATGAGTCGGCTAGTCTGTAACGAATATTTTCGGCAACCACGGCGTAGACGTTGGAACCCGCCGTTGACCAAGCCTTATCAGCTTCAGCCTAAAGGAGCCCTCTCGACGGCATATCTGCTAGAACGTGCTTTTTCCATGGCAGGAATGGCAAAGGCGCTCCTCCTTTTGATTGACGAAGACACTTGACTTCCGAAACGCTACTTGATTCTCATGCGTCGAGAAGTGTCTCGAGGAATCTAGCTTCATTCTAAGTTTTTCTTTGTTGCTTTGAGACCTTGGCCACAAATGTACGCACTGGTTCTCGGGCGAGCAAAAGTAACAAATAGAAAAAACCCATACAAAAACACACAGAAAAGAAAACACAGAAAGCGTTGCTGGCTGTATATCATTGACGTTTCGAAGTTCCGAGCTACCGGCGGTAATCACAGAAAAGAGTAACCGGGCAGTCAGCGACGCACCCTGTTCTGTAGTCGCAAGAAACCACGAGAAACGGCTGCAAACACGCAGGCAAGTCGAGAGTTTTTTTTCAAACTAGATTGCCGTGGTACTCACGCCTACCTGCATTGCATGAATAAAATACAAAATCAAGCGTGAACTACATGCTTTCGACCTGTGGTATTTGAACCTTTGTACACTGGATTCGATACTGTATGCAAATGCTGTACCTAGAATTTTTGTACTCACGGAAAGAGATGTCATGAACGGCAAGTGATTTCAAAAGCGTCACACTTGGCCTTGAGATATAAGCAATTTTTTTAGTGAATGGTGAACAGTCTCACAACTTACATCACCACGTTGCCGAAGCAGCTCGTTGTGGAACTACAGAGGCTGCCATGCATCCTCGATAGTGTTGCAACGAAATCACTGCCGTCTACCAATGCATCCTTTGCCTTAGGTCATGAAGTGAGTAACGCTCACCGAATACACGGTTAACGCAACATAGTGCCAAAATTCATGTTGTTCTTTAATCTTTAAAGAGTTATAGGATACTCTATAAGGATAATTACTCCCCGCCGTGGTAGCCTAGCGGTTAGTGTGTTGGCCTGCTAAGCTAAAGTTCGCGGGATCGAGTCCCGGCCCCGGCGGTGGAATATCCATGGGGCGAAATGCAGAAAACACCGTGCACTTAGATTTAGGTATACTTTAACGAACCTCAGGTGGCCAAAATTATTCCTGGGCCCTTCACTACAGCGCGTGCCTCGCCATCATATTGTACATTTGGCACGTAAAATTCCCAGCCACTATTATTAGTTCGCATAATTCTGAGATGTTGCATTTCCGGGCGACTTCAGGTTTTGTACAATACACAAGATACCAATCACTCTGAGAGTCACAACGACTTCTTTAGAATACATGAAGCATTTTTTTTTCTTGGAATACATTTTCATCTACTTTACAGGAGCGTCCATTGCAGCGATTTGGGAATGTTGTGGTGTCCTCCACAGTGTCGTTCTATACACTACAGCATTACTTCAAGCGCTGGCTCTTGCGTGTTCGGTTAGGGCTCAATGTTCTAAATGTGTATAGAAGGCATTCCCGCCTGTGTCTTAGAGGGATGTTAGGGCGGCCCCAGAAAAATAAAACTAGAAAAAAATCACTTTTGCGCGATCTCAAATGAGAGTATGTGCGCCGAAATCACGAGATAATAGAAAATGCTTCGATGTGGAGTATGTGAGGAAAGATAACTTGACACTTGTTCTGGCTTCAAATGTGGAAGGCAGAGCGTGGATTCGAATAACTATAGTGTAATATAAGAATGAATATACTGTAGATAAGAGGAAACATGGCGTTGTGTCAGCCGCTGCAGAACAACTACGAACATTATCTTCCTTTCGTACGAGTACCTCGACTGATAATTATATTTTCGTTGTTTCTGCGGCCAAGAACAGCGCGCACTACACGGCGGCAAAGAAAGAAGGCAGGACGGCACACATAGGTTGACTTACAATTGATGTATTGTTGTTCTGACTCATAGATCGCATATCAAAACAATAAGCAAAGAAACACGGCATGAAATGCACGCTAGGCCCCCGAAAAGAAGCGCAACTCTTTACAAGTAGGACCATGGATGGAACGCTGACAGGGCTGTCCTGTGGACGTGTGATCTTTTCGGTTTCAATTATTTCACGTGCCCTCTTGTCGCTGCATCTGCGCCGCACACTGGTGTTACGCTACTCAGGAGTGCAAGCTCAATCACGCGCGTTTTTCTTGCTCGCGATAAACCAACTATATAGCTCGAAATGTGTGATCGTTTTGCCTAGCATCAAAGAAGGTTAATTGAGATTATTTCTACGCATGTAAAAAGTCTGTTATAGCGGTTCGTGATCGATAAAGCCTTAAGACTTCATTTTCTTTAATTGCTTTTCATGTTGCGTTATAAAAATCGGCGCGTAGCTGTACAGGTATTAGCAGGTTTTAATGACATTGAACGACATATGGCGAGCCTCAGCGACAACAACACAACTCAAGGTCCCTTGGGGAAAGCCAAGGAGGACACTTACCACATCTTGCCAATAATCGTAAGGGCTTCCCATCAGAAATTCTCAGGAATGTGCGAATTGTAATTCTTGAGGTCAAATCGAACTCTAATGGAATAGTGGCAGGAACGAAGCGACCTAATAGGAATCGAATATTTTATCGAAGAATTCTCGAATATTGGAAAGCCTTTCTTACATTCGATGAAACTCGATGTTCATACTCATAAAGCCAGCATAAAAAGCGCGGATGCAGCATCTAGAAGAAATAAGCATACCCTTCGTATCCCGATAATTGCTGACAATGTCTGAGTGTGATCATTTTATTGCCTGTAAAAGTCACGGCCCTCGAGCGAAGTTTCCTGATGTACTACATAACCGGTCTTGTTTATACGCCTATGTTACGCCGTCGGGGACGATATTTCTGACAATGTCGCACCAATGTCGTGTTTATTTCGTTGCCGCTAACATTCCTCTTAAATATACCCGCGGTGGCTGGTTAGCGGCTGGGATGTTTACTTGCGGAGCTCGAGGTCGTGGGAGCAAGTCCCGGCCACGGTGGTCGTTTTCAATGGGGGAGAAATGAAAAAAATGTAATAAAAAAATAAACGCTCGCGTGCTGAGATTCAGTTGCGCGGTAAACAAGGCCAGGTCACCAAAATTACTCCTGAGCTTTACACCACGTGGCGTGCGTCATATTTATATCGGTGTTTTGACACGTAAAACTTGATAAATTCTTATTAATATTTCTAAATGTTCTTAAACTGCTCGAAAAATATTCGAAAAATACTCGAGGTTAGAGATAACCTATTTGATTTGAAGACCGAAAAGCTGTTAAGGTCCATTCGAATCTACTAGTGTAATATTTGATGCAATATTCGAAATTTTCGCATATTCGCACCGCTATAGATATTCATGCAAACCTGCGTGTAATATGCCCTTTCCACAAGCTTTTTCATTTTGATTTGATTTGATTTGATTTATTGTCAGAAATACATGATACATTGCATGTAAAAAATATGCAGATACAGAAGGAGTGAGTGCAATGAGTTTAAGGGGTGTTCAGAGTGATACACGACTGAGCCTGGGCTAGTCCGCGAAGAAGGCTTAAAAACACTTGTTCTTCAAATGCACTGATACGTAAGGTTTGTCAAAATTGTCCATCAAGAGCGAACCAAAGGAATTTGTGAAATTTCATGTTCATTTGGGAAGAAAAAATACTTGATCGCTGTTGTGTTGTCCCTCTAGATTACTCTGTTTTATATGCTGTGTAATGTTACAGACAGTACAGAACCATGTGCTGAATACAGACAAGTTGGTTAGAGACGTCCATGTGCATGTGAGAACAAAACAACATACGACAGCGAAAGGTGAACGGATAGATGGAGCGGTACTTCATTCAAATTTATATTTATTTCCATGATATATATATATATATATATATATATATATATCCAAAGGCATATGTGCACATGGTATCGAAGATTCCATACAAGCTCATTTGTTTTGAAAATGGCATGGCTCTTCGCGAGCAGTTTATGGAGCTTAGCGCCAACTAATGGAGAAGCGCAACAAAAACACCAGGCCGAAGAAAAAAATAATGTGGATGCGACACCATATCTAGTAAAAAGAAGACAACGGAAACATCAGCCTGTCATCAGTGGCAAGAAATTTTGCCCTTTGCTTTTGCGCTTATCCGGTTGATTTTTGTTGTATGAATTACTGTCACGCGTATGGCAGACCCCTCACTGTAGCGTGGTGCTCCACATTTCCATAGAATTTACATTAAAATGAGACATGTAATTTGCAATAAAATAAATTTGTCTACTGTTAATCTCATTGACATCACAATAAAAGCAAGATTGATACACAGTCTGCAAGGTCTGCACGATCGTGACAAAATAGCAAAAAAAAAACACATACATCACGAGCACTAGTCGCAAACAAAATTCTCACGCCAATATAATCACAATACACAACCAACATATTGATGCACCTAGACTCAATATTAGTGGGACAGAAGAGAAAGTATATTGTCAATTGGTGTGACAAAAGAAAATGCCAGCACTTCCGTTAATTTGAGAAGTCGATCCTTCTTACGCATACGTCTCTATCCCATTCTTGATATTCAGCCTGGTGGAACAGTCTAAATTCATGTTTTAAGTCCGTGCGTGTTCCAGCTGACACATGATTTCTAAAAATATTTTACGAAATTGAACTACTAAATGGAGCCGACGCCCCCATTTCAGGATTGCTATCATTGCGTTGTCTTCGTTGTCAGGTCATTGTAGAGCTATTCTTGTTATTGATTCTCCATTACTGCGTCGCAGAAAGTCCGTCGTTCACTCAAAGAACAGCGTTCTTGTTAAACGAGAACACAAAAACGAAGGCTAAGCTCAAACGATGTGCATGCAATAGGAATGGAAAGGAGCACTTCCCTCTTTATCCCCAATTCTGATCAAGGATAGCAAACGGCGTCACTTGGCATTTTCTGTGGTTCTTTACTACGAATGTCATTTGGTAATGGGTCTAAGCGAAATGATACGTTTAAATAAGAGGCGTCGCATCGCAAATCATTTCGCCGCGCAGAAGCGCGAAGATGTCATCAATCTCTCAGATATATTCACCCCACATTTCAACCGAGATTTATGCACAGGAGTCATCGCTGAAGTGGCTCTCAATCCTTCGCTGGTTGAGCGGCGCGACGACCTGAAGAGCAGAATCTGAAAACACGCGTGTAAAAACAGATGACCTCCTCGCAAAGCTTACGAGCGTCACTTGATGTCTGGTACTGAGATAGCACGTTCTTATCGATGGCAAACATCGGTCTGGATAGGGACTCCACGCAATGTCTCTCCCTGCGCGCATTCTAGCTATTGTTGTAGTGACGAGTACAGTACAAGCGGTGCTAGTGTCCTTTCTTGAGGATCCGAGAAAAGTCTTATTTTGCTAGGCTGCACTAAAACGGACAGGCGGGCTAGTTGGTTTGACATCATTATGAAACTTTTGCGCACACAACACGAAACCACAACGAAAAGGTACACACGGACTAGCGCAGACTAACAACTGACCTTTCTTCACTAAGAAAACACATATACACAGTCGCGACACGCACCTCACAATCACTGCACATGAGCACAAAGGCATTTTGTAATCCATTACATAAAAAATAAAAACATTCATCAAAAACATTGCACTATCACATCTTATTCATCAGGTCAATTTCTTTGTCATTCAGTGCTATTGATGGATGACTGATACATGTGCTTTGTAGTCTAGATATATGCCAAGCTTCCACAATCTCTCTTGTTGTCTGATTAGGATGAACATACAGAATATCAGTTTGATTACACACAGGACTACACAGATTCAATGAACACCGCGCACAATGTAATGCCAAATGTGTAAGCTGCCTTCCCTTCAAATTCGCCAAGTGCTCTTTTAACCTAACGTTCACGCATCGACCAGTCTGCCCTACGTAACACTTGCCACATTTACACGGGATTTTATACAGTACATTTCTTTTGCACTCCACAACCTGGTGATCAGACCGCTTGCAACATTCATTACTGACATTAATAGGCCTGTCTTTATACAATTTGTTTACAGCCGGACACACGCCGCCTACAGTGTTTTTTGCCGAGAAAACTACCTTGGCACCATACTTAGCGGCCACCTTCTTTATTTTATGGGAATAACCATGCATATAGGGGATTACCGAAATTTTCTTAGCTTCCTGGCTTTTTTGCACCTCTTTCTCAACGAATTGCATTTTCTTGAATAGCCTTTCGCTTGCAGTAAGAAGACTCGAGGTAGGGTATCCAGCCTTTTCCAGCCGAAACTTCTGCTCTAGGAAAGATTGATTTAACTTGTGCGTGCAGGTTTTCGTTAGAGCTGAATGAAAACATCCCATTGCGATCCCGTTTTTTATTATCCTTGAATGGGCGGAAGCATACTGTAACAAGGGCTTCTCCGTTCTCGGGGAATACTTCCAACACAAATGGTTTATTTCGAATATGAGCTTCACGTCTAGGAACTGTAAGCAATGATCAGTGGGTTCTTCAAATGTGAAATTTAGGCCTTTGCCTCTTTTCCTGAACGTTTCCAACACATTTGAGGTAAATACATCCCATTCCGTGTTTGAGCCCAAAATCAAATAATCATCAACATATCTGAATATTTTCAAAACTTTGCTATCCAATTCGGAATTCACAGTTCTATCTATGCTTGGATAGCAATGTTTTGAAAATATTCCGCCCATTCAAGGATAATGAAAAACGGGATCGCAATGGGATGTTTTCATTCAGCTCTAACGAAAACCTGCACGCACAAGTTAAATGAACCTTTCCTAGAGCAGAAGTTTCGGCTGGAAAAGGCTGGATACCCTACCTCGAGTCTTCTTACTGCAAGCGAAAGGCTATTCAAGAAAATGCAATTCGTTGAGAAAGAGGTGCAAAAAAGCCAGGAAGCTAAGAAAATTTCGGTAATCCCCTATATGCATAGTTATTCCCATAAAATAAAGAAGGTGGCCGCTAAGTATGGTGCCAAGGTAGTTTTCCCGGCAAAAAACACTGTAGGCGGCGTGTGTCCGGCTGTAAACAAATTGTATAAAGACAGGCCTATTAATGTCAGTAATGAATGTTGCAAGCGTTCTGATCACCAGGTTGTGGAGTGCAAAAGAAATGTAGTGTATAAAATCCCGTGTAAATGTGGCAAGTGTTACGTAGGGCAGACTGGTCGATGCGTGAACGTTAGGTTAAAAGAGCACTTGGCGAATTTGAAGGGAAGGTGGCTTACACATTTGGCATTACATTGTGCGCGGTGTTCATTGAATCTGTGTAGTCCTGTGTGTAATCAAACTGATATTCTGTATGTTCATCCTAATCAGACAACAAGAGAGATTGTGGAAGCTTGGCATATATCTAGACTACAAAGCACATGTATCAGTCATCCATCAATAGCACTGAATGACAAAGAAATTGGCCTGATGAATAAGATGTGATAGTGCAATGTTTTTGTTGAATGTTTTTATTTTTTATGTAATGGATTACAAAATGCCTTTGTGCTCATGTGCAGTGATTGTGAGGTGCGTGTCGCGACTGTATATATGTGTTTTCTTAGTGAATAAAGGTCAGTTGTTAGTCTGCGCTAGTCCATGTGTACCTTTTCGTTGTGGTTTCGTGTTGTGTGCGCAAAAGTTTCATAATAAAGTTTGCTAGGCTGTTGCTGGACCGTGGGCTACATCTAGCTTCTTGCTGTTAGAGTGCGTAATTTTAGCTTGCTTCAGTTCATGCTTGTGTGGCAGACCCCACTTGATGAGATGCAATCGGAGGCACTGTACAGAGCCTTACTGCGATGTTAAAGAGACAAGAACCAGAAGCAACACACATTATATTAAGTATTCTCTCAAGTGGCTATAATTTTGTTATAATTGCGGTTCAGCGGACGTGGAGCGCGTCGCAAATTACTGGGCTGTCGATGTCACTTTCAGGTTGTACCAAAATGCCCGTATCTTCGGTGGACCCAGTTGCCAACAGGGCGCCGCCTACCTAGCGAGGCCAAAAGACATTAGAGACGCAAATTATGTCTTTCTTCTTGTAACGCAAAGCCAAGAATAAAAGGAGGAAAACGAGTGCTGGCTTTCTTGGCTTCGCGCTACAACAAGAAATGATTAGCAAACACCCACTCGCCCAAGAAGCAGCCCTATTAAAGCAAATGTCTTTCGAGTTCCGTGAGTTCGAAAAGGGATTCGGACAGCTCGCTTCTTCCGCATTCGCTTGTGTGATTTCTGAACGCTGCATTTAGAGAACCCCCTGTTTTCAGCTTTCTACACTGGGCTGACGGTCGTTAAAGTTATTCGTCTGCATGGGGAAAATGTAAAAGCTGGAGTCAACAAGAGGGCACCACAGTCAAAGGGTGCCATGCCGAATAATAATAATAATAATAATAATAATAATAATAATAATAATAATAATAATAATAATAATAATAATAATAATAATAATAATAACCACATTATTTAAACGTGCCAAGGAACAATCGAGATGCCTTGTTGCTGGCAAAATAATGGTGATATTATACAATGAAATCGAGAAAATATGCACAAGTACAAACAAATGTAAAAAAGAGACAAAATTAATATATCTTCACGACAGGGATAAATACAAGATTAGACCTGCAGGGATACAAGAAAGAGACTCAGAACAACAGACATAAAAAATAGCGGGAAAAAAGAGCAAGAAACCAACAAAGAAAAGCCGCGATGCTACAACAAGAAACATAGAGATAGACAATGACAAAAGCAGTTCAAATCAAGGCATCATGGAACATCATGTTCACATAAGACAAGGAACGTACAGTGGGCGATATTGTTTTATAACAGTGCTAATCTCAGATAAAAATATTGGTAGGGAGTCTTGAAAAATATCAAGGTTTAGAAAATAGGCAATAAAGATTCTGTACTCTCTGGATCGTCTAGTGTTGGCGCAGGTAGGCGTGTACACGAAAAGGCCCTTGCTCTCTAGTTAACATGCGCGGAATTCGAAAATTGATGCACGAGAGCAGCTCGGGGCAAGTTATGGTACCGTGCAAAAGTTTAAAATGGAAATAGCAGATCAGCACGATTTCGATTCATTTCGGGGGTTTAACGTCCCAAAACCAGCTCTGATTATGAGATTACACGCCGTAGTGGAGGTCTCCGGAAATTTCGACCACCTGGGGTTCTTTAACGTGCACTGACATCGCACAGCACACGGGCCTCAACATTTCGCCTCTATCGAAATGCAGCCGCCGCGGCCGGGATTCGATCCCGCGACCTTCGCATCAACAGCCGAGTGCCATAACAATAGAGCTCCGTGGCGGGGCACGATTTCAGCGTCAGTGAAGTGATGGCAGTGACAATAAACCAACACCGTTTGTACAAGATGCTAATAATAATAATAATAATAATAATAATAATAATAATAATAATAATAATAATAATAATAATAATAAATGGCACATCCCACGTGCAGTGGGAATCAAAGGAATGCGAAGCACGCATGAGGAACTTAAAATGGATCTGCATTGTTGTCTTGCTACATCACTTTTGGCACATATGAAGTTAACAAAACAGCCGCAAGAGCACCAAGACTGGCATGTAAACCATTTCGCTCATGACATGCATGTCATGATTCTAATGTTATGACCTGCCATTTGCGCTCGTAATGTAGCCGTGTTGTGCCGTAGCTATTTCGCTATACATCCCATTAACGAAACTCGTGGCATGTAAATCATGTCGCTCATGACATGCATGTTACGATTTCCATGTTCTGAGAACGTGTCACCCATGGCCGTCAGACACTGTTGCCTCGCCATACGAATTTTGGTGTATATAAAGTTAACGAAGCGGTCAGGAGAGCACCAATACCATGGAATATGAATCATGCCGCTCATGCCATGCTTGTCATGATTTTCACGTTATTACCTGTCATTTCGTCCAGTTTAATTCCTTTCTACTTTCTCCACAATTACAATACCACAAGTAACTTCCCCTATGCTTTCCTAGGCTTCATTGTCTGTTTGCTCATTAAGTTTTTCTGACAAATAAAGAACGAGCCCTGGACCCCTTCGCTTTCGTTATTTCTCGTTGCGGCAGACTTGGTGCCTTAGGTAGCATGCGAGGGCTTATTGGGCAGCAGCCGTCTCCTCTAAGTTCACGTTCTACGTGACGCCTCCTGGCAAGAAAGTGTGTTCCACACACGCCGCCTTGGCCCTGAATGGCGCTGCCTAACACTCCCAGGATAATACGTACGTAAATACACAATAAAGTGGACAGAGGGACGACCGCCTTCGTAGCTCAGTTGGTAGAGCATCGGACGCGTCATCCGAAGGTCGTGGGTTCGGTTCCCACCGAAGGCAGGTTTGTCTTTTCGTCCACTTTAATTCCTTTCTACTTCTCCACAGTTACAATACCACAAGAAACTTCCCCTATGCTTTCCTAGGCTTCATTGTCTGTTTGCTCATTAACTTGTTTCTGAGAAATAAAGAACGAGCCCTGGACCCCTTCCCTTTCGTTACCTGTCATTTATGTTGGTCATGCAGTCATGTTGTGGCATACAAATTTTCGTATACATCCCATTAACAAAACGGCCAGGAGAGCACCAAGACCGTGGCATGTAAATCATGCCGCTCATGGCGTGCATGTCATGATCTTCTTGTTATGACCTCTCATTTATGTTAGTCATGCACTCATGTTGTGCCATATCAATTTTCGTATACATACCATTAACTAAACGGCCAGGAGAGCACAAAGTCGTAGGCGGCTAGATAGATAGACAGACAGACAGATAGATAGATAGATAGATAGATAGATAGATAGATAGATAGATAGATAGATAGATACGCTCAAAGTCGCCGAAGTTCACTGAGAAATGCTTCGCATTTAATAATAATAATAATAATAATAATAATAGAATAGCGAAATGTTTAACGTGCCCAGGAACAACCGGAAGGTCTTTGTACTGGCGCACAGAAAAAAATAACAAGAAGCAAGCAGACTCTACAGAAAAAAATACTAATAAAAACAACAAAAGCCCAACATTTATAATAAAATAAAAAAAGGTTATAAAATTGCACATATACAACTACGCGCAGGCAAAACAAGAAAAAAAATGTCAACAGTGTACGACACTAGGTTAATACAGTGCAAACCTCGGAGCAGAACAGCGACTGGGAGCTGTGAAAAACATCGAGCTCTAAAAAGTAAGCATTTTAAAGACGTAGTATCCTGGTCAACGGTCGAATGTTCACAGAGGCAGGCGGTTACATGAAAAGGTCTATTCTCTCTGGTCAGCTTACATGGAATTCGGAAATTAAGACAGTTGAGCAGTACAGAGCAGGATATGATACCATGCACAAGATTGAAAAGAAATAACAGATCAGCGCGTTTTCTCCGGCAGTGTAGTGATGGCAGTGACAGTGATCCAACAGTGCCAATGCAAGAATCAGGGCCATTTCTAGCGAACCTATGGTTATAGGTGTTCAGGAATTTTTTCTGGACTCGCTCAATGGCGTTGCTGCTGGAATTACAAATGCCCTTCCAGATCGCAGATGCATACTCAAGTTGAGGAAGACATATCGCGGTGTACAATATGCGGAAGGGCATAGGAGAACGGAATTCTCTAGACATTCTGCAAACACAGCCTAGGGTGCGAAGACCCCGCAAAGCAACACGCTTAGCGTGAGCAGAAAAGTGTAAGGTGCCATCAAAAAGAACACCTAGATCATTGATCTCAGAAACCTTACACAACGACACAGAATTTACAGAATATAAAAATGGCAGACTAGGTGTTTTTGAGTGAAACTAATTACCTTGGTTTTTTGAAATATTTAGGGAGAGGTTATTGCTCCCGCACCATTCAGAAAAAGAACACAAATCGGATTGCAGCAAGTGACAATCGAAGACTGAATGAATTTCCTTAAATATCTTTATGTCATCGGCATACAAAAGGAAAGAATGTCGAATGACCGAAGAAACATCATTAACATAAATTAAAAAGAGGAGTGGGCCCAATACCGACCCTTGAGGAACTCCACTAGTAGCTTTGTAGAAAGAAGACGTTTGGCCATTTACGGCAACATAACATGATATATCAAGAAGATAGCTATGTAGTACATTCACAATTGAAGAATCAACATCGAAGTGCGCAAGGTCATCCACAAGCAGCGAATGGCTGATAACGTCAAAAGCTTTGCTAAGGTCACAGTAAATAGCGTCAACCTGTCCTCTCTGCAATATAGGCGTGGAGACTTGCATCATGAAACTGGCAAGATTAGTGACAGTTGAGCAGCCAGTGCCCATGCTGATTCGCAATCAATGAATTTTTTACATCAAAAGACAATATTTTGTGGAGAGCAAGCTAAAAGAGTTTTGATGCAGCATAAAGAAGGGAAATAGGGCGGTAGTTCGAGACGTCACTTTTACAACCAGACTTAAATGCTGGGAAAACACGTGCAGTTTTCCACATGCTAGGAAAAGTTGGAGCATGCAGACACTTATTAAATATGGTAGTCAATACTGGTACAAGTATACTGCCATATGCTTTTAGTATGGCAGAGGGGATGCTTTCTGGGCCAGTTGAAAAGGATGGTTTCACGCGCTTAATGCATTTTGAAATAGAATCTTCGTCTAGTGACACAGCATAAGCTCTGCCAACTGCCTTAACCTGTCGACCGTTACTAGCTACAGAGGCTGGGGACTTGTAAACAGATGAGAAATGCATGGCAAAACTGTCAGCGACGGCTTGAACTTCTACAGCAAGACTGATTGCTGGGCTAGTTGGTAGTTATCCATATTTATACTTTTTTAGCGCGCACGAAAGACACAGACACAGAAAAGAAGGACACACGAGCGCTTACTCTCTACTGTTTATTTTTTGGAAGAAGCAAACATATAAATACTGAACAACTGGCACAGAGCATGTGGCACAGAGCATGAGGCACAGAGCACGGCGCAAGTCATGTGACATATTCTGGAGTGCTAAACAGAATTTAAAAAACTAACTCCTTGTCAGTTAGTGCCACCGAAGGGTGACTAATGCATTTTTCAGCACACCTGTTTATACCTGATACTGATATTTTGTTTACAGACAAAGACATACTAACACGTGAGGTTGCTGAGGCCTTTCATATAAACAGGTTTGCTGAAAAATGCAGTAGTCACCCTTCGGTGGCACTAACTGACAAGGAGTTAGTTTTTTTAAATTCTGTTTAGCACTCCAGAATATGTCACATGACTTGCGCCGTGCTCTGTGCCTCATGCTCTGTGCCACATGCTCTGCGCCAGTTGTTCAGTATTTATATGTTTGCTTCTTCCAAAAAATAAACAGTTGAGAGTTAGCGCTCGTGTGTCCTTCTTTTCTGTGTTTGTGTCTTTCGTGCGCGCTAAAAATGTTTAAATATTGAACTTCTACTCCATTTGGGTCCAGTATCCTGAAGGACTCGCCACTTTTGCTCGACCGTTTGCGCACATACTTCCAAAAGCCAGCTGGCCTGTCAGACGCGCTTTTTTCTAAAAATGAAATATATAGACTGTGATCCCGTTTATATAGGCGTTGACAAAGAGTACGAAAACGACAGAATTCTTCCCTTAAATGAGTTGATTGAGAACATTAATACTCCCTGTGTGTGCGATCTTTATGTTTTAGTTTTAGTGCTCTAATAATAATAATAATAATCAATCAATCAATCAAGTGTTTATTTAACGTGCCCAGGAACAACCGTAATGTCTTTGTACTGGCGCACGGAGAAAAAGAATACAAGAAACAATAAAATAAGGAGACTCTACAAAAAAATCTAATATTTTTTTTTTGATTTTTGTGGGGTTTTACGTCCCAAAACCAGTTCTGATTATGAGAGACGCCGTAGTGGAGGTCTCCGGAAATTTTGACCACCTGGGGTTCTTTAACGTGCACTGACATCGCACAGCACACGGGCCTCAACATTTCGCCTCCATCGAAATGCAGCCGCCGCGGCCGGGATTCGATCCCGCGACCCTCGGATCAGCAGCCGAGTACCTTAGCCACTAGACCACCGTGGCGGGGCAAAAAAATCTAATAAAAAAGAAAATAGGCCAAAATTCATAATAATATAACAGGAATAAAAAAACGCTATAAAATTGCACGTATACAACTATGCGCAGGCAAAACAAGAAAAAAAAATTAACAGTGTACGACACTATGTTAGTACAGTGGAAAGCTCGGAGCAGAACAGCGACTGGGAGCTGTGAAAAACATCGAATAATAATAATAATAATAATAATAATAATAATAATAATAATAATAATAATAATAATACGCCGTAGGTGAGGCTCGGGAAATTTTGTCCACCTCGGGTTCTTTTAACGTGTAGTGACATCGCGCTGGGAGGCGCAGTTCGCCTCTTTATCGAAAATGCGTGGAGCCATGCTGGCCTACGTATAACACGCAATATAGAAATTGAGCTTGTTAACGTCAAACATAAGAGTAGCGATTTGTAGGAAGGCATGCTTCACCTTCGTGCTAGAACTTACGCCTAAAAAGGGATCAGCCACTATGTCACTTCTTCGCAATTTGTGGCCGTCGATAGGTAATGTTCCAAAACTTCAAAGTCGTGAAAGCACGTTTTGCTGATACAATTAAAACAATTTTTCCTAATATTTTATTTAAACACCACTTGCTTCGCGAAGAAAAACAGTTAAACAAAACTAGGGGAGTACGGTGAAAGGTCTAGCATCTTTCATAAATAAAAGTATGCAGCAAATAACAGCTGCAGCGGAAGTGAATATATATCAATTAACTTTAGCAGAATTAAAGCTCTTAACTATGTATTCATGATAGGTATAATATACCTTGTTATACTCCAGAGAGTTGTCATCTTTTGCCCCCTTTCCGTGCATCGTATCTTATTTTTGAGCTCTCGTAGATCGTAGAATCGATGTTGGCTGCAGCAGCTGCGCATTGGCGGGGATGAAATGGAAATCGTGTACTTAGCTTTGCAGGTGAGCATTAAACAACACCTCGATGGCCAAAAGGTTCGGCAGACACTGACCAAGAAACGCCCTGTATTGAGACACTGGTGTCCGGTGGCTATAGCTAGGAATTTGTTTAAGTGGGGGCACTCCCTTAACACGATGTGGTTGTTGGGCCGGCGGGGTGCTGTGGGATGTCTTATCATACTCCGTATCTCATGCAGATAGAAATCAGGCACACGTACCCGGTGTGCCACCACCTGGCTACGCTCCTGCTTGTGTCGGCACATGAAACTCAGCAATATAAGTTTAATTTAGGGATACTAAACGGCGCCCAACATCCTTTAGTGACCTCCTCAACCTCCCCTTACGATTTCACACTTTCTCAGCAAGTGTAGCGCTGTGTCACCGTTGGATAATTTGACCACAAGCTCACCGTGAAAATGCATATGTATTTTGTGCGTTGTCTTTTTACGAAGGCAAGGGAAGACGCTTCTTACGGCAACGTGCACATAAAACACCTGCATTCAGTAGCAAGTTGGGTTAGTGATAGCACGTCAAAATTGATTCATTGTGCGGTGTGTGCCACTTATCTCTAAAAAAATCCGTGTGTGCATTACGACTGTGAAATCAGCGTATAGTTTTGTTTACTGTACCCTTTATTATCTCAAACTATCTTTAAGATGAGCTCACTCATGTTAATTAAAGAGAAATATTGTAATTAGTGAGTAATTTTTATTTGGTTACCTTTGCACATTTGCGTTAAACGGAAAATATGCCACGAAAAATTTGTGGAGTATAATACCAGGCGTCAACAAAATTTATTATCGAAGATGGTAGCTTCGGTGGTTTCGGCTTTCCCGGTACATTAAGCCGTGCAACATTTTTTAAAATATTCAGATAACCGAAAAATTTAAGCGACGTAGTTGGCTCTCCTTGTGATGCGTTCGATGAAAGTAAAAGAGAAGGCGATTTTCGGCTGTATTTGAAACCAAACTGCTAATTTGCTAGTTCGTGCAACGCAACAGAATTTCGCTCATGCGCTTTCTGACCATGTCCAAAAAGTGTTGCAGGACCTCTTTAAGAAAGTTCGTAGATGTTAAGAAGTACGACGTGGTTAGGCGCTTGCAATCAGCGATATGTTAGAACCCCGTACTATGCTACTAACGCAGCGCAGTAGAAGAGGTATTGTGACCCCCTTAGCGACAGACATGTTCATCCCTGGAAGTACGTCGATTGCGAATATTCTGTGGCCGACGAATTGCCTGCAGTTAATGTTTGTTTTCTTTCGCAGTCATAGCAAGCGTACGTGCGCGCTTTAAACATATGTTCACTCCCATTTCGGGCTCACCGTATCTTTACAAGACGGCAAAGGATGCTGTCGCGCTTGCATGAATGATGTGCAATATAACACCCTATTCGGTTGTGCTGTTGACGACGCAATGGCCGTGACCGCAAAATCTCAAAAGCCTCGCGTCGACTCGTCGCCTGTAGGAACCGGCCGTAACCAGAGCGTCTATCGTTACGAGTGCCACATGTACTACAAGAACGTGAATAGACGTGGAGTGAAGTGCTTGGCGCTTGCTCATATTAGATCTAGGTCGCTGTGAACCTATGCTAAACTAGACGTGTCGCTTTATCTCATTAACAGCCAGCTGGTACATTGCGGTTTGAAGACAGTTAAGGGCGAAAACCTCTATTTAGGCTTTTGCAAGAGGCAATGTATGAGCAATTCTGAAACGCACTGCAGGGGGCTGTATTTCGTTTCGCTCCGCCACTTGCTTTTTTATGTTTTTTTTAAAATTCTGGGTTCGTAAGTATTACAACCGACCTAAATACCAAACCAGCGATAACGGAGGTGTGACAAGTTATGACGTCGGAGACACGACCAAGCCAATGCAAAGGGCAGTAAACGATTCCAAGTGACACAGTTGCAACGTGCGTCCCCTGCATTCATAACGGGCAGAAAAAAAACATCGGTCTTTATAAAGCCTTAAAGGTTCGGCTCCCGCATGGAAGCCGGAACATTTATTGCACCTTAATGCAACGTGCATTAAGGTGCAATAAATGCATGAAGGCCATGGAACAAGTGTTTGAAATTTAACACATCCTGAAAAAAAAATAACCTGATCACTTAGATCGAGCTGGGCCGCTTCTAGTAACGAAACATAAAGTGCGTGCGAAGAGCTCTCAAGTTATCCTTTTCCTGACGTATGTTCGGCGAAAGCGCGTTTTGAGGCACGAAATAATTTAAAGACCGCCTCTCCCACTTCTCAACCACTTAATGTCGGTGCTCCGCTAACAAACAACAGAACTGCTCGAGTCTGCCGTCCTCCAACGCATGCCCTAACAGGACAATAGTTGACATGCTCACGAGATACACTGTGCTCCATTCATTGCGACTGGGACAGGTGCTCTCCTATCGGTCACGTTCACCTAATGCGCAGCTAGCTGCTCACCTTCTACATGGTATTCGACCGCAGGTTTCGGTTAAAAAAAAGCGAAAATTCAATCGTGAGATGAGATTCAACGCACTAAAAGCTCATAAAAAGACGCGCGGCGCTTACTTTTCTAAAGCAATGTGGCAAAAACTATGCGCATACAAGGTTGAGCATAGCATGCACGTGAAGATAGAAAGGCTGGAAAGAAGTCAGTGTTTTTGAAAGCGTGGTTCCGTCGGTGCGTGAGAAACTCTTATTGAAAATAGCAGGGAGAAATAATCGTAAGAATAGGGAATCGGCATAGACAAAGACCAATTGTTTTGCCTTACATTCATTATGTTTCACATAACCTCGATAAGATAGCAAATGAAACAAAAAGTGGCTGATCGCTCTCTCATAGGAATTGGTATAACACGAAAGTGCAACCTGTCTTCGCGAAGCTGTGTAATACATTAGCGGCAATCTGACGAATCGAAGGACAGGGGATGGTTTGGGTACTCGTGACATGTGAACCTGTTGCATAGAGACACCAGCGGCACCTCAATACTGCACAAGGATCCGCGACAGTTACACAGAAGCGGAAGTTCTCGAACGATTTAATTTCTCAGGAGAAACTGCATTGCATGTGCCAGAGTCCCTGCGCAATCCTGCCCTAAACCAATAGCGCCCACAGACACCTTGCAGACGGAACCAAACTGTTTGTTAGCGGATCTTTTTGCGAACACACAGTCGAAAAGTGCATCATTTGCTTGTCGACGGCTTTATTTGCGTTCGTGGAGCAGAGCGCGTCGCAACACAACTGAATACCATACACGCCACACAAGACAAATTTCATAGCGGCCGTGGTTGCACATCGCCCAAGCAACGCGCCGGCAGGACTACCAACGCAGACTACCGAAGGGACAAATGCCAGTACGGTTTAGCAAGGCAATTTGCGACTTCGCTTCATTGTTCCTAGATGACAGTACAACCGCAGAGAACCTAGAGTGCAGTGAAGGGCAGCGGCCTTAATTTACAAGTAATTAAGCTTGCTAAACGCCTTTGCATTAATCGGACATCACATAGATGGAAATCGTAAAGCGGTGTAGTGAAGATATAAGGGCCGTTTGCCCCCTCCCCGTACCTTGATTGATTGATTTTTGTGGTTTAGCGTCCCAAAACCACCATCTTATTATGAGAGACGCGGTAGTGGAGGACTCCGGAAATTTCACGTGCACGTGCACTGACATCGCGCAGTATACGGGCCTCAAAATTTCGCCTCCATCAAAATGCATGCGCCACAGCCGGGATTCGATCCCGCGACCTTCGGATCAACAGCCGAGTGCCATAACCACTAGACTGCCGTGGCGGGGTCCCTTACCCTAGCTTAAATGTGTCGTGTGATCGGTAGAGCTTCCTACTCCTATCGTGGCATCCTGGGTGGTTGTGGGTTCGAAACCTATCGTGCGGTACTTTTTCATTGTTAAATGTGTGTACATTTTATCAGACATGCACTTCCGTTGCGGAAGTATACGTAAGTGCTTCCTTGGTGAATGGCGGTATAAAACACTTTCGTGTTAAAATGCCGAATTATTTATTGCTTACAGGTGTTGTACGTCCCAAAACCAAGATATGATTGTGAGAGACGCCGTAGTGGAAGGCTCCGGAAATTCGCACCACTTCGAGTTATGTAACGTGCACTGACATGACACACTAGACGGGCGTCAACATTTAGCCCCGATCGAAATTCAAGCGCCACGAAATATCAAAATAGACATTTTTACACCAGATAAGCTGATAGGGGTGTGTCGAAGAGTGAACGGTTGCAAGAAAATGTGTGAGAGTAACAACTGCGGTGTTAACCACGCCCAAAATTTCAATTTATTTGATTTCTGGGGTTTTACGTCCCAATACCACAATATACCACGCCGTAGTCGCGGTATACCACGCCAATACCTCAAATACCACGCCGTAGTCGAGGGCTACGGAAATTTCGACCACATGGGGTTCTTTAACGTGCACTGACATCGTACCAGGCCCGTAGGCAGGATTTTTTTTAGGGGCGAAGCTCCTTAAAGCGGCACCCGTTCGTCCCTCGTCGTAGTCGTAGTCGTAGTACGTAACCAGTCTTACGCTTTGACCTCCAAGGTGGTGCCGGTGGGAGATTTCTCCTGTGCGTTGTTGAACAATAAAAAAAATTCGCAGCGTGCGCGTTAACTAAAAGCCGAATTCTTCTGTCTCTCATTCCCCATTAGCAGCCATTGGCATGTTCCAGTAGGAAACGTTAGTAGAAGTAGAAGTGTTAAAAGCCGACTTCTGCTGTCTCTCATTCCCAGTAGCAGCCATTGTTTACCTCCAAGGTAGTGCCTGGTGAGATTTCTCCTGTGCGTGATTAAACAATAAAAATTTTGTTCAAAACGTCGTTGATTGATGAAATAAACCAACGAAAGACGCCAGATGTTTTCTAAAAGCAAAACGAAAAGACGCCAGATGTTTCTAAAGCAAAACGAAAAGACGCCAGCTGCTTAACGAAAGACGCCAGATGTTTCTAAAGCAAAACGAAAAGACGCCAGCTGCTTAACGAAAGACGCCAGGTAAAGCAATGGTTTTCATCTGCAACCAGTGCAAGAACCACTTAGCTTACATTTCACCGACCACAAAGCGGTCATAATGAAAGGACAACGGAAACCAGCAATAAAAGTTTCATAAAACATTTCATCAATCGTTTCACGTCATTTTTATCGGGCGAATTAACGGAAGAAATTTCACGGTTTAACCGATGATTACTTCCAGGAGCTTCGCCCAATCTCATCATCATTCACCTCGTGGATCTGCCGTCAACTTTTTTTTCGGGGGGGGGGCTCTCGAAACCTCCATTATTCTTTTTTGGTAAAAAACGCAGTATGTACAGTAACTGACTCTTTCAAATGCAACATCATAAATAGGCAAAAATTTTGTGTTATTAGCACTACACTATATCATCAACACTACCTCGCAAACAAAATTCCGGGAGGGGCCCGGGCCCCTAGGACACCCCCGCTGGCTACGGGCCTGCATCGTACGCTACATGGGCCTCAACATGTTGCCTCCATCGAAATGCAGTCGCCGCGCCCGGGATTGAGCCTAATATTCCTGGAATGCAATGAAGAAGAAGTGTACAACATTCCTTCCCTTGAACTGCAAGAAAAGGCCGTTGGATAGACGGAAGGATTGTGAAGAAAAGATTAAAGGAAGACCGAAATAATTGTCACCAGGTCATGCACACTGGTAACCTTGCTTCGCATATGTCGCAGTGCGAACGTACACTGCAATTCGAGGAAACTACCATTTCATCAGATATGCATGACCGCATGGCAAGGATAAGCGCTAATTACACAGGCATGAGCCGCTTTGTGTATTAACACACCCTTGAATAATCTTACTTCGCAGGACAGCCACTTAAGGATGAGAATGTGCAGTGTACTCGTTGTTTTATCTTGACTCAATAATCTGTGTTGTTGATCATGTGTACATATGTGGGATGAAACATCCATAAATAGTTAGTTTGGGCTCCGTGTTGCGTGCGTTTAGCACGTCCCAGTACTCTACATTGTGATTACCGGAAAGCTTGCGTGAGGTTGTTTTACGCATCGTGTATCATACTCACGGGAACATGTCGTTTTTACGCCGAATCGGTGCATATCCCCATTGCCATGGCTTTTCGCGTCGTCCGCAAAAGAATGCGGGCGGATCACGGAGGCAGCGAAAAAATTGACCACCAGCACTACTATTACTAAACACTGAAAACCTTCCGAATCAATTAGTGCAAGAGCAATAGCCACCTGCTCAGCGACCTCCGGATCCTTTGTATAAACCGAAGCGGCATTTCGAACATTCCCTTTGCCATCTACCACCACCACTGAATGGGCACCTTTCCCATTAATCCATGCCGCGTCAACAAACGCTTACTCCTCTTCCTGATCCTCTGCCTCTCGCAACAAAGCCCTAGCTCTCACGAACTGCGATTAAAGCTTTCTCGAGGGGACTTGTTTCGGGACAGGCTTATAGACTGCTGCAGGGCAGGCATATCACTTCACATACAGTGACTTCGTCCCCGGCGCACATGAGGTCAGTGGAGGGAGCCCCGCGTAACCTCAACGAGGTGGCGCACAGGAAGGCACGAGGATTAATGTGCCGTGCACTCCCTGAGGGGGCTGGATCACTCGTTCCCGAGTTCAGGGTCCAGCTGTTAACGTACAACGGGATCACAGGCCACAGACGGCTACATTAAGACTTCTGCAGACAAGTACGCACCCCAACCCGGTCGTCATGAATACAAATAATCCGACTGCGGGGTTTCAGTCTATTGTAGACAATATGGGGAGTTTCCTCGATTTAGACCACATGCTCTGGCGCTGCTCGGCGTTGGCCGGGGATGGTTCTCGAGGTGAACAGTGGTGGCAGCGGATGCTGCCCATTGAAGTGCTGGCGGACCAACTCAGGGCTGTCCAGAGGGCCCGTGTGGTGTCAGAGGAGCTCGGCCTCTCTTTCTCGACGTGGAAGCAGCCCGCGTCAGTCCCAGACTGATCCTGCAGGACCCAATGAAGTTTTTCATACCATACCAGTGCTACTACTAGAAGAATAACCATTATTATTATTATTATTATTATTATTATTATTATTATTATTATTATTATTATTATTATTATTATTATTATTATTATTATTATTATTATTATTATTATTATTATTATTATTATTATTACACCAGGCAACAAATGGTTCATTCTAATCGAAACCTCATACGACTCGTCACTGACCTCACTGATGACGTGCGCACTTTCACTTTGTCAGATAATTTTGCCACCATTGGTGTTCACGCCTGGACGCTCGACGACAGAAGATGGACGCCAGGTCTTTTGACCGATGCAACGTATAAGGTTTTCGCATTAATAAAATTACAAAGGCTTCGGTTCTTCATATTGTGTTTCACTTCTTTCGTCGTAAGATGGGATCGAGCAGAGTGTGCACTCCGGAGGAGCAACACGCTTACAAGGGCGATGACAAGAAGAGATGCGAGAACGTAATTCAGAAAAGGGTGGGGGAGGGGGGCTGTGCTAAACAGCTTCACTGCTCTCATCTACCTTTACACACAGGAATGGCTCATGAATTTTAAAACCTTTTTAACTTGTCGTTTATCTCTAATAATGTTCTATGTTATTTAAGCTAATAATGGACCTTCTTTCGTAAGGTTGGCACAAATTTATTTAGACTGAAGACACGTACATTCTCGAACCACATCCACAACGTACAAACGTCTCTCGTAGAAATCTACGAGGCGCATACTGTGAGGATGCTAGCCACTGTTCACGGGACTAGTTTTCGTTACTGTCCAGCTCTCAAGACGTGTGGTGCAGAACGCTGTCCTTTGTCCGTTGAATTGAGGACGCTCACAAACAAAGCACGTAATTGTCTGTTTATGCCCCCAGGGCTTCACAACCTTGACCGAAGGACATTTGCATATGCAAAAGGTAAGACATTCGCCAGTGCTGGTCGGAGTCATAAAAGATATATGACACGCCGGCGTAAGTGGAGCACGAATTAAAAAAAGAAAAGTAATAACGCAAGCACAAGAGAGATGAGAGAACGAAGCCCAGGCTCATCCTTATGTCTTATGTAATTGCTCGTTTCAGAGTGCAAGTCGAAACACAAAAGTGACTAGTGGTAGCCACTGAAATGTCAGCACACTCATTGGGCTTATAGTCATAATGTTCGGAACGCATTGATTAAGAGTGTAACGTAGAGAGTAATACAAGAAGGTTGCACTTGTATTGCTTGTAGAGCGCTGGTGGGGTATTTCTGATGAAAGAATAGTATCACGTTCCGCGCTATCACGTCGGCAAATAATGACATCAAAAATCTTGCCATGAACTTGATGTTAACAATACTGTTTTTAGCCATTTTAACCATGATTGATTTGTCTTGCTCCATACAAAGGCTCAGGCGATAGGAAAGATTTGGGACACAGAGAGGCCGTGCAGTTTTTTAATTGTTGAGCAATAAAGAGGAGGGCGAAATAAGGGAAATACCCTAAATTATACCATCGACAGCGTATGATAGTTATTCTTTGCCTTCGACGTTGAGGTTTGCGCAAGAACACCATAAATGTAGCGGAAAGTGCGGGGTCCTAACTCTTTCGTGCAGCAATGGAACAGCTGCTGGGGCACAATACAACAACAAAAAAATTATTGCTTACTTGAAACAAACGAGATATTCAGTAGATACAGAAAAGTAATAGTGACCCAACCCCTCCCAAGAAAGTAAGAAAGCACTTTAAATCGGATACAATGAAAAAAGCGCGCAATAGTTCGCGAGCCTTCATATCGTGAACGCATGGTCAGTATTGCATACCATTTTGACCACCTTTCGTGCGTGTGCTGCGGTTAGGTCTGTGTGCACATCACTTACCAGCCACCTGAGCCGGGTGAAGCGGACGGAAAACTGGGCGTGTTAGAACTTATTTACGGGAAGTAGGCAGCAGCACACTGAAAATGAAGATGAAAGAAGAGGTGAACACAACACAAACAATCCTTCGTCGCCATCCAGGCTGACTGACACGGGAAGGTTGTGAAGCCGAGGGAATGTAGACTGCCAGGCAAGATTGCATTCATTATCCTTCAATAGCCCTCCAAAAAGAAATAAACACCGAAGCTGTTGGCGGAGCAGATGCTGTTTTTACAGTAATAGTTCACAGATACTGTAATTCGCTCATTCAGGGCTTATGTAGTGTCCGGATTTTGATTCATCATCGTTTTCAGTGCGCTGTTGCTTATTCGCAGGAGCCTGCTGCGCCAGTTCTTTATTAATTGGTCAGGCTGGAGAGAATACGAAACAAGATGGCGAGGTGGGCTAGTTGGTGGACATTCCTATTTAAAGCAAAATCTTCTCAAGCAGATAAAAAAAAAGAAAACGAATGACAAATAACGAAGAAGTTGACAGGCCAATATAAGTGCTGAGTTGTGAGATAAGCGCCGTCCTGTCAACTTTTTCCTTCTTTGTGTTCGTTTCTTTTTGTGTGTGTGTGCTTAAAAAGCTTTTGATTTAAACATGCAAAAATACGAGGGAGATCTTTTCGTATGCATTGTGAATATACGGGAGATAACTGAAATCTGAAAAGCCAGCACATTATTGTTTACGTTAGGCGATGAACAGGTCGTTCAAAACGATACAAAAACAGAGAATCTCGCAAGAGCCACTGCACATTATGCACATTTTGTACGACGCTTCTTCGCAACGAGGCATAGTTCTCTAAAGGTACGTTATAGACAAACTCTTCTCATCCTCTATGCACACTTTAGCAGGCATGATTACGCGGCCGTGGTATAGCATTTCTTACGTCATTACACAGTACCAACAGCGATTACCTTGAGCGGAGAAGTAGTGTAAGTTTGCGTATGATAATGGGGAAAGCATAAAAGAGGCGAGAGAAACGTATAGAGAGGGAGTAACAGCATGGCGCAAACTGCTGTACAAATTTCAAGGTGGCATAGCCACCACCGTTATTTTTTTCTATCAATTTCCGATTTATCCATAGCTGTTTGGGTGGCCCGGTGCATGCGACGACCGGAATGTAGCTCCAGGTAGGTCACAAACGCAGGAGGACGTCGGGATCTTGACACGCCTCTACCACTTTGAAAGACCGAAGACGAAAGGGCTAGACAACGCCAGCAGACCCGTTTATTCCACGGTCACTCGCCAGCCTCAAAGCACGAAGAACAGAGATGATGACGGCTATGTACAAATGAGAACGATGAACTACGCTATAGATGCTTACACTTACTTTATCGTGTCTTCTATACTGGTATTATTATTATTTAATATTCAGCAATACCTCACAGGCCCCAGAAAAGGCATAGGGTGAGGGGGGCATACAGTGCAGTTCAATACACAAAACATATGCAGTACGCGCATTCGAAAATTACCACAATGTCAAGAAGGCTCCGAAAGACCAACGTATACATGTTACGAAAAAAAAATAACAGTCAAAAAGAAACTAACAAACAAGTAAACACAGATGGAAAAAACTGCATATGATGACAGTAACTATTACAGAGGAAAAATTTTACACAGCCAGAATATAATACAATTTCGTATTTGTACACTAATAATGACTCAAGCGCGTGACAGTGCAATGAAAAATGCAAGCGTAGTGGGATTGAAAAGATTATCAAGAAAAATGTGCATATAAATAAAGGAAACTAAGCGCGGTGTGTAAAATGTTCTGTCAGTTGGATAGAGTAGGCGTCATGATCTTTAAGCGAAGTAATGTTATCCGGTATGCTGTTCCAGAGACGCATGGCGTGAGGTAATGGTGAAACATTAAGTGATTGCGTCGCACCATATAGGCGGGCGTAGCTGAGAGTGTTGTGCCATCTTCGCGATGTGTAGACTTTATATTTTATAAATGCCAAAGTATAGCGGACTCGTGAAACGTAGCTTAATATCTGTAGTCCCTCCTCACCAGCGACTTGTGTATGGCTCACATGTGGTGCTGGGTAGAGAAGGTGACAAGCCCATAAAGAGTGCAGCCCACAAAAGACAAAAAGCTCATTGAAGGAAAAGTGTCGGGGCTGCCAGGGTTAGCTGCCACGCGTACGCAGCAGCTGCGACAAACGCAATAAAACTGATTTCGACAGCAAAGGATGGGTTGCCGTGCATTGGAACGGTATAAACTGAAAGCACTTGAATTGGAACTCACGCTCAGCACTTCTCTGTAGATTCTTCGGATCTTGGCCGAAGCACTCAGGCGCAAGCAAGGCCATCAAAGTCCTACTGCACTTCTAAAAGGTGACTCTATGACAGCCTGTGGTTGGGAGCCAGGATGATTCTCCGAGTGCGTGCACACTTGCTGCCTCTTTGTGCCTTTTCTCTGATGTTTCTGCTTTTCTTGTCTCTGACTTTCTTCTCCGTTCCTTTACACGAATTAAGTATACGGATCATGATGTTTATGCGCAACTCTCGTGTGCTGCACTCATTTTCGTACCGGCAAGGGAAGGGGTGAGGAGGGGGGCGGGCATTACCCATCTTCCCATTTTAAAGACGTATTACAAAGTGGCGCATTACATATACATTATGAGCGTCGCTATAAAACGCATGCAGTACACACACACAAAACGTAAGAAATTAAGTTTAACAATACAGCAAATGGGGTAAATACTGCAAGTCCAATAGAGATATAGAATATTCCACATGCCCGAAATACTAGCTTAGCGCCTAAGGTGTTGCACTCGTGAGGGGAAGCCGATTCGATTTGCGGCCATGGGAGGCGTAATTCGTAGGTGCGAAATTTGTAAAAACGAATACAACACACCATAAACGAAGAATGAACACCCGTGTCGGCAAGTCAAAGAAACGAAAGCCCAGGGGATTAACTTTAACAGGAGCAACCTCCTATGGAGCGCCTCATAACCGTAAAGTGGTTTCTGCAGTAAAAGCACCACAAATGGGTATTATTAACAAGATTCTACACGATTGAAAAGTCCAGACGTATACATTGCACACATTATACGTCTTGCGTTCCCTACGCCACGTGCGCAATAGCCATGCGGCGCGGCCCTTAGTAACACAGCCCTTTACTCCGACCTCTTATTTGTCTCTTTCCGTACGTCTCCCTTCATTCAAAACTACGAGGCCAACAGGAGAAACACACGTCTGCCCCGTTGACACGTTCGCTTGATGTCTCACGCTGCGTGCACTGGTGCGCCTCCTCTAACTGAGCTTTCGAGACAAAGCGGTGCCGTAATTGTAAAGGTGCCAAAAAGGCAGCCTTTTCTTAGTTGCCATCACTCACTTCCTTACGCTGCCTACGCACATAATTCTTCTTTGAAATCAAGATCTTGTCACCACTTCTTGCACGTATCCTATGACGAAACGCATCTGCAACGACATCGCACGCTGTTTCGAGACAGCGGTCTCCTCGCTCCTAATGTAGCACCCAAGTTTTGTGAGAATGGAACCTGAAAGTTTGTGAAATCGCCTTAGTCCAATATCGCTACCTCGTCAAAAAAAACAAATCCAAGGAAGCGTTCACGCGCGAAACGCAAAAGGTGCATACGCTCAAGTGGTATTGCTCAAATTTTGCGGCATAGTTATACCTGTTGCGGAAAGAAAGGCGGCATCTGAAGGCGTCGCAGTGCCACGTCTTCATGATTCCTTCGTTCTCTTTTTCTTCTTTTTTGATAGCGCCAACCGTGCGAAGCACAATGTACACGACAGGAAGCAATCTGCGGAGCGAGGGTTGAGCTAGCTTAGCCGCACGAAGGCTAGGCTCCGCGGTCGCTCTTGACCCAAACAGCTGGCGGCTGCAGTGACGAGAATAGGAGCAGACAACGAGAAAGAAGCCACCCCTTTGCTACCGTGCCCTCCCTTGACGAACAGGAAGGGATAGAAAAAGAAAAGCCACGGGCGCACAAAGCCTTTGGCTTGTGTCATACCAAAAGAGAGCGCACGCACAAGTGCACGGGGCCCTTGGTGCAGCTCCTCGTGTTTCCCGCGAGTCTGCTGCGGCAGCTATTAACGTATAGCCAGAAGCAGTAAATCAATAAACAACAGGCAGACAGAGAACAAGAATATACGCTCAGGAAGTTCAAGTAAAAAAAAGATCAAGAGAAGGAAGAAAACTCGATGCCCTTTTGCTTTCTCAATAGAATTCTCCCTGTTTCTCTGTCTCAGCGCATTTATTATTGTTAACTATAGGCGACTTTTGTTCGAGTAAATGCGCCAGGGGAAATGTTTAACGACCGTAAGGTTTTTCGCAAAGTCGAGCGTTTCACAAAAAGACGCTTTCAACAACTCGATTCTCACGAGTATACGAGCGGCAGCCAGCGTCGTCACGACGAGTGAGCAGGGTACGGCCGGAGGAGAGGCGCCCAAAGCAACGAGCCCGCACGAAGAAGCGTGGCGGCCGCAACGCGCGCTCCTATTCCGCGGGCAGCTGATCCGCCAGACGAGGGGTGCCACGCATTTATAGAAGCCCCCTATGGCCCAATGCCCGAAATAGTGGCCCCCTCCTGCCAGCCGCGGCTGCAGCAGAAGAGCGCGACGCACCGGCGACTGTGGCTGGCGCCTGGCGCGCGGTTTCTGATGCTGACCTTGCTGCCGGCTGGCTCGCCGTCCAGTCGCCCGTCGCGAGCAATGCGTCTTGCCATTCTGCCGCGTCGGAAGCACCCCAGTTGGACGTTTTCTTCCGCCTATTCTTATTCGAACGAACGTGACATCGTAGAATGAACTGAACAGCGTGCGTCGTCTTGTAGTATTCTATCCTCGGCTACCTCGCGAACGCGTTTGTCCGGATATCTCCATTGACCAGAGCGAAGGCACGCTCCACTGGAAGAGATCACTTGTTCGTTGTCATTGTTTCTATGCATTCACATTGGATAAACTTCCTTCGGTATACATGCACTGCATGGAACCTAAAGACTGTCAGTGTTTCTTATAATTTCGATAAAACTTGGATTTCGATGAACACTCGTGCAACTGGAACAGGTCGTTGCGTATTGGCAAGCAGTATTCCAAATAATGGTTTAATAATAATACTCTCGGGGATTTGACGTGCGAAAACCGCAATTTTGATTGCGAGGCACGCCGTTGTGCTAGACTCCGGAATAATTTGGACCACTCCTTCATAAATTTTTCAAGGGAAAAGCATCATAAAATGCCCACAGTCACCACCAGAGACAGCGCGATTGGTACAAAAACAAAAAAAAAACAAGATCAGTTGGAGGACGATTAAGCTTCTCCTTTAACAGTGGAACGCTGTAGCGTCGTTTGCATCGCCTTCTCATCGAATATTTATTGCAGTTAGTACCTTCTCTATGAAATGCTGAATTTCTTTTAGTTCCTCGTAACGGGGCTACATTTTCTCGTATGTTTCAATAACAGCCCTAGCTGTCATGTGCGTAGGTTTTCGTTACGTCGTAGGTTACAATTTTCTGACGGATTCCACTTAAATAAATTCAGCTTTGTTCCCTAAGGTACCAGCGCCATTGCGGATGGCCTGCGCTACCGGGTGCATGCCCTGCAAAACGGCGGTTGTCCGCAAAGATTATTTCCGCCGTATAGGCTATACGCCGCATTTTCTGTGGAACGAGCTCATTAACGCTATCGTTAATGAGCTCGTGTCATTAAACAAAGCTTAGGACGTAGCTTCTCTCTGAGTTGCGAAGACAGCAAACATTGAAGATAAACCTGACGGTCTCGCCTAGCTTTACCTCGGTTAGCACGTTTTCGCGAAGTTTTCGCCGGGCATCAAAAGCAACTACAAAGAAGACTCAGACATTAAAGCTTGCGTACAGTGTTCTTCGTTTTAACACGAAAGTGTTTAATGCTAGGGTCTGCCAAGAAATCACTAAGTACTTCCGTGAAGGAAGTGGATGTGAATAAGTTAACACTCATTTGACAAAGTACCACACGCTAGGATTTGGACCGACCCGGGATGCGACAATAGGAGCTGGGAGCTCTACCAGACACACCACTGACATACTGAAGGTAAAGGGGAAGGGGAAGAAACGGGCCTTATATCTTAACTACACCGCTTTACAATTTGCATCCGATGCCCAGTTAAAGCAAAAGTTTAAAGTAAGTGGTCAGATCATCAGTACAAACAAAACAATATTTACATTATTTGCATCGGTTGGTTACGGTGCGGTCCATGGTGGACCCGGTCCTTTCCCTTCTTTTCTGTAGTCTCTTTTTCCTTGTGCCTGGCTTGCTCGTGCTAGCTGTTGTCTTCTCCTTTCTTCTCAAGGAAGAAAAATAAGTTCAGTATCCTCCGCATCCCCCCTCCCAAAGCGAACAACCAAACAAACGAACAAACAAACAAACAAACAAACAAACAAACAAATAAACAAAGAAACATTCAAGAAGGTCCGTCACTGTGCAGAAAGTTTTGTTAAGTACAGAAGCTGGACGGGTCGACGTATAATCGAGCCGTTCCGTATATCCGCCAAACAGGCTCTAATAACATGGTCAAGTCGTCTGTGCACTTATTCTTCCGGTTGTCCATAGCTGACGTGGAGCGCTTTCTTCGTAAATAAGCACGATATCGCCAGCATTTAAGTTGTTTGAAGCTTATGCGCTTGCATAGTGCGCTGAGCCAGTATTCTCTACGCTATCTTCTCGAAAAGTGGTTCAATAACTGCTTTTTCTTGTAACAGTAGATCTTTTTCTTGATGTGTCGACCTCTTCGTTATGGTTAGCAACACCAGTTGATCTTTTACCGGTTAAGAAATGAGCCGGTGTAAGAATTTCAATTTCATCTAGTGACTCTGACTGGCAAGTAGCGGCCTGGAGTTAACTATTAGTTCTACCTCGTATAACACTGTCGTTAATTCTTCTGTGGTAAGTTTACCGCTTTCTAACATCTCCGGAAGGCTGGACATAACAGTTCTTATAAACCTCTTCGAGAAGCCGCCCGACCATGAGGGCCTTTCAGCGATACGCTTCCAGTGAATTATTTTTGAGAACAATAGTCTTCGAACTCTCCACTAAACAACAGGGCGGCCAAGGAAGCTATTTCCTCCGATGATTTCTTAAAACCCTGTGCATTATCCGTTTATCAGGCAATCCACAGCGAGACATAAACCAACGGAATCTGAACAGGAAGCTTTCCGATGACAAGCTGGTGGCTAATTCAAGATGTACTGCCCTTGTGACACCACAAATAGACAGCACAATGTGGACCTTCGACAAGCTGCCTTTGACACAGTTCCCGCGAAATCAATGCCGTCCGTTTGAAAGGGACCAGAAGGGCGTAATGGCTGCCTTGGTAATGGGGCAACAGGTGCACTGCGTGAGTTCAAGCGTGTCTTGGCGCAGGTGTATTCTCTGATGACTTTTATTAGGGTTTCTTTTCTGTCCGTTACTGCAAAACTTCTCTCGCCGCTCAGCACGAGTATCTTGTAGACCGCCGTGGAGTGTGCGATTATGTATTCCCATATGACGCGTCTCTCATAATCATAGGTGGTTTTGCGACGTAAAACCC